>CABFVZ010000298.1:300489-370625 GCA_902151445.1 Timema monikensis | reverse complement strand
CCCATACCATCAAGTCATCAGCAAACATCATGGCTTTCATTCTTTCCTTTATTTATCTACTTATGTTACTTATAGGCTATAAGGCCTACACAGACTTGTACACACAAAGGAACATTACAAATACAATTTTTTTTAATCTATTCAGCATATTTTACTATTTGCATACATGAGAATTTGAGACTTTTTTTGACCCACATTTGTGGTTTTATGATAATAAACTGGACTATCCATGAAGAGGAAGTCAGTATTTAAAATCCATTGGGATGTACTGAGGGTGTTTTGTCCTAAATGATTATCCACTCGAATGCAAGTATATTCCTCTTAATTCAAATAACCCATTAGTGTAAATATGTATTAGTTTGGACAGGTAGTATGAAAATTAATTATATATATAAAATTCATTTTCATACTACCTGTAGCCAACAATTCACTCAATGAGAAGAGGCTTTATATTATTACAATATCTGAATCAATATTCAAAAAAACATGTGTATTTCCAGTATTGGAAAACACCCTGCCATAACCGAGGGTGCACAGAATGAGGTATCACAATTTAATGGTATAGTTTTGGAGGTGGTTGTGGTTTGAATTGTCGTCAGATGGATTGAGGGTGATAATTCTTAAATGGTTGCCCACTCTCCTTCCAGATAAATAAATAAATTGAAAATTAGTCAACCGTTTCTCTATATAGAGAAGGCGGTTGCAATACAAAGAATAGACAAAAGATTACTAGGGATCTTTATTTGGCTCAGACCCAATCAATAAAACTCGGTACCCCAAATTTATCAGTGTTAACTTTCAGAAAATTAAAATGTGCAAACATTCGAGTTAAAAGAAGTTAGGTTTTGTTTGATGAAAAGCATAACAAATGACATGGACTTGATAAAGGCCCGAAGGCTGTTTTATTATCAGAGATAATGATCAAAGGTTAACAATATTTATTTTGTTGGTTGCGGACAATGCACAATAGCAATAACCCAACAATATTTATCGTGAAGCGAATGAATGTGCTTAAGTAAAAAAAATAATATCATGAGGTTACAGCATACTAAATGCAATTGTCAAGATTAAAGAACATGCTTACTAATTTAACAGAACCATTTCAAATGTAAAAAGTTAATGTTTGTGAACAATAATTGAAAAGAATTAAAAGCGTGTAAACACCCTATCGTCTAATCAACTCATCTAAGCCATTCAAAGATACCCATATATATGAAATTACACTTTTTAAAAGGTCTGTACATGTCATATTACCTAACCTATACATATAAACTATTAAATGTCTGCTCATAACCATACCCCAGACTACAATGTATACAAACAAAGTCATTATTCCCATTTAACGCCTGAGGGGCAGGGGTAACCTATAGACCAAAACACATAATAACATCCTAACTTAATTTCTTACTCCACTGTAAACTTTGAACATATCAAAATCCATTACTCCATTTCCCATTCGCGTAGAAATACCAAACAATATTATATTCATCAAGACACACTAAAACTGCCATACAAACTATTGTGCAACATGGCGCATAAAGGTTGATTTGCTTTATTTAATTTGCAAACAATATATCCTAACCAGCACTAAAAAGTATAAGACCATCACATGCCCATAAACTAAACAAATCTAATTATCAGATAAATAAATTTAGTATAATACCAATAAATAAATATGCCGAAGCAATTTCAAATGAACCCCTACATAATTTGGCAAGAGTTAGTCATTCCTCAGTATTCCTATTAAAAATAATAATAATAATAATAATAATAATAATAAAACCTATCATACATAGTGTACACTTGCATGTTATAAGTTCCTATATTCTAATAGCTCCATGCTGAGTACAAGCTTATATTCAATTTTGCCCAGCGGGGAAAATATGGGAGGGAGGTATTTCAAGTCCAATGATGTCATCTTCAGCAAGAAAGTGTGTTAGTCTCTCCTCGACGCCTGCGCACAACGTCGAAAGAGTGACAGTTCAGGGGTAGAAAACACACATGATCGCATAAAGCTCTATTTCTCAAGTTCTAGCACCTGCGCATTGCGCATCACTCGAGGAAAGTGGGCCAGATTATGTAGCACTCTGTGACTTCATTCTTGTCTAATGTGAACGGTGAACAGTCACATGTGTCAATGTGTACGGAGGATCCAAACACGGTGCTGGTCTCCCAGTAAGACGGGGTTAGTGTGTGTATTTTTGAAGGTGGTGGAGGTTAGGTGGCGAAGATGTTTGTAACCACGGTACACCAGACTCTGAAATTTCAATTGATAATTAAATAAACTAGCTTTCCAAGCAGCTGCTTTACAACATTTTAAGACAATCCACTTATTACCCTGAAATATTATTACATCAAGTTGCGATCCTAATAAAATAATGTTTGTAATATACTTCATACTTATATATATGTAATGGCTGGAAAAGTTTGAAATTAGCTCTGGAAAGTATAGAAATTTTAAAATATATAATTGTGCTTGACACACTGCTGATTCAGACATTAAAAACCCTTTTAAAATATATTTTAAAAAATGTTCATCTAGTTTGGGCCCATTAGCAAATCTACACTCCATTTACATTGAAAGTTAGTAATCTTACATTGAAGGCCTACACTAGACCATATTTTAAAGACTAAATTATAATGAAAGAATTCATGGTAAACTTACTGCCTTCCAGAGTAGATGAAATATACATAAATAGTTTATATTGACATTTTGAGGAAATCTCATGATGAAACTAAGTTCGGTATCATGTCTTGAATTTCTAACCAACTGGTTGCCAATCTACAATGTTTTGTAAAAACAAATTAAACAGTCAGATCCTCATCTTCACCTGCCTCCTAAATTACGCTTTATAGAGAAGTGGGCTGGACCAAATATCACTTTTATACAATTTAAAAAAAATAAACATGGGCAGCATTAAAACCTTAGACTCAACATAAGTACCAAAATAGCATCCACGCATGCACACTGAGGCAATCAAGCTCTTGTACTTGAAGTGGAAAGGAATAACACAGTGTCTTTAAAAATAATCTCACAGGCAATACTCCCAATCTTAGTTTACACAGTCACCTCCAATATCACACTAAAGCGTCGGGAACAGCAAATCAATGTACGCTCATGTGAGCATGTGAACTGCCTGGGCACCCGAATATAGAACATTATATTTTATTTATACTTCATTTTTTAGATTTTCCTACATTTGACTCCCAGCAAGTAATTTTTGAACATCCAATTTATAAATTATTATTATATTCTGAAATACAGTAGCCTCATGGCTTCTTTGGTGCCAAGTGACAGCTCACAGCTGATGGCTTTGAAACGTCACCAGACCAAATTATGTATCCCTACACCGAACCATATGATCTGCAAAACATGTGTTTAGCATCTGTCATTTCTGACTGTACAACATTTAGGTATATACCTAAATGTTGACTATCAGAAGTCAGCTGTGAACTGTCAGTCAGCACCAAAGAAGCCATGGGCCTACTGTAGATTACCTTTAAATTATAAACTTTCAAGAAGCTATTTCAATGTATTGTGTGAACAGTTGTAATCTTTACTCTAATTTTAAAGAAAGTGTTTTATTTGAGAATTTTAATGTCTTAACAAAATCGGGCAGTTTGTAAACTACACAGAACATAAAACTATTATTACTCGGGAGTCAATTCGATTAAGCTCTGCTATTGTATTTTGTTAAAAATAAAATAAAATTTGCAAAATTTGTATGACAGATTTCCAATAATACCAGTATGTTAAAAACACTGTAAATTGTTTTGAATGTTGTTTTTAAGACACTTGACGCAAATGAACTAAAAACATGGTACCTCTTGAATTTAACGAGGTTTAAGCCACTCATATCTTGCAATTAGGTCTACAGGCGAGATTTCAACTTATTTCTTGGATATATTGTAAGGTGGTAATACATTGTGAAACACCAACCATTTAAGAGCATGCAAAATTTATAATATTAATGCTTCAAGAATAAATTAATTATAACAAAAATATTTGAAACAAATGCCATTTTAAATATTTATGTTAGCTGCTAAAGTCTCAACTTTGACTGCTAGAACATTAATTTAATTACTCATTAAGAAATAACATTTAGTAAATTAATATACAAATTGAATTAGATATAAAAAAATATCACACCAAATAATTATTTATAAATAAATAATTAATTTGGCAAATATTATTTTGTTAGCCATTCAAAGTTTTATTTTTTATTTTGGTTATTAATTTAAGCTAATACTATTATCTAATGATGTATTTGACTGTCATGATATACAGGCGAAGCTTGGCAGGATATTATGCTTGATTCTTCAAGCAGACCAGAAGTGAAATGTGATATAAAATCTGATGAACGTAATTCTACAACTTGTGGATCTGACTTGGCCTTCCCGTATTTTATTTCATTTTATGTGCTTTGTTCTTTTTTGGTAAGTATAAGATTTTCTTACGTCTTAAATATGGAATAGTTGGTATCTTGCTTATCTTAATTTAAGAAATAAATCCATTTTTAGCTTTTTGCCTTTACAATAGAAAATGGGAATTTCATTGAATTTAATTTTTTAAGAAATTCAACAGGGTAGTTCACAGTCTCATTAATTTTTATTGCCTGCTGTTTCTCAAGGCACATTTATGTCAAATTAAATTTTTCTAACTAAATGAGAATTGAAGAATTCATTGTGATACACTAAATACTAAAACTAAACACGATGTCATAAAAATTATCATTATGCACCCCTAGGAGGGTGTAGAGGGAGTTTAAAGTATTTAGTGGATCCCAATAATTTCTTCCATTCCCATTTAACTTGAAAGTTGTTAATTGGCTTATATGTAACTTAGGATAAGTTTAAGCCTATAAGTAGGGCCAGTTTCATATTCAGAT
The DNA here is from genome assembly GCA_902151445.1 of Timema monikensis. Lineage (NCBI taxonomy): Eukaryota > Metazoa > Arthropoda > Insecta > Phasmatodea > Timematidae > Timema > Timema monikensis. Next base: position 365,736 of record CABFVZ010000298.1, on the reverse strand, counting down.
TGAGTACGCCTCAAGTGTGGCGCTATACTAAATACAAGGTGACACCTTCCTTGGCCAAAATGGAATGGGCCTGTTTCGCAAATGAAACTGGCCCATTACATTCTGGTCTAGGTAGTTGTCATCCTGTATTCAGTATAGCGCCACACTTGAGGCATACTCAATCTGAGTATGAAACTGTCCCATAGTTCTGGATCCAAGGGAATTTTAAAAATTGAATAGTTATAAAAATATTTTATTACATTAATGGGTTAACACAAATTTGAGCTTCAAATGTAAAATATACATTTTGTATTGCCTAATATACAAATTGGTTCTTATTTTAGATTATCAACTTGTTTGTTGCTGTGATCATGGATAATTTCGACTACTTGACCAGAGATTGGTCCATATTAGGTCCACATCATTTAGATGAATTTATTAGATTGTGGAGTGAGTATGATCCAGATGCGAAAGGTCGTATCAAACACTTGGATGTGGTTACATTATTGAGAAAAATATCACCACCTTTAGGATTTGGAAAACTTTGTCCCCACAGAGTAGCTTGTAAGGTAAGTAAACTACAAAAGTGAAACTTAGGATTGAATTTAAAATAGATAATGTGGGGCAAGTGAAGTTTAACCCCATTTTGGTGAGGCTCTCGAGTATAATTTTAATTTATTTGTGCTGTACAGTAACTTCACAGCTATATTGGTCTATAGATTGTGTGTGTATATGTATATATATATATATATATNTATATATATATATTTTTTTTTTCCAAAACTAAATTAAAAGTTTTTAAAATCAGATTAAATTATAAAAACATATGTTTTAATACTAGCATTAGTAAATAGGTCATGTGCAAACAGGAGAATAGTCAAGGTCAAAACCAACAAGTTTGGAATAGGGCTTAGCCAGTTTGATCCCAAATTTGTGGGTTGGGAGTGTGAGGGTTGGTGGCAATGAGCTAAGTCATCGTCAGCACCCGTAGTCTCGGTTAGGGAAGGCTTACCACCAAAATCAGGTTTAGTTGAGGACCTATAAGCAGCCCCCGTTAATTGAGTGTAGGTAATGACGGATTTAGTAAGCTGGTGGATGAAGCAAACAAAAATACTCTAGCAAATAAAGGTAAATGCCGGGCTGAAAATAAGAAAGTAATAATCTAATGAAAACCATCAAAATAAAAATTTTGAACATCTTATCTTAAGGCAAACCAAGAAATATTTTTTTTCTTCCAGAGACTTGTTTCCATGAATATGCCATTAAATAGTGATGGAACTGTTTTATTTAATGCGACATTGTTTGCTGTGGTTAGAACATCCTTAAGGATAAAAACAGAAGGAAACATAGATGATGCCAATAGTGAATTAAGAGCAGTCATTAAGAAGATTTGGAAACGAACAAGCCCAAAGCTTTTGGATCAAGTTGTTCCACCACCAGGAGGTACATTATTTCATTATTTACAAATAACAAACATTTTATAATTTTTCCTTAAGTATGTTAAAGCAAGTTTTGAATTATTTTAAGCATTCTATATTTATAAATGACCTCAAACAAAGAAAAAATGTTAAGTTCCAAGATCTAAGAAGTAAGCTGCTGATAAGACATGATGGACTCAATTTGGATTATTATTATTATTATTATTATTAGCACCGCGTCTTACTACCCGTTCGGGTTATACGCACTTACGCTAATGTGTAATGGTAGGGTGATTGTGAGATGAAATGGAGGACCTACAGTTTAACGTGGAATCCGAACCACGGTGGAGGCCTGGCATTCCCCACATTCACAAGATGTCTTGTCAGAGGTGAAGGAAGGGTTTGGAAATCAGATAAATCTGTGCCGGGACCGAGGATTGAACCCCGGCCGCCCGCACAGAGGTCTGACACCTTACCCCTAGACCACCAGGTCACCTCCCTCAATTTGGACAAGGCAATGAGCCTGAAAAAAATAAAAAATAAATAAAAGAACACCTCATTGTGACAATAATTTAGTTCATAAACTAATTTTACTCTCTTGATTAAAAAAAAACTTTGGTTTTAATAAAAGCGTTATTAATGGGGCCTTCTCTAATATTTTCATTGCTGAGTTAAAAATACATGAATATTTATTTAAGTTTTAACAATTCATTAGTAAAACCTCAATAAATAATATCTTAAAGACGCTTTTATAGCAATGAAAATGTGAAGAAAGGTGCTCAACAATGTTATTCTAGAACAAAAGTTGTTTTAATCCATATGGAACAAATAGTTTTTCAGTAAAATATAACATTTCAAAAACAATTAAACTTTCTAGGACACCCTTGTAATAAAAATGTCATAGTTATGTTTTTAATCTCTCTCAGTCACCATCTGTGTAGCTTCCATAGTATTCATCTAGCTTTACCAGTTTATAAAATTGCACTGTTTTACACTGGAACCAGGTTCTGGAAGTAACCACTAAATAATCAAATCGCAAACGTGAACACCAAAATGTTAGCCAGTGTCTTATTGACTTCGTACAATACTGCCAACCTCCAAAAACATTGATACTGTACTATAATGAATTAATATCAACATGAACAACTCCCTGTTAATAACATATCTTAGAATCAATTAATTCCAGCATGGGAAGTATTGGATTCTCATCAAATAAAATATAAATATAAATTTAAAAAACAAATAAAGTTGTGTTAGAGAAAAACTTTGAGTTAATTATCATAGGTAATGAACAAATAAAATTAGTATTAGTTTAAACTAGCTAATTTATAGGGAAAAGAAAAAAGGTGAATCATTTAAAAAAAAATCTTTACATCATTTTCCTGGGGAGAGAATGAGAAATTATGTAATGGGGGAGAGGGGATATATATCCAATTACAAATAGTGAAAGATGGAATCCTGATATATTATTATAGAGCCTAGCAAGATATAGTAGGGTTCTTGTAGGAATTATTGTACCTCATATGGTCTAATAATCACACATTTGTTGAACCAACATAATATGTACTGCGCACATTTGTACAAACATAACCCATTTACACGACCTTCACTCACACACCTAATCCATGTCTGCACATCACTATTCCACGCACTCACTCGCTGTCCTCTCTTTCCTTCACAACAACCAGTTTCGCCAACCTCACAATAAGTTTCAGTGAGTTTCTAACACTCAGCCATCCTGTAGCACTCAATGTCCTTAATGAAGTTTGTTCACACATGTCATATACAAATACACTCTCAAATAATCCTTAAACTATCTTATTACTAGATGATGATATACACAATATAACTACAATGGTACACACACACTACCATACTAAACACATCGCTCAGGTGACAATATCCTTTAGGTACTTGGGCCGACGCCGTTCTCGAATAGGCCGAGTCCTTGGGTTGTCTTGATCTCTTCCAGTTTCACCAACATCAGAACTGTCTGAAAATGTCACAGGACTGCCATCAGGTTTAGTTGTCTTCAGCTCTGATCCATTTGACCTATCATCTTCTGACTCGTCACTCACAGGTTCACCATCATCAATCTTGTCTTTGTTACCCCGTTACTTGAGTTGAGAAACGTGGGCAGTGGTGGCATAGTGTTTCTGTATAACATCTCCTGTCAATTGACTAACTCGATAAGTGTTGCCATCTGGGAACACTTTCAACACCACAAGAGGACCTCATTACTTCGATTGCCCCATTGTTGGTTCGCCAGTATGCACTGGTGCGCGCCCCATCATCACCACTTCTCCAATGTCAAAACTTGGATGAGTATACCTTTTCTTATCAAAATATGCCTTCTGGTGGAGCTGTTCTTCCATGATTTTGTTGCATACAGTTTCTTTTATTTCTGCGTGTGGTTGGTACTTTGTGTTTTCAGGTACGTCGGTGAGACTTCTAAGTGCCGCACCGTGGTGCCGAGGTTGATACCTGTGAAGTGCCTCAAAGGGTGATATCCCAGTCGTTTTGTTGATAGCATTGTTGAGGTCACGTTTAATCCTCTTCAAATTCTTATCCCAGTCCTTTAAGTCTGCCCGCTGAGATGAGACGGATATCATCGGTGTCAAGGTTCAGTTCACTCGTTCTACCCGTTCATTGGCTTGGGAGTGCCTGACAGAGTTTAGTAGATGGTACATTCCACATGAACCTCAAAATTCTTCAAATATATGCAAATTGAAACACGTTCCTCGGTCACAGATTATTTTTTCCAGTAGACCACGCTCATAAAAAAAAAAGAAGATCAAGACACTTTAATACATTTTTGGTGGCCATATTGCACACTGCATAAAGATGCACAGATTTTGTCAGGCTATCAACGATTACAAGGAGTTAACAATTACCCTTTGAGCTTCGAGGAAAAGGTCCTAAATGATCAATGTGCACAATTTGGAACGGGCGAGTGCCTGGAGGTATTGGGTTGAGCAGCTCAGCTTTCCTTCCCCTGGGACCTAACTCAAGAGGCACTCAAAGCACTGAGCTATATGATGCTTAACATATCGTTTCATGCCAGGAAACCAATAGTTTTCTTTCATCTTAGCAACAGTACGGTTGACTGCAAAATGTCCAGACAAGTCATGAAATTTAAGAGTAAGACTTTTTCTCATCACTTTAGGGATAGCAAAAAGTTTGGTTGTCTGCTGATAATGTTTCTCAATCTTACACACTTCCCCATTTACAAGTTACAAATCAACTACCTTGCTACGCTCAGCTTTGTTTCTGTGTTGATGGGGCAATTTGAGTATGCGCATAATATCCCTTAGTTCTGAATCACTATATTGCATTGCTAATACTTGATCCTCAACAGATAGGGTTAAAAACACCTCACACCTATCACTAATCACTTCTGCCATAGTGTCTTGTTCACAACTCATTGGTGCATGGCTCATGTCATCCACGTTGGCCATCTTCTCAGCTGGTCTATGTTTTTACCTAAGTCATATTCCTGTATAAAATTTTGCCATCTATCAATCTGTGGGTTGGTTGGTTCACTTTCCATTCATGTAAACTAATGCATGACAATCAGTCACCACTGTAAATTAAATGCTTAGCAAGAATTGTCTCAAGCTGTCCATGGACCACACTATAGCCATTAATTCGAGCTTGCTTGAGTGGTAATTAGCTTCCACTTCTGTAATTTGCTTGTTCACACACTATGTTAAGTGCATACGAGCACCTACACCTTCTTGTAGGAGCATTCTAGCCAACCACTGAGCCCTTGCATCTGTGTTTATTTCAGTGACTATTAGGATCATAAAGTTTAAGCACAGGCTCCTGGATAAGGGTAGTTCTGAGGTTTTCAAATGCCTTATTCTGCTCTTCGTTCCACATACACTGAAAGTCTTTCCTTAATAAGTGACTGAGTGGTTCAGCGCTTTCAGCATAGCGAGGCGTAAACCATCTGAAGAATCTAGTGAGCCCTGGAAACCTTCTTACTTCATGGATGGAATTGGACCTAGGAAACTCACTGATTTCCAATAATTTACGTGCCCCGGGTTGAATGGTGCCTTCTCTAATCACAAACCCCAAGTAATCAATGGTTTTCTTCCCAAATTCACAATTACTTAGCTTTCATGTAAGGTGAGCCTGTCTCAAGGCTTCTAAGACCAGTCTTAATTTATTTAGCATTTCTGGAAAATGTTTGGCGGGGATTAGGATGTCATCCAAGTAGCATATCGCTATTGTATTTCGTAATCCACCTAATGCATGGTTCATCACACGCTGAAAATCGGCTGGTCTGTTAGTCAAACCAAATACCATTATTTCAAATTGACCTGTTTCCTCTGATATAATAAATGCAGTCTTCTCCTTTGCCTCCTCAGTCAAAAGAATTTATATATATTAGTGGGCTAAGTTGAGTACCGTGAACACCTTGCTTCCAAAGAGTTGTTCAAATTGGTCATCAATGTGGGGTAATGGATACCTATCCTTTATGGTTTGTTGGTTTAGCCGTCGATAATCAACAACCAGCCTATTTTCTCCGGTTTTCTTTCTTACCAGTAACACCGGACTCGCATATGGCGACTTAGTCTCAGTCACAATGCCGTGATCCTTCCATTCCTTGACTATTTCTCTTATAGCTTCCTTTTCTTGTATGTTCGTTAGATATGGTTTGCATGCAACTGGTTTGCTGCCAGGAACCTCAACTATGTTCATTTTGGTCAAATCAGTGCATCCTAACTCTGACAGGTTTGAAGCGAAACAATCACTAAACTCATTCACCAAATTCACTAATGAAATTATGTCTCATTCATCAGCACAATTATCAATAAGGAGGTCTTCTCTCACAATAATCTTACACTTTGAGCCATTGTCACTGATGTGTTGTGTAGACCTATATAGATTAACATACACTATGTTCATTAGTTCACCACGATCCACGCTTACATTTTTCTTCATGTACATCTCTTCAGTACTGGTATTTATGATTTGTATGGCGAACTCTCCGTTCTCATCTGGCTTATAAACAGCGCCACCAAACATTAACTGGCCGTCTTGAGGTACATTTGACACAACTTGAACAAAATTAATGCTATTCCCTTGCAATTTGTTGGCTGATTGTGTCCGCAGTTTAATTGATTTATCCTTTGTTTCTGTTTGTAGATTTAATTTTTTAAAGGGATCTTCGTCAGCATTTCCAACAAATAAATGATCTCCCAACTTAACAAATGCCACACTTGGCAGTTCTGTACAAGTCCTTCCGATGATGACCTCAGTACTTTGTGTATTTTCTGGGACAACCAGCATCTCCACATCACCTCCTACTGCACTATTCATAGATATATCCGAAACTATTCTTCCCAATAAAGTGATCACATTTTCTGTGTTTCCAAACCCATGTAAACTCTTTTTACAAGGTTGAATTGGCAACCCAGACTTGATGGCTGCTGTGGCTTGTATTGTGCAACATGAACTGCCTGTATCTATTAACGACATAAACGATACAGGTCTTATCTTAACTTCCTTCAAGTATTTCTCCAAATCTGCAGTTCTGTTCCTCTCGGTGCTAGTGATTTGAATATGTTCTTCCGTTTGCCTGTTTCGGTTAGTATATAAATGCCTGGTATGGCCCCCTTGCCCAAGAGCTAAACATTTTATAGGTCCTCTTGTCTTCGAACAGTCTTGAGAAATGTATCCATATTTTTGACAATTAAAACAAAGTGGTTCTCGTTTTTCATTTTGATAATACACTGAATCTGGCCGCTCATGATTTATTTCATTTCAAAATGGTCGGCCTCTTGCTTGACTAATCTCTTGAAAGCGGCTCATATCACTTCGTTTGTAGGCCTAGCCTAGGCTGCTCATTTGATCTCCACAAAACCTGTTTCCCAGGATGATCTGCAACACATTTGGTCGCTGTGTCTGTGAACTCTAATCCCAGGGCTTTACATAGCCGTACTTTATCATGAAAATAAAAATGTGTGTTTTCATTTTTGTCTTGCATATGGTCCTTCATTTGATCCAATTTTTCTGGGAGGCTTAAAGTTCCCACAAAGGTCCGTCGAAATTGACATTCGAATTGGTCCCAGCTGACTATATCTGATAGACGGGATCGATACCAATGTTGAGCTGGATCTATGAGGTTTGTCCTAGCAGACTATAACTTGAACGGATTCTGCCATTTATGGAGTTCCGCCCTGGTGTTGATTATCTGTAGCCACTCGGACGCGTTCATTCCTGATGACTCACCATCAAAATGGTGGATATTAAGTCAGGCATTATATTATAAGTTGGTTGTGGTATTTGCTGTAACTGCGATTCCATTTCAAAAAGAGTTTGATCACGCTGGCGGTTACTTTCTAAAATTGGGTTCAGAACATCCTGCATGGACATAACCAAGTCTGTATGATGTCCTGCCACTACCTCCTCGTGGCTTACAGCTCCTTCCTCCAAATCGTGTTGGTCTGGCTGTTGCATTTTGGATTTACTTAATTTTTGAAGTTATATTGTAAGTTAAATCACAATTTGTTTGTTTTCAAATATTCGTAGATCATCCATGACAATGTGTGTTGTTATTAGCAATTGCAACCTGTTAATATTACTATTTAAATTCAAGACATGTAACTTTAATGAAATTTATGATTGTGTATCACAAACATAGAAAACGTATCCGGTATTTTATGCAATTGAACACAAGGAAAACTGGTTACGCATTTAAACGAAGAAATGGATATATTTTGTGTTCATCCCACTTCTGGTTTATTGTACTTCACATTATCTAATAATTGCACACTTGTTGATCCAACATAATATGTGCTATATATATATATATATATATATATATATTACACAAAAACAGCCCTTTTACACAACCCTCGCTCGCACACCTCTAATCCACATCCACACGTCGCCATTCCACGCACTCACTGTCCTCTCTTTCCCACGGATTAACCAGTCTCGCCAACTTCACGCAATAAGTTTCAGTCAGTTTCTAACAGAATAAATCTTTAGACCACGGGTCGGTAAATATTTTGAGCCTCGATCAACTTACAAACTTATTAAATGTCCTGTGATCACCTATTGTTTCTCCACTCTACTTTTGCTTTTTGGTTAGTATTTTCATCTTAAATTTAGTCCTTAAATTTAATCTTTACTCTAATACTAATGTATCCACCTTTTTAATAGATAAAATGTACATTTTTAAATATTAAACTATTTAATGTTCTTATAACCTTATCAATAATGACATATAAAGGTTAATTTGGTACATCAGATTTTATTGAAAGTACGATATATATTTGCAAGACTAAAATACTCAAAGATTGACTTTAAATGTAGATTTATTACACAATCTACTGAAAATTGCCACGCGATCGACCAGTTGCCGACCCTTACTTTAGAAGATACAAATATTTATTTTTTGGCACTTAACATTGATATAATTTGACTATATTATTTTATTTATATCAATATCTATCAAATGGGGCAGCTGTAGATCATAGCTTTACATACTTATGTAGTAAACATGTTTTAGTAACTATTTTAGCTTTCAAAAAAAGTGTATTCCTCTTTTAATCCGATTGTAGTATACATTTTATCACTGATAGGGCTTGATGTTAATTGATTCATGATATAGATATATTTAAATTTTATGCTGTTTCAATTTTATTTTATGTTTGATGACGAGAGGGTAAATTTCATTGTTGAAGAATTAACTAGTAGAACATTTTATTGTGTTAACATGTTTAAACATTTAATTGTTTTAGTATTAACGTGTTTAAACATTTTATTGTTATTGTATTAACTTGTTTGAACATTTAAAATATATGGACCCATGTATTGGAAGTATAAAAGAATATTACATTTTAGCTCGAATTCTCGTAAGATTTGTAATTTGTAAGCAACTTATTTCAGGGTGGGTTCTACTGACACATCGATCCCTTGTATGGCTATATTGAAAAATCACTTATGTCTTCCTCCAAATACTCTAAACTGTCCTAATTAATGAATAAAATTGAGACAATATACATGAATCAGTCATCATTTTTCAAATATAGTTTTTGTTTTGTAATTAATTTGTTCTTTCTCACCTCCAGTTGATGATGAAGTTACAGTTGGCAAGTTTTATGCAACATTCCTTATTCAAGACTACTTCCGAAGGTTTAAAAAAAGGAAAGAGCAAGAACTAAAGGATGGTGATAGAGAATCTCATAACACAGTTACATTGCAGGTATATTATTTCATTGTAGATTATTTTTATCTCATATCAATATTTTTTGTAACCAAATAATATTACTTTATAAACTTAAGTGACCATAGAAATTTGTGAAAGTGTATGCAAATTAATTTGCAATAAAATTTTTAATAAAGTGTAAATGTAATTTCATTTTTATTTTCCTTTATTAACAGTCGAGAACCCTAACAGGCTATCACTGAAGATACAGTAGCACACATGGCCTACTAAATTATGTAAAGATTATATTAGTGTACAAGAGATTAAAACGAAACATATTTAATAACTAAATAATAATAAAAACGATCAGGAAAATAAATAGTTCAATAGTAGTAATAATTTAGAAAAGAGTTCAAAGTAAACAAACTGAAAGTATTTAGTGATAAGGATGTCCCTTAAATATCTCTTTAATTTTGGATCTTCTTTTAAAATAAAAATCAAATTCTTGAAGTCTAGTGTTAACTCTCTTTACGGCAAAGAGGGCAGAGATTATATAAGAAACTTCTAGAAAATGTTTTAGGAGTTTGAGAGGCATTAGAGGGCACAAGAATGCCCATTTGGATAAGGGCAGATTGAATATAAAAAGTGCTTTTTTTCATTTTGCACTGCCTCTTACTACTTGTTCAGGTTGTACGGATATGTACTAATTAATGTGTAGCTACATTTGCATAAAGCGAGAGAGTGGAAAACTATTTTGGAGAAACCATCCTCAGTACATATGATTGGGATTCGAACTCCAATCTCCCTGTCATCGGCAGTATAGTTTGAAATGAAAGTAACACTTTAGAGAATGTAACTACCGAAGCAGGTGTAAAGTGCTATTAAATATGTTAAAAATAAAAAGGGTATCTCAACAGATTCTTTGTAAGAAGATATTTGGAGTTCTAAAAAGTTTGAAATACTATCATAATCATTATAAAAATTGTTAAAGCAGTGGCAAATTTGGGTTTAACATTTTCCAATCTGAAGGCAAGGGCAAGGGCAAGTAATTACATTTATTTAGCTATTGTATTCTAAATACACATAATTTTATCTGTGTTATAATGTTATAATTATAGTAAACAGTAGTAAAACCGGATTGATGGAAATTCATCCAATCCAACTATGTAGGACTCGTATGGTTTTATGAATTGTATTAAAGTTGAATTATAACTAATATTATTCAAAACCACAATACAGATTAAATTTATTAGATAGTTTAAATGCTTTTTAAAACAAAATATTATCAAGACTTGTACTCAACTAAAATTGTGTTTTTAGGCTGGCCTGCGAACTTTGCATGACGCTGGACCAGAGTTAAAACGGGCAATATCTGGTAACTTAGAAGAACTCATAGATGACAATCCAGAGCCTATGCATCGGGTAGGTGTAATATTTGACACACAAATTGTAATTTATAACATCCATAACAATATTTGTTGCTTATAAGAATTTATTAATTTTCATATTTATAAAATTCCATATTTTAATCTATAAAGTTCTTAATCAAAATTGATAAAAACATTTTTTAAGTAAGCTTTTATTATTATTGTTGGTATTACTTACAATGAAAACCTTGGTAGTTGGTATACATATATAACTATAAAAATTGTATATAATAAAGGTCAAGTTATCTAAACATCACTATTTTTAAATTGTGCATCTATGTGACTGATGAATCAGGAATTCTAGTTCTAATTTCAAACTAGAAAAGGGCGTAAAAAAGCTAATTTTTCTAGGGTGAGCGGTGTCCATCATATTCTAGTGGAGTATGGTCCTCCTGACCCCCTCCTTTCCATACCCTTGCAACTAAGTGGGCAATGGGAAATTTGTCATGAAAGCTGATTTAATGTCGATGTCTAACAAACATATTGATATAATATATAAGTTTAGATTAGAATGCATTTGTTTTGTTCTACAATATTGTAAGGTTGGTGTCTCCAGGTTGAGTTTTCATGTTATATAATTGAATGATTGCTGCACACATATTGCACTCTGATATATCAGGAGGTTTTGACTCAGCAAAAAATGTTGGGCTGTTTGGTATTCAACATGTGTATTAGTTTAATTCCTCAGATGTTCACAACATTTCCTTATGAGTTTATATAAAGTAAACTATGTGAAATGATTAGAAACAATACAATATTAATGCAAGTGATATATGTACATTATTTTAAAATAATTAATTATAAGAAAACAATAAAATGCATCAAATATTTAAAACCTAGAAAAAATGTTGTGGCTTAAAAATGGAGCCATAAGAAATTTAGATTTCTCGCTGAGGAAGGAATTTATTGTAAAAAAAACATAAGTTTAGTAAATGTAGCTTCAACATCTATTCATACATTGGGTACAGAAACTATAAGTATTGCGGCTACAAGGCATCAACTAAATGAATATACCATCTTTTGTGAATTTTAAAATAGGAATAGGAATGTTAGGAAGAATATTAGCCAATTCCCTTGGTGAGTTTGTTTTAAAATAATGTATTTAACCCAATATTAGCCCTAGCTAATATTAACAACGTTACTTTGTATATCATCTACAATTAGAGTCCCCGGCTTCTATCACAACACTGGCTATTATTAGGTCAGGTACAGTATAAAATTTTATAAAATGGGTTTCACTAATCAATCGTTTTGCTGGTAAGGAGATAAAAAGTAAGTATTTATTAACGTAGGAAGTAAATATTTATTAGCATAAGAAGTTAGTAATTATTAACATATATTGATTCAACACGTTTTTACACACTTTTTTCCATCTATATGTGAAAAACCACTCATGTATATAACTTTTGTTGATTTGTGTATGTTCATATGATTTAAAAATTCACTTAAATATTTATGTTTCAGAGAAACCATTCACTATTTGGCAGTGTGTGGTCATCAATGCGCAGGGGTCATGGAGGTTTTCCACGAGCACTATCACTTAAAGTTAACCCAACACAAATCAAGGTGAGTTGTAGTCTAAGTGTGGAATAACATTTTGTTTAATTCAAATAATTCACGATTATTAGGTTTAACAAGAAAGTGTCGTCTCTATTTTAAAATAATTTAGATAACTTTCAAAATAAACCATAAATACACTGAAATAACTTTTTAAAATAAACCTAAAATCAACAATAAAAACATGTTTTTTCTATTGACTTTAAAAATATATTGTTTTAAGTTTTTATCTACATTCATAATAGTGGCTGTAAATGCATTTATCCTTTATTCTAATGTTGGTTACTTTTATCAATTTAACTAAACATATTATTGAGTTAAAAATATTAAAAGCAGGTAAGCTTTACAATTAAAATATATGTTATGTTATTTTAAAGCATGCTAAATAGTGGAGTACATATTTGATTAATTAAAGTAAGTGTACTATTATTGTTTGTTATTATTGATTTTTCTTAAAATAATTAAAAATGTAGGCCTAGCTAGTAGCTCTTTGTGTCATTATGTCTTCTAAGAAATTTGACTGACGAAGCACAATGTAACACCCCCCACCCCCATCATCACTCTGAAATAACAGTCAGGGATGAGACAAGTGAGACAGCTCAAAGCATTATGCACTGAAAATCAGTTTGAAATGAGCATGCTTTAAATGTAACACACAGGTTTTATGAACCATAGAAAGTAATTAAACGTAAAAAACTGCATTATACAATATGAGAGAAGTAATTAAAGGTAAGTTCCAATGTGACAAGTTGGCAGGACTGTCTCACGTTAGTCATAACTACAGATAATCAGCATCTGCAATGTTATATTTAATGTGAGTAATTTTTTAGTTACTAGTTTATTAAAATATGTTGGCATTTTAAGTTAATTTATGTTGCAAATATCCAATTGTCCGATATTAATTACAGTAACTAAAATCATGGATTATTCAGTGTGTTTTTGAGTGGTGGGATTTTTGTCTACTCTTGAGCCATCAGGTCAGTGTTGTCTTGAGAAGTAAACAATAAGGAAAATAATGTGGGGATACCCTTATCCCAGAGCCGCCTTTAGCAGAAATAGGATCCTGGGCAAACTTTTTTGGCCCACAGTTATCTGCTTCCTTCCCCCCTGCCCCCATTATCCCCCCACAAATATTTAAAACTTAATTTTTGTTTAATGTGATTAGACTAGTTTGCACCTATATACCAACTTTCATCTGTATAAGGCACAGTAGAACTTTAATTCGAAGTCCAAGGGATATCTAAATTTTTTTTTTTTTATATTCAAAATTTGAATTAACCATTTTTACGAGTATCGAGGCAGCACACACACAATAAATTAATAATCTCAAAATATGTTACATGTAATCACACATTTTATGTAATCTATCAAGAAAGATTCAAACACAAAATATAAAATTTGGAAAAATTAGCACACGAAAATTGCAGACTTAAATCAGAATTGATGAACCATAATATCCCTAATATTATGAAACCCGCTTGCTGCTGGTGCATAAATCCCCACTTTTATTTGTCAATAGGCTAGCTCAAACTTTGACAATCTCGGCATTTGGGGTAGAGATTGTTAAGTTAGTTTTGTAATAATTACAAATGCAAAAAAATTTAAAGTGTGTAGGCTTAAACCACCCAAATATTTCCTTCTAAAATTAGAATTCAATGTTAAATTTCCTATTGATTTAAATAGAAATTACATGGGGAGTCATGGTGCGTTCGAATTATCAGTGAGAACTTGTTTTACTTGTTCAATAAACGAAACCACATGCTTATGTTTTAATTTGTTTTTACACACAGACAATATTTGCCATATCGTCTATACAGGAAGCCTATTATCCAATCACACAAACAAAATATTCACACCCCAACTTGTTTTCTCCTTTCACCTAAGCAATCGCGGGATCCCCAAAATCAGAGAGCAATGTGCGGTTTTACTGTTTGCACACCCTTAATAGTGGTCCTACCTAATCTAAGAAGAGACTATATGCAAAGAGTTAATTTTGATTCACAGAAAGTTAACACATACAACAGATTGGCTTTTGTTTTTTTATAAGTTTATCAGTTAATGTATCAAATATTTTTATTTTTGTTTATAATCTGAACCTGATGAGAGACTAGGGATAAAGTTGAGGCTCTCTTCTCTTTCTTCATTATAACATGCCTGATATATGACTTGGAATTAAAACAAAAGCACAAGTAAAAGAGGGGTAAAAACACTTAAACCAACATTCAATGATATACGGTGTATAAATATTTATATAATCTTCATGTAATGCTGTTATCATTGATAAAAACATTTTAAATTTCATTAATATGTGTGAACTACTATTTCCTTGGTGCAATTTTATTTCTGCTGTAATTTGCGCGATTGTCGACAGAAAATTTCTGAAGAAACGGCTTAATACTTCCAGTGTTTGGTTGGTATAGAATTCTCATTTCATTTTGAGGAATCTTTCTCTTTTTCCCACAGATGAATCATTTGGATGTCCCCGGAAGAAATCTCCGAAAGGTATCACGTCATTACATGCATGACTAAGTGATTGTATTTCTTTTGTAGAGAACTACTAATAGAGTTCACTTTACAATTCAATCAATTCAAGAACACAAAACAGTATTTTTCTATGCTTTTTAAGTAATTTACAGGCACAGTTTTTACTAAACCATGCTATATTATTGATATAAATTGGTTCCATTATATTTGTATCATGCACTTATTATCCTTCCTTTCTATTTTTTTGACAGCGTTAAGTTTATTTTAGTTTTCCTTTGTAATCATATGAGTCACTGTATTTAAATCTAATCAATGATTATTCATTGAGAAATTTCAAAAAGTTCTACAGATGAAATTTTTATTAATTAGGAAGAGAACATTCGTAGTGTGATAAAATATTAAATTTAAAAGTGAAATATTTAGTTAACCTTATGATGCTTCCAGTCAAACTCTTCCTAATAAATAATAAGCAAAGGGTCAACCTTAGAACGCACTGAGCATAATCCCAATCTAAGAGGATCATACATAATTTAAGGAACATTACGCATAGTACTTTCTTAAGTGAACACTCATCAGTATCATTTCAATATTATATGGCCTCAGTTGTATGTTAGTTATCCAACTGAGAGTTTCTTATGGTGGTTCTATGAGTGTGTTTTTATTGTGATATACAGTAGAATATCGTTAGTCTGAACTAATTGGGACCAAAACTTGTTCAGAATAGAGAAAATTCGAATTAAGTGGGATAATATGGGAGGGTCAGCAGGGTGACACTCAATTTTTGCAAATATGAAATTACAGTTGAATGGGTTTTTTAAAATTTATATTCATTCATAGAAAAAACATGTGTTGACTCATCATCATTGTCATCATGAACTGTTTCCAGCTTATGGCGATGTCCGTTTAGTAAAATGGCTCCATCTTCCACCATTCTTTCTCCTGAACTCTCTTCCACTCTCCTCCTCTCACTTGCACACTTACTGCTATCTGTTACTCCCATCTCTTCCTTGGTCTCCTTTGGCTTCCCTTGCGGCCTCTTCCCTACATACTTGTTGTGTTGACTAAATCATGTAAATAGTTAGCATCTATCACTAGTTTCTTACAGTTCTGTTTTAACTTAGAGTTTGTTACATATAAAATATATTTAATTTTACTTAGTTTGTTGTTTTCTCCCTATGTTTTCCAAAAATGGGTTTGGAAATATTCAGAATCTTGTACAGATGCAGTTCAGTCTGATGGGTTTTTACTATATTAAGACCAATAAAATAGATAGTCTCACCGACTGCAAAGTGTGTTCAGTGATTTAGTTCTTGAACGCTCAAAATGTTTGGGCAATTGAAATTCACTGTCAAATTTCTGCGGTATATGGAGATGAAGTGATGAACTAATCAAACATAAGAAAGTTGTACCTTATGTTAAACAATGACAGAACAAACATTTAAAATGAGGAGCGATCTGGGCGCTCATCTCTCATCAGTCACTGAGGACTTGAAAGACAAGATTGATAGGCACATTGCACACAACCAACACTCCAGCATAGGAGAACTGGATGAAAAGTTATTTTAAGCTTCTCAATCTTTAATTCATGAAATTGGGAGCAAACCTCTGCATATTTTTTTTAAACTGTGTAAAATGGGTGTCACGCATGCTAGTGACAACCACAAAAACAGTGTAAGAATGTTGCATTTACGATTTTGGAACGATTTCTCCAAGATGGAATATGTTTTGGAAACAATATTGCCAAGATGGTGATGTGTTTTTGAACCATATTTTCACAGGGGATGAAATCTAGGATTCTCTTACTTACCCCTGAGAGCAAACGGCAATCTTTGCATTGGCATCATCCTCAATTGTCAAAAAAGTTCAAGCAGGATTTGTCAACATGGGAAATCATGGCTACAGTCTTTTGGGAAAGAAAGGCATCTTACAGGTGAAATCCATGCCTCGGGGAGTACCGTGAATGCCGATGCATATCACAAAACTCGAAAAAAAAGCTATGATGCACTCTTTAGTTTAAAACTGATGAATATGTCTGCTGCCAAATGCAGTGGTTTTGCTGCAGACAACGCCCACCAGCACATGTGCAGTGCTCCTTGAGTTTTTCTGAGAGTGTTTTGACTAGTCTCCATTCAGTCATTATCTTGCGCCAGGTGATTTTAACATGTTTTTGCACCTGAGGCAATTTCTGGGGGCAAACGCATAAGGACTGATGAAGAAGTGAAAAACACAGTTACAGATTGGTTGAGGAGGGTATACCTAGAATTGTTACACGCTATAAGGGATATCTCAATATTATTGGGGGCTATCTAGAAAGATGTGTTTGGATATTCATTACTAATATTAAATAAATATTTTGGATTTTATTTAGCTATCAATTTTTAATTATTAAACTGTTTTACTTTCTAGATGGTCCTCAAATGAAAACTAGGTATTTATCAATTTCCCACAAAGTTAGATCATTTCTCCATGACTCATTAAGTTAAATGTTGATCAATAATGCACCAGGATAAATATATATCTTTGACCTACCGAGTTTAATCTTTCGACCTTGACCCTACTTAAATCTCCCTCCATTACACAGTGAACTAAATCTCTCTTCTTAACTGACCAAACTAAATTTTTTTGTCTTAACACAGTGAACTAGATCTCTCTTCACAACATGGACATGAATCTCTTTTCACTACAAACTGTAAACGGGGTGACTTTATGGCTAGCAAAATATATTTGTAATAAATATAAACTTTATCTCATGCCACTGTTATTTACATGACTTTTGAGGATTACTATCACATCTGATTGTTTGGTCTACGGAAACATCTAAAATAGATATTCAGAGCTGCCACTTATCCGCACATTTCTGGCAGCCATTTTAGATTGTTGGCTGTGTTTACTCAGTGCCGTGTTCTTGAAACTTTCACTATGGACCAGTATAGAGAAGAATAGACAAAAAAATGTATTTTTTCCTAAATCTTTATTTGTTTTTACATATTGATGCATAAAGGTACAAGTTTTTACATGCTGTATAAGGAATATTGAGCTGTATTGGAAAAAGCACCACGTCTTACGACATGTTTAGATTACATGCCTTTGTACTATTTATGCTAATGTGTTAGGGATTAGGAATGTTAAATTTAAATACGTGTACCCTAATTTGTGTGAAAGGAGAGTTTAAAACATTTAAGAAAAACCACCCTCAATATACCCGATCGAGAGTTGAACCTCAATTTTCCTGTAATCGGCTGTCAAGTCTTTTGCAAGAGTGATGCCTTGACAATGCGGCCACCAAAGCAATTGTTAATATAGTTCTCATCAGCTATTATTATTGGTATCTTCTTTGACAATACCTGCCTATGATAAAACGATATTAATCAACAATTTATTGATTAATTTCATTGAATATTTTTGCAGTTACGGCATCCACAGACTAAAATTCTAACTAAAAATAAAGGGGAAATCACTAATAGCTGTTGGAGGCTAAAACATTTTCAGTAAGGAGGAAGAGAATCTCTTAGCAGCACTTTTCATAGTGATGTCTATTTTTGGATTTCCTATGACTACTTTTTATCTTAGATGTGTTGCTAAATCATACTTGGACTAAACTGGAAGGACAATAAGTGGTTTCCATAGCAGCTTCTTCAGATATGATTGTGCAGAATTGAATAATATGCATCAGATTGTATTGTCTCAATGTCCTGCAAGAATTTTACCTATTGGAGAACATCCATGGATGAAGAAATAATATTGATGTGTTTCAATTATTTTGAACAAGAATTATAAGTTATTCCCACAGCTGTTATATGGAGCTATGAAAAGACCAAACTCGTAAATGGTTCTGGAAGTAAGAAGGTCCTCAAAAAAAGGAGGATAAAATATAGTGAACAAAAATGCAATGCATCGAAGGCCCACATGTCCTTAATAGTTTATGGTAATGCAGATAATAAACTAGCACACTTGTACATAAACTACAATGTTAATAAGCTGTATTCAACGTGAACCAAAGGTGGAACAAATGGTGCCTTCCACAATCGATTAATATCTGGTTGGTTCAACCACCAGTTGTTCAAAGACTGGTTTGTTTTTCATTTTCTACTAATAATTAAGAAACAGGATGGGCTGGAGATCTTCCTAGGTTAAAATTTAAGTTAGGGGTTTTGCAAATAAAACAGATTAAGTTCATTGCACTACCTCTACACTTGATGCACCTGCTACAGCCTTTAGACATGGTAAACTTCTGTCTTGTGAAAAGAAAATAGCGGTAAGTTTTAACCGAGTGTAAAGAAACTGCCATTAGTGGTAAATGCACAACTATTCCTAATGATAAATTCCTGAAGCTACTGAAGAAGCTTCCGGGCATGATAAAAAGAGCAAGAAAATCTTATAGTGGTCTTAAATAAGGCTGGTTTGTATACTCCGGATAGTACTTAGACCCCCTGTTATATGTTGAATGAAATCAACTCTTTGATGAGTATCATTGGGGATATATTTCTTGAAAAGTCTTAGAAGAAACACAAACAGTTTGAAATTTCCACCTGGGGCAGCTGATATCAATGTTGAGGTTGATGCATTCACCAGTACATCCAATGCTATTTTATTGATGCTGGTAACCAAGAAGGCAGAAATAGGAGAACAGTGTCCATGGGAAAATCTCGCAATCGAAGAGAGAATTCCATGGCAAATGGAACCAGAGCTAGATTTTATTTGCTAAATGCCTACAACAGTATTGGGAAGGCTCTCTTTGAGCACGGTTGCTATTGATTTAATGAAGAATCAACTGTCACCTTCAAAATACAAAAGGGTGATACAGCTGACTTATAACCAATGCAATATATGCTTGTGAACTTCTATGGTCAGATTTGTCTGGGTCTGATCATGGGGAAAACTATCAATGGGATATAAAGTTGAAGCTATGTCAAAAAATAAAACATTGATAATGTCCCTATAAATCAGACAATATAGAGTACTCCCAATACAAAATCTTCTAGCTTATTAATGGTCCCCAAGATTTAGCCTACTAGGGATTGTTCAAAGTTTCCAAATTGGGTGGCTATGAGAATGTAGACTGAGGAGGAACAAAACACAAGGAAACCAATTGTATTTTATTTCCAGTGTTTTTATTGTTTTTTTTAAATATTTTCCTATTGTAATTACAGTTTAAAATAAATTATCTGTGGTACTACTTTATTTCTATGCCTCATTTTTTTAGCTATAGTGAGAAGAGCTCTGTCACAAAGTCGCTCTGCATTAATGAAGTGGTGACTTTGTGACGTCAAGTGTAAATTTATTCTGTTATATATGAGTCGCCATTGCATTTTTTTTACAACTCTACAGAAGAAGGATACATACATATCTAAACACGCCGTTCCTTTAAGGGGTAGGCAAAAAATTGTAAATATAACTAAAAAATATCACAACTCAGTACTTAATCCACCCTAACTAACTTTCTCCACATTTCTCTATCACACCACATTCCCTTGGCTTCAACAACATCCATACGCCGAGACATGCATACTTTTTTTTTATTATTAAAATGCTTTGTGTTTCTCTTTCTCACACATTCTTCATTCATTCACACATTTAGCCACGTCCTATGTGGCCTACCCCTTCCTTTTGATCCACATACTCTATACTCATATATTTGCTTTGTCACTCAATCTATAGTCATCTTCTCAACATGCCCAATCTAAAGTAACACGCTTCTTTCACATTGACTTATTGTATTCCATTTCAATCCACACTCCTTTAGCACCCATTCATTACTGACTCTGCCCATACAAGTTTTTACGCATACATTTTTAGATATCTCATTCCGACTATAATCACTGTGATCTTGTGTTTATCCTGACAAATCCACGTTTCATATCCATACAATCATATTTGTGTTAACAGACTTTTATATACAAGGAGAGATGTGTCTGTTCTGAAAATCTAAAGTATAGTTTTGGCATGACTTTGGAAAAACCTCACAAATTGTCATAAATTCTATGGCATTGAGCTAAATCTTTCTCAAATACATACCTACTACCGGAAGATTAAAATCTCACCCCACACCATACCTAACTGAATCTCTCTCTATGACATAATTAACTAAATCTCTTTGACTAGTCTACCTCGTTTAATATATCTGTTCATAATCTACAATAATTACAAATCTTTCTTCTAAGCCCACTGAACTAAATTTATCTCCATAACCAACCAATCTAAACATTTTACATTAGCCCATAACCCACAAAGTCAAGTTTCTTGCCATTGTCCACCAAGCTATATTTCTTTCTACATAGTTCATTATACTAAATCTCATCTCTAGGACATTGAATCGTATTTTTTACCTCATAAGCTAAGTCTTTTCTAACAAAAACTGAGTTATATTAACTGTGTGTTTCACTGATTGAAAAGATTTACTGTCAATTGAGTTTTCACACCTGAACTGGTGTTGATATTAAGATAAAATGGATTAACTATGAGAGTATTACTTTTGGCTAGATGTTTATGGCCAAGTTGATAGTAAAACTAATATTTAATAAATTTGCACCAATTTTAATCATAATGGAAAATTCTCTGAAAATATTTTTACTATCATTTTTGTTGTAGATAAGCTTATTTATTTCAAATGATTGCAAATTGACAAAAATGGTGTAATTTTTTAAATATCGTAATTCAAAGAGAACTAATTAATGATCTTATATATTTTTATATTTATTTGTACTGGTAATACCATAAGGACTTTAAAAAAATGTTTTGGTTTAAAAAATGCCTTTATTATTTATTTTGTTTAGTTATTAAATAGAAATAGGAACAATTTGAAGTTATCAAAACCAATTGAATATGATTAATATTGCAGTAATAGTCAATTGATGTAGAATCATATATCCCTACATTGCCATCTTTGTTAATAAAAATAAACTCAAAGGTAATTTACAAGGTTTACTTGGTCTGAATGACTCAATTTATAAAACTCAGAACCAGTTCATAACCAATTGAGCCATGAAAACTCATTCAATAGCAACCGAGCTAATTATTTTTGTACAACTGACTACATCAAGGAATGAAAGTAAAATTAATTGAAAAATCATATTTATAAACATAATTAGTTTTATTTAAATTAAATGTGAAAAACATGCTAGATGAGTCATACTCCATTCCACCCACTTGGAGCCCTATGTCTTGTATTCCAAATCATATGATCACCTCCTTAGATTACATTTATTAATAGTGGACACTTTTGTTTGTGGTTTGTTACTTAGCGTGCATATGTTGCTGCGAATTATAGTTTAATTCTCATATTGTATCAAATAATATATATATATAAAAATTTAATTTCTAATTAAGTTTTGAAATTCATACCTATCAAGTGGAATAACTTCTGCAAAACAAATCTATACAAATATTTGTAAATATTGTAAGATTTAAACATATCCATGCATGACTTACTTGGTCACATACTATATTCTGCATGATGATTGTAGTCACTGTTTAATATATTTTGAAAACATTAGTTTATAAAATATATTACTTATTATTATTATTGAGTAAAACCCTAGAATAAATTATTGGAAACTAAAATGTAATATTAGCTTAGCTAATCCTGTACACGTTTACTGAACTAAAATATATATATAAGAATACAAATCTTAAAGGAAATACACCTAAATAATTATTTCACTATCCTTCAGTAATAGCACTTTGAACTAAACAGTTGTTTGCATAACATTTTAGAAAACATTCTAAAGTAATTTAAAGTAAGGAGTGGTAATCATTAAAGTTAAGACTTAGATAGAAAGCTCTGAAAAGACCTATAACACTATATAATTATTTTTTTTAAAATCTAATGAAGGTGACCTGGCGGTCTAGGGGTAAGGTGTCAGACTTCTATGCTGGTGGCCGGGGTTCAATCCTCGGTCCCGGCATAGATTTATCTGATTACCAAACCCTTCCTTCACCTCCGACAAGACATCTTGTGAAAGTGGGGAATGCCAGGCCTCCACCGTGGTTCGGATTCCACGTTAAACTGTAGGTCCTTCATTTCATCTCACAATCATCCTACCATTTCACATTAGCGTAAGTGCGTATAACCCGAACGGGTAGTAAGACGCGGTGCTAATAATAATAATAATCTAATGAATTAGATAGTTTCAAAATTGGTAGATGTGTTAAGTGACATTAAAATTCAACAGGATTGATTATAATTTGCTTTTAATGAACAACAAATTGTCATATTTGACAATTTTCAATAAGATAATATAACATCAACTAAATTAAACCATAGGTTGAAGATAAGTCTAAAATACAAGTGTTACATGTTAAGAATGTGTTACAAAACATGAATACAATAAATTAAGGATAAAACAAAGTTCAGCTGAGTTGTAACTAATTATAAAATTTGAATTAGTAGGTTAACAGCTGACGTATGAAGTTTAATAAAGTGATTATGTGTTCTCATTGCAAAGATTTGAAGAATATAACATAGTGTGATTATAAAAAAGGTTAGTAATCTAATATGTTGGGTAAAAAATTTTGAAATTTTAAAGTTATGTATAAAATCTAAGCCTTGTCTTATTCCAGTCCAGTCAATTTCAATTTCTTATACATTTTTCTAATTTGAAATTGAAATTGAAATTGAAAAAGACACTTGCTAATACTTGGTTCAACTATCAATGTACTAAGAATCATATAAACCTGAGATATGCAGAATTCTTTTTTAAAAGCAATTATCAAAAAACCTTAAAATTAAAAAGAAAACATTCAGATAAAGAGATTCAAATGCGAAATATCTTTTCTTCATTTGAAATTACATACATTAAACAAACAATCTTAAAAAACTTATCTCTAACTAGCTAAATCACTTAACCCTATTTTGTTTTTAATGAAGCCTTTGAAATTATCAATATCAAAGTTGACAACATCATTTTCAGTAAATATCTAATACTAAAATAAAACATCTTATCTCAAACTCAGCAAGCAAAGCCAAGAGCCCACAATTCTAGCTTCAAATTTTATCCTAGATTCTCAATTTATCTTGACTAAAACTGAACAAGGACAAAAAAACGCTCCAACAAAGTTATAAATTAAATCTCAAACAATCATCTATCAAACAAAAATTCCAATCTTTAATAATTGATAGTGAGGATGCCATCAATCGAATACCCTCAGATGATAAAAACCTGATCAAAAACATGGTCACTAATCAAATACATAAAATAATTTCTAACCATACTAGACTAAACAATTCATCCAATCAAACCAAAAATATTTGTATTTTAAAACAAAAATTGAAACCCAACAACATAATCAATGTCAAAGCTTATAAAGGTAACACCATCGTACTCATGGACAAAAATGATTATATTTCCAAAACTCTAGAAATTATTCAGAAGAACAACATAAAAGAAATAAAAACTGACAAATACCAATAAAACTTTAAAAACACAATAAAGAAATTCCCTTTAATAACCCAACAAAAAGATTTTTTCAGGTTTTTTAACATAAACCCCCAAGCCCCCACCTTCACGTCATTACCTGAAATTCACAAACCAAATATTCCAATCAGACCTCTAGCAAACTATCAAAATTCACAAGCATACAAACTTGCCAAAAAGATAGCCAAAATACTATCTGAAAACCTAAAACTTCCCATACATTCAAACAACAAACCATACTATATTGACATATTATGTAATCATACCAGGTTGTTCAGTCAGTAAAAATGTAATATTATAATTTTACATATGTATAAAAACAGATCATGATAGATCTTCAAAGCTACTGAACTTTCACAAGATCATCTTGGTCCATATTCCTTAAGTATTATGTCACACGCTTCGGTGGCTACATGGTCTAAGGTGCTACTCTTTCAATAGCCTAGATTACCAAAGTGAGGAGATCAGGTTTGGATCCATGTTGGGTGTACAAAGGGCTGTTTTCCATAAATGGTTTTCCACTCTCCCTCCACGCAAATATGGATACACTTACTCTCAATTCAATCTTCCTAATTCCTAACACATAAGTGTAAATAGTACATAAGTATGTAACCTGAACTACTAAATATATATTTATGGTTAGGTTAGGCTAGGTTAGGTTAGGTAAGTCATATTCATAATTTTTTACTGTCTTATTAAACTACAAGATATCCAGCAATCTTAAAACTAGGAAAAAACAAGGGATTGTGATGTTTTCTTTATAATCACAAAAAGTAGGTAGTAAATATTAAATGACGGTAGGCCTACTTACTAAGGAGTTTATTAAAAATTTAATACAAGTGAAAACTGCTAAAAAAAACCAAGTTATTAAGGTGTAATACAAATACTAATACAATATATAGCATTTTAATCTCTTTTAAACATATATATGTAGTGGTTTTAAATCAGCGAGCCTATGATTTATTAGTTTTTGTAATTTATTGTTAGAAGTGATTAATTTTGAATGACCATAAGATGTATGTAGTGCTTAATTACTTCATTATTTGCTGCACAATTAACTAATATAGTTCAGTTCCATTATGTTGGCTATTGTCACCTTAACTTTACTAAATTTTAGATTAAAAACAACTAACAGACTTTTGAATGTCAATTTACTACTTTATGAAAGCCAACAAACCCAAATTATCATAAGACTATTTTTGTAACTTAATCAAAACTTAATCTTGGAATTCTTATAATCATTTGGCAATTTTCCAAGGGTTGAGATATTAATATCGTGACAAGAGCTATTCATACAGCTTTATTATGTATAATGTTTGATTTCTTAGCCACACACCTTCAGGTTGTGTTTTAGTTTATAATCAACTCTAGGTCACTTTTAGCCATGTGTACTGGAATGTGTTTTTTCCCCCCATTTTTTTTTTGTTATCTTCTCCTCCTCCCAGGTGGATTGTAGGACATGTTTTGAATTAGTCCTATTTAATATGTTTCCATGCTTTAGTAGTGTCAGCATACTCAGGTTAATGCATGGATGGTTTATTTGGAAATAATGAACAGACTCAAAACTTCACAACACTTTTAACGAAGATTGATGAACAAAGCAAGGACACACTAAACAGTAGTGCCAAGCCAACAAATTGTATATTCCTACCCTATAATATATAATTGCCTATTTTAACAAGAAGTTTTTTAATAGATATCCTAACACAGGGTATAATTTAGAGGAAATGTTCTCGCATTGGCTTGGAGGAAAAGTGGAAAGCCTTGTAGGATAAATCACCTTGAATAAGCCCAGACCTCCCACCAACTGCAAACCAGAATAAATATGGTTGACCCACTAACCCGCATGTCTATTGATGAGGTTCACAAATAGTGATAGAGTAAATTTTTCAAAGGGTTTCCAAAATTTGTTTTATATCATTATTAAAACTGATGATAAAGGAACAAGTACTTAAGGGAATTTTTTTAAAGAATTATAGAATTCAATATGGCTACATTTTGACATAATTATTTTTTAATTGATATAAACTATGCTATAAAACATTGTTTTATATTTTTGCTCTTAGTTTTTTATTGAAGTCCTTTACATGATAAGTTAATTAAACAACATAATAAATTAGGTGTTTGACTATGGTTGGTTATATCAAATTATTGAAGTTTTGAATAAAATAAATATATAATACAAACTAACTTTTATTAAAGAGCTAAACTTCTCATGCTACTCTACATTTAAACGTTTCATTGTATATTTTAAGCCATAAGAGATAGAAAAAAAGCTTTTGGACTTGTCACAGAAACTGAAAATTGAAAGGTGAACGTTTTAGTTGTAAAATAACTAAAACTAAAATTACGTAGTCTACAATGGAAAATAACTTTTTTTTTATTCAAGCTCATAAATTAAATGTGTTTTAAATATTTTTTTAATGAAAACTTATATTAAAGATTAAATATAGTTTCATAATTGCTTTCATAGTCCTTGTTTTGAGGTTTATTCACAATCTTTATATCATCTGTTTTTCATAATAATTATTTCAAGTTTTCAGGTTTTTCTTGGAGGAGTATTATTTCTTGTGTGTTTGTTTCTCTACCTTGTCTTCAAAAGTGAGGGTTGTAATTGAATAAAACTGTTCCAAAAGATCTACTATAACTGAAAGTAGATAATATTATATTGATAAATATATTTATTTTCAGGTTTCTCCGACCAACTCAATTGATTATTTGCCTTACAACTCAATTCAGCGAGCTGTGACTGAGGGAATGAACCACATAACCAGCATGACGAAAACTGCATTAGGACCACACACACAAAGGTATCTGTAGAATTGTTAAGATACTTTTGATAATTGTGTTGAAACATTTATGTATCTGATAGGGTTATTCACGGACTTAATCGTTAACTTTTTTCCTTATCCAGCCATAAGATACTAATGCGAGTGAACATTATATTTTTAAGGGTGCTCTATAAAAACAGACCGGTTAGTAAAAAGAAGTTGGTTTAGTTACACAAACATATTTGATTTATCAGTCTATTCTTTCTGACTATCACAGTTAAAAAATGTCTTATTTAATTAAATAGTTTTGCCATAAATATTATCAAATTAAATATTCATATGTATCCAAAAAAATTTACTGACCCTTCTTTAAAATAAAATATAGTATTTTTTGATATTTCATGAATTTTAACTAGAATTATTTATACTTGTTTGGGAAAGTAAAATTTTACTTGATTTGAAAAAAAGTTGAGTTTTTGGCTATATTTTATTTAAATTCTTATTTCATTTTTGACATATTTGTTCCTTACAAAAAAACACATTTCAAAGCTTTTATTTAACTATTAGAATAGTCTTGGTGTGAGTTAAGGATATTTCTTTGACAAAATTTTTTATACATAATTTTATTCAGCTGTAAATAAATATATATTTAAACTAGTGTTTGAAATATATTCTTTTAATCTATACTTATACCCAACCAAAAAAAGATATATATTGTTGATCAAGTAGTAAAAATTTAATAGAAAATAATTTTCTTGTTATACTCCACCATGGTTAGCACTATTACCCAAAATTTATTCTCTAATTAGTGTCACATAAGAATTCATTTTTTTATTTTTTGTTCACACCTCACACTACATTACCTTGTCAGGCTCTAGGCGTATGTACTAATTATGCTAATTTGTCGGGGACGATTAAGGTTGAATTTAGAGGAAGTGTATTCACATTTTGGTGGTTTGAGAGTGGAAAACCATTTAGTAAATATCACTCACAGTACACACGACCAGGATTCAAACTCTTATCTCCCCATCATCGGCAGTCTATTATACTATAGTCTATTATGAGAGTGACGCTTTAGAACAGAGGTTCCCACTGGGAGTCCTTGGAGAGTCCTGTGGGTGCCCTCAAAACAAATCTATATTTTAAATTTATTTTTTATTTGTATTTTAATTTAAAAAATACTCGCTATTCACAATTTGCTTAAACATCTGTTTTGTTCCATTACTTTCTGACTAAATGTTTTTTCTTTTATTACTATGGATTGGGCTACATAGAATACCTACTAGAAATGTGTGAATAGGTTTTTAATTTCACCTTGTATGGCAAGGGCGATTAGGGGGATATGTAAAGTGTTGGGAACCACTTATTTAGCCTAGTCGATCACCAAAGCGGCTATTCAGCCCTGTGGTGTGGAGGTCAGTACATCTAGCTAAGGACCTTGGGGTCCCAGGTTCGATTCCTGGCTGATATCATGGGTATTTTTCTCTGCAGGGGAATTATCCCAACGGTCACCAGGGTTTGGTAAATTAGGTTTAAGTTTTGTTTAAGACTCCCACTGTTACACATCTCCATATTCCCTATCATCACATCATCTCATTGTGGGTACTTTTAGACAACCTCCGTAGGTATACCCTGGGTAATGATATGTACCACAAGAGCGGCAAATAGTCTACATACAGGTGACTGAACTATATTTCATGACCCTACCGGTAAGTAATGCCATACACTAAAAAAAAAAAAAATCTATTATTCCTCTTACCTAATATTACTCATCCCCTTCACATTAAGGGAATATCTTGAGTATTTGCACCGAAAATAGCTTTTACATAAGTTTTGTAATGTCAAGCTCAGCAATGCTCTTCACTACAATTGAATACTAGTGACATGTTTGTAACTGCACCACCACCCTACTTCCTGCCATCACCTACTTACCCCTGGCCCTCCAATTTCCAAACCGTAAAGTTATTTAAAGTCTGTTTTGAATCATTTATTTTAGAGGAGTATACACATCAAAAATTTGTCTATATAAACATTATGTACAATTATTTGCAAAAAAAACAACAGTTATGATACATTTTTCATCGAAGCTATTTCTTACAATGCAGAGTGAGCATTCTATTATTTAGAAAAAATATATATTTAATCTTTATACTGTCATATTTTTCAGTAGTGCTGTATCCATGCGAGAACATTATGGTCCCAAAGAAGAGGAAGTTATTCCACTTCGACCTCTTACAGTTTCTAGCACAGACCCTGAAAGAACTTACGGACCCTGCCAAATAATTGAGTAAGTATGACACTTTCAAAGCATAATTTTGGTTCTTTTCTATCCATTGTATGAGAATGATAACCATTTTAATGAATGAATGTGCCTCCCAACTTGTAAGTTATTTGGTATGTGGTGTATCCCATCTGAGAAAGGAAAGGGGGTATCTGTGTACAAATGATTTCATTAGATTTTAGGCAATAGCAACCTCAATATGTCTAGTACCGATACCTTAATATCAAAATTTTCGTGTTTGTTTAAATTATTTGTTTGAAATATAGGAATATTTCCTCGTACATTTTATAACTCTCTATTCCATAAACTTTAATAGTTTTTTTTTATCACCGTGTCTTACTACTCATTAAGGTTATAAAATGTATAAGTGATAATTACTCTAATGAGGTAGGGATGAGATTGGAAGCACTTTAGAGGTAATCTACCTGCATTTGGGTGGAAGTATAATGGGAAAACATTTAGGAAAAACCACCCTCAGTAGACCCAAGCCCATCATCAGCAGGCCAGTATAACACAAGAGTGACACCTTAGACAATGAGACCACTGTAGAAGGTGTATGTAAATTACATCATAGTGTGTATGGGGAAAGGTAAAATGTATGCATGTGTTAAATTTTACACAAATGTAATAATAACAAAGTAAAAGGAAATAGGCTACATTAAGATTTTATGGAAAAGCTCATTATAACAAAAACTTTCCTTGCTTTCTTTGCAGCAAACATGTCTTTAATATTTTTAAAGTCAATTTCTTAGGCTATGGCCATGCTTGCGACCTGTATGCTTCGACCAGGTCACGTGGAATGATTTTTATTGCTACCGGCCACGCTTGCGACCTGGTCGCCGCGTTTTATGACCAGTTATCATGGCACCAAGGCGTGAAGATGTGTTATTAGCCATTCTAGTATATAGTTATATAAAGAAGAAACGTAAAAATATATAATATGGTGTCCACCCCATTAATATACAGACACATACTTATGGACAGACTTGTAAAAAACCTGAGAACACACCCCTATTTAATTATAATGTTTTCGGTGTCACGTATAAAATGATAAAATGCAATTTATCGCTATGTTAATGGTATTTAAAAAAAATATTATTTACAAAGTGGAATTAATTACTATGATTGGAAACAACCTTTGCACTCCAAGCCCTTGCCAAGCATTTCAATCTATTTTTAGTTTGTATACTGTATATTGTATGATTTTATGTATGCTAATTATGAAGTTCTTACCTTGTTCATTTCTTTCTTTGTTGTTTAATTCATTCCAACCCTCCATTGTTGCAACTGCAACCTCTATCCAGACCTTGGATTTAACATCCCTGTTTGCGTATTCTCGATATTTCTAGAATCATCTGTTAGAAAAAATCAGGCGAGGGGCATTCTAATTAGCTTATATGCCCATCTAAACTTCAAAAATATGTAGGGGGTGACTATTTCAAATAAGGGGGACTAATCTAAATTGCTTTTAAAGGAGTCCTTCCTCAGCACGTATTTCACACCTTCAGATATTCTTAAATATGAAGCTGAAAGACTTGTATCAAACTGCAAATAACTTTTAAAGGCCTTCAATTTTCAAAAATGTTCTAGATAGGGACCACTTCAAATAGCTTATAGAGGCATCTAGCTATGGGAAAATATCAGGTTGAGGGCCACTCTAACTATCTAAATAGCTTCGAGGGGCATCCAAATTTCAAAGAAAATTAGGGGAGGATCATTTTAAATGGTAGCTTCTAGAACACCGTTTCCAAAAAGGTGTTCCGTGGAACCCTGGGGTTCCATGGAAGGGTCAAAGGGGCTCCCAGTTCCGTCCGAGAATTAACTAAAACGTTCGTAGAAAACAGTCACGCCGTTGCGCTGCTGTAGGTATATATAGTATCAATCAGCGCGGGCGGGGCTGGGTGATAGGGGCGCCGCGCCTGTCGAGACAGCGCGTGCATGGACGTTGTGGCTCCGCACCAGTTGAGTCAGTTACCGAGACAAGACTGCATGTGTTTACGACGTAAACTTTACTTACATATTTGGCGTAAAGAGAAGAGAGTGCAATTATAGTTTTTCCTTTTGTTTTAATCTGGAATTTTCGATGCCTGCAGGTAGGTTTTTGATTATTCATATTAGAGCTGTAACGAACTGACCTCTTTACTTCTGTGAAATGAATGGTAGGTTTTAAAAATTATAGGCTGCTATAATAATGTTCCTTTTTTAGAGTTTTATTTTTTGTTCTAACTAATTATTAATTTAATCAAATTTATTCTTATTTCTACCTAAATATGTAAAATGCAATTATACTAAAATTTTAACCCACTTGTATTTTTTCTATTTGTTATGTCAGTTTATGATAATGGACAATTGGCTAAAAACGGGGCGCCTCGCAAGTGGCAAAAGTGTTGTATCATGTTCACCAGCAGAGTCTACTGAAAATATTTCAAAAGAAGCTGTTGCTGGTTTTTCTGTAAGAAAGTTATACTTATTATTATCAAAGTCAATCTGTTAATACAATCTGGCCAATAACTGGTTGGTTTACTCACCTTTCACTTATTAATTTCTTAATGTTTGTTTATTAATGTTTATTTTATTTAATGTTTTGGTTGTTTTTTATTAATGGGTATTATTATTGTTGTTGTTGGTTATTATTTATGTTTGTTAATTTATTCCAGGGTACGGTAAATACGGAAGACTCTTTTCCTGGGCAAGACCGACAAAGTACACCAACCAACAAAAGGGCTGAACCTCAGAAGAGAATTGCTTCAATAAAGAGGAAATATGATTATTCCTACTTGTCCTTTGGATTTATTCCTGTAGGAATTGCTGAAAATCCGGATGGACAATGTGTTATTTTGCAACAAAATTCTGTTTAATAGCTCTTTGGCACCTTCAAAGCTTAAACGATACCTTGAAACCAACCACCTGCAACTGAAGGATAAAATCTTAAGTTTTTTTGAAAGACACAAAGAAGTAAATAAAACTAGTGTGGCTGCTTTACAGATATGTAAAAACAGATAATGAAAACGCAACATCATTCCTGCTAAGTTACAGAATTGCTCGTGCTGGTAAATCACACACGATTGCAGAAAATTTAATAAAACCATGTATGACAGAAATCGTCAGCTGCGTACTTGGAGAAGATGCAGCAGTCCAGTGTTCCAACAACATCATATCTGATCGAGTCCATAAGATTTCAGACCATATTGAAGATGAATTAATTTGTAGATTGAAAGAAAGTGAGATGTTTGCAATACAACTTGACGAAAGTACAGATGTCGCCGGGTTATCAATACTTCTTGTTTTCATGAGATACCCCTTCGGAGGATCTATTGAAGATTTGTTACTCTGTGCAAGTTTGGAGACCAACACAACTGGAGAAGAGATTTTTACAGTCATTGATAGTTACATCAGTACACACCAGCATATTGATTGGAGAAAATGTATTGACGTGTGCAGCGATGGAGCTGCAGCTATGACCGGCAAAATAAAAGGAACTGTAACAAGAATAAAGAATGTTGCACCTAAATGTAGTAGCAGTCACTGCGTTTTACATCGCCATGCCCTTGTCGCGAAGAAAATGCCATCAGACTTAAATAAAGTTCTCGATCAAGCCGTAAAAATGGTCAATTGCGTTTAATCACGCCCACTCCAGTCAATGGCTTTTTAAAAAGGCATGGGAAGATTTAGGAAGTCAGCATCAATCACTTTCTTCTACACACGGAAGTGAGATGGCTTTCGAGAGGAAAAGTTTTATCCAGGTTATTTGAATTGTGCAACGAGCTTAAGATATTCTTCACCAAACAACCCATTTCTGCATCCGTTAGTATGCTTGTTGAACTATTGCACGATGAGCATTGGTTGATGAAATTGGCTTATTTGGCCGATGTATTCGATAAACTCAACGTAATCTTCAAGTCCTTACAGGGAAGAACCACCACCACGTTTACAGTAAGAGATAAAATATCTTCACTTAAAAACAAACTTGGCTTCTGGATCGAATGTCTTGAACAAAAAAATTACGAAAGTTTTTTTCTTTTAAATGGCTTTCTGGAAGAAAATAAGTTGCAAGTAACTTAAGATGTGGTAAAAAAAAAACATACATGAACATTTGATTAACCTTAAAAAAAATCCTTGAAAGAGTATTTCCCGGGGAAGTTACAGGACATCGACTGGGTACAGAATCCTTTCTCAAATCATACCAAACCATCGATGCTAACTGTGTCAGAGTATGAGAATTTGACCGACATTAAGTGTTCATCCCTCTAAGACAAAAATTCGAATCAGAAGATTCTAATTTTAATTACTTTTGCATTGGAATTAAAGATGAATACCCTGCAGTCATTGAGAAGGCTATTATGGTTCTGCTTCCGTTTGTGACTACTTACCGATGTGAGACTGGTTTTTCAGCATACGCTTACACCAAAAACAAGTACAGAAACAGAATGGATGCAGCTCCAGATCT
Source organism: Timema monikensis (assembly GCA_902151445.1). Taxonomy (NCBI): domain Eukaryota; kingdom Metazoa; phylum Arthropoda; class Insecta; order Phasmatodea; family Timematidae; genus Timema; species Timema monikensis. The sequence goes on along the minus strand of CABFVZ010000298.1, from coordinate 331,795 downwards.
TCGTGTTCAATAGTCAGACATTAAGCATAATTTGAGTGCCATTATAAGTAAATATGTGAAAAAAATTTCATTCTTCACATTAAATAGTTACTTTTTTTTTTTACAATAAATGTTTTATAATACTTATAATTATTTTTTTATTTATAATTATTCTTTCTTTTAATGTCAAACATGAAAATATTCAAACTACACTACAAGGTACAATCACTTTTGTTATTATCAAAATGGGGTTCCGCCAAAAAGAGTATGATCAATTAGGGTTCCTTGGCCAAAATAAATTGGGAACCTCTGCTCTAAGCTATCAAAACGCATGGCTGGAGAGGACATTGCTTATAGTGTGTTTGGTGAAGGCAGGCCGGCCTATTAAACCCCGGAGCAATATCGGTTTGTTGTCCTGATTTAACGGGCAACAACCAATAAGCACCGACTTAAAGGTCAAACCAAACAAACAAAAAAAATCATTTAATAAGAAGACTATATACCTATAACACGATTCAACCGCTTCGGTGGTCACATGTTCTAAGACGCTTCTCTCGCAATAGGCTAGACTGGCAATGACGGGGAGATCCGGGTTATATCCCGGTCTGGTTCACTGAGAGGTTACTTTTCTTAAATGGTTATCAACTCTCCCTCCACGCAAATGTAGGCACACTTCCTGTAAATTCAACCTTCATCAGCATTAACACATTAGAGTAAATGGTATACAGGCATAAAGCCCGAATGGGTGTGGTGAGGCGCTAAAAATATATAATATTTATATATTTTATACATATTTTATTTGGTTCTGAATCTACATAATGCGGAATTATTTAAACAATATATTGCTTCCTTGAAAAAAATTATAATTTTTAAAATAACCAAGTTAGTTTGAAAAGCCCTACCTAGAAATTATTGTAAGCCTAAATCAATAAGTCCTTACATCTTTACTAACAGGGGTGGGATATGGGTAGTGATAAGAATTTTCTAGTAAATTGTTCCCACCTCCTTGGTATCAAACCTAGCTTTGAGCTTATGAACACACTTTTGCCTACAACATTGAAATGTATGGGATTGGGAAAATGGATATTGAGGGCTAAGTACTGCTTATACAGAGACCAGCCAAGTGGAGCCAACCTTTGGGCTAAATAAAGACACTCTTCTGTTTCATAAGATTACAAATATATAAATTCAAACAATCGATTAGTTTATAAACAAATTATATTTAACGTGTTTAAATATCAAGCAATTCTAGTCCAGTTTGTCGTTGGTGAGGAAGTTACGGCTAGAATCTCATCTGAGCCTCTTGAGGGTGTTTATTCCTAAATTGATTTAAACCTTTCCTGCATGTAAATATAGATACATCCACATTCAATTCGACATCACATACTATAACTCACTCACGTATTAATATGCATATAGCCCATACGGGTAATACGATGTGGTTGTAAATTTTCTTTGATATATAAATATATTATAAAATCTTTTCTTGGCTGTAGCATGAAAAATATCAATATAATAAATTGTCCACATTTCTTTTAATGTTTTTGAAGAGAGTATATTTTAGTGTTCATTACCATCTCTGAAACTTCCGACAAACATATGTGAAGTGTGTATAATATTATGATTCTTGTCTGGCAATGAAAATTTATAACACATAGAAAACTAAATAGCAATAACATATGAATAATTGATACTTAAAAATTAAATTTTTACTAAGATACACCCACGTTCTCACTAACAATAGAGTTGGTTTTAAAAATATGATCATTCAAATAAAAATATTTCTACCATCCTCAGAATATTGAGAACGCCAAACTTTTCACTGTCAGGCCTAACAGAACATCGCTGGGAGACAAAATCCAATGCCACGCCTTCAACTTCTACTAGGATCTGGTTTCAAACCAACTCCGCTATCACCGAGATGATTTATTACACCTTGCTGCAAACTGGCAAATTATGTCATCGCTTGTAGGGTCACCACTTTACCGAGGACAATCAGCCCAATCCTATTGATATATAAAATATAATATTGAATGGATGAAACTCCTACAAATATAAATAACTGCACAAAAATGGTCTAAAATGAACCAAAAATATTAGGCAACAGAAAAAAATTTGGTTGGAACTTCTTCAGGACTCATTCCAAAACACCTGATTTATCATGCTAAAACATGCCTGGATTAATATCCTACCAAAAAAGAAAAACTACATCACAATCGGTTAAGTGGTTCCATATATATACACATACACACAAATATCTGGTTGACACTTCACCGAGACTCACACCAAAACACCAGATTATAATTATTACACTAAAAGATGCCTGAATAACTACTCTACAGATTAGTAAAAATTACACCACAGTAATTATATGGTTCCATAAATGTATACAAACAATTGGCTGGCCCTTCACCGGGACTCACACCGAAACACCTGATTATACACAAATAATGCTAAAACCTGCCTGGATATTGGTCCAGTATAAAAGTAAAAATCACACCGCAGTTGGCTAAGTGGTTCCAGAGATCCTAAATTACAGATATAAATAAATCCGGCCTTATCTTTAACGAAGACTCAAACCTTGACTGTATGTATACGAGATCCTCTCTTAACAAACATCCTCTTAAATATATAAATAAATGCACCGCAATCGGTTATGAAGTTCTAGGCATCTTTAGCAACAGACAGATATTCTTAAAAATAGTACAGAACTATAATATATTTTACTTAAAGATATTTACATTCCAAACCTTAAAAAAGCAGAGATATCATGTAAAGTGTTTTTAAGCTCGTAAACCAAATACAATATTTATCCTTGCTTTTCAATTATCTAATTCTCTTAGGTGACCTGGCAGTCTAGGGGTAAGGTGTCGGACTTCTGTGCTGGGGGTCCGGGGTTCAATCCTCAGTCCCAGCACAGATTTATCAATTGGTTGCAAGTTTATATCAAAGGTTTTATTGGTAAATGTACATTTTATATATATATATATATTTATTTTTTTCTGTTGGTTTGTTAAGAACATTGATGGTGCATTGTTGAAGCTTTTCTGCTGTTAATCTTATTTTATAATTTTACATCTTGATTTATATCTGCTTTCAGATATATGAAACTCTTTTTTTCTGCTCAAGGGTTTAGTTTCAAACTATACAATTAGATTGTTTTACTTCATCAACTAAAGTTATTTTGTTTTAATTATACTTTATTATATTTATTTTTTCCATTTCTGTCTTTGAAATATCAAAATCACTCTGCAATCTAGCTTCTAACCTTTAAAAGAATATTACATACACATCAAAGCCTAGCTAATAATTAAAATACAAGTTTCATCAACCAACTCCCCAAATTAAAGCTTCGATATTTCTGTTAATTTGCTATTCCTGTAAAATAAATTATTTCAGGAATAATACTGTAACTGCCTTAAGCATGTTAAGCTTACAAATTACTCTCTTCACTTCCTCCAGGCTGATATCCTCATGTACTACACTTTTCCTTCCAAATGAGCTACATGACTGAAATTTTATTATTAGTGAATTTTATGTTTGGGGGAGCTGCTTATTGTGCATGTGTTATGTCCTTACACATACACACATTTAGTCTTGTACATGAACCACATAGCTCACGCACATTATAACACCAATAGGACAAAAGATAAAGTCTTAGACTGGAACATGTTGTCCATCATTTCCTGCCATAACTATTCTAGTCAGTTCAGTCCAGATTAATCAACTTAACCTATACACATCCCTGTTATAGAGTATATTACATTCCTACCCTCCTAGATATATACACATAATCTCTCAAGTACACAGGAATACGCAACTGTCTCCGTGGCCTCAGGAGAGGCCATGATTCTGGTGTTGCTGGTTGTTGATCTGTGTTGTCCATCAGTGCTTCTGGCTGTTGACCTGTGTTGTCTATCAGTGCTGTTGGTTGCTGTGTTGTGTTGCTGTGAATAGGGGTTTTCTTCTGGTTGCTTCTCGTGGTCTTCTCTTTCCGGAGGTGGTATAGGTAGTTCAAGTGGTCTTGCTTTCTGATGTGTCACAAGGTAATTATCTGGGTGTATTGCCAGTTTAACTTGTGAAAGCGGCCTCTCTGAGGCATTCTATGGTTGAGGTGTTCTTTCGTGGCGTTAACGAAAGTGGTTTATGTGTCTTATTTGTCCAAGTTTCTCCTTAAAACTGACTCGGTACATATTCCTCCCTAACACGTCAGTGACCACTGCTGGCATCCACTTAGGCCTCTTTACTCCATACTGCCTTGCCCAAACTGCTGCTCCTTCAGTGAAGATTCGCATATTCTCTGTATTTTGAGGGAGTGCCGCAAAGCCTGTAGTTTGTCTATCTGGATGTATCAAATTCAAGCGTGTTCGGAGTTGGCAATGCATCAGAAGCTGTGCTGGACTTTGGCCTATAGTTCCAGTGGGGGTTCTCCGAAGCATAAGGAGGATTATTGCAAGCTTAGTATGCCAGTCGCCTGTCATTCTTCCCAACTGTTTCTTAACTGTTTGAACCATACGTTCTGCTTGCCCGTTACTTGCAGGGTGATATGGTGCTATTGTTAAATGTTTAATTTCATTGAACCTAAGAAACTGTTCAAACTCCTAAGACACATAATTGCGGCCGTTGTCAGTTACTAGGACTGATGGAAGCCCGCGTGTAGCAAAAATGTCTCTTAGTTCCATTATTATGCTCGTTGATGTTGTATACTTTATCTGTATGACCTCAGGCCATTTAGACTGTGCATCCACAAGTATTAAAAAGTTTTGTCCTTGAATTGTCCCTGCCATGTCAATTTGTAGACGAATCCACGGGCTTTTTGGTGTTATCCATGACTTTACTGGGGCCTGTGATGGGTTGTTTCAGCTTTCTTGACAAGTTTGGCAAGTTCCCACTACTTCCTCTATAGTTGCGTCCATCTTAGGCCACCATGTATAGGTGCGAGCTACTGCTTTTTATTGCACCACACCTTGATGTGAAGCATGAAGCATGAGGAGAAACCTTTTGTGGAGTTTATTTGGCAATATCACTCTACTACCCCAGAGTAAGCAATCTTGTGACAAAGATATTTCAAAGCGTCGTGTGCTGTAGGGCTTGAATTCCTCCCCTACCTTTTCTTTGGGCCAACCCTGTGAAACCCACTCTTTAACTTTACATAGCACAGGATCCTTTATTGTTTTCCTGGCAATTTCAATCACTGAGATAGGCAGGTCTTCCATGTGTAGCATAAAAATGTTCCCGAGTTCTATATTCACAGTTTCTGAAGTGTTCAATGGAAGTCTGCTAAGCGCATCTGCATTTCCATGGTGTTTCGCTGATCTATAAATAATGTTATAAGCATAACCTCCTAGCATTAAGCTCCACTGTAATATCTGTGGTGTCATAACACTGGGCGTCTTGTGGGTAGGATGAAATAATCCTAGAAGTGGCTTGTGATCTGTGACTATTGTGAAAGCTCGCCCCAAGAGAAACTGCTGTAACTTGTTGACAGCAAATATAACCGCCAAAGCTGCCTTGTCAATTTGAGCGTAGTTACGCTCAGCTTGTGACAGTGTTCTTGATCCAAATGCTACCGGAGCTTCCATGCCATTGTCCATAATATGGGAAAGGACTGCTCCAACTCTGTAAGGAGATGCATCGCAAGATAGTATCAAAGATCTAATACTATAATAATGCGTCAAAACCAAGTCTGATGTTAAAATGGCCTTTGCCTTATTGAATGGTTTTGAGTCCACTGCCATGGTGCTTCTTTATCTAAAAGACGGTGTAGGGGTTCCAAAACAGTAGCTTTGTCCATCAGGAATCTGTCATAAAAATTGAGAGGTCCTAAGAAAGCTTGAAGTTTTGTTTTGTTCTTAAGTGCTGGCGTGAATGCCTTGGGCGTCTACCTGAAAACTTAAAAATGACATCACTGTAACTCCAAACCTGCACTTGTCCTTCCTTAACTGCAAACTTGCATCACTCAATCTTTATAGTACTTTCTGTACTCTGGAATTATGTTGTTCTCTATCGTTGCCCGATATATGTCATCCAGGAGTACCACTGTGCCTGGTATACCTGCTAACAGACCTTCAATAAACTTCTGGAAAATCCTTGGTGCTGCACTAATTCTAAAAGGCATTCTTGTCACCTGCATCAAGCCTTTTAGCGTATTAACCGTCAATATTTTAGAAGATTCTTCATCCACTTTAACTTGGGCATAATCATGTGCAGGGTCAATCTTATAAAATATGGTTCCACCTGTTAGGCACGCAACAGCTTCAGATGCAGTTGGTAAAGGTATTTCTCAGGGCATAGTGCTTTATTAACTGTACTCCGGTATTCCCCGCACAACTGCAGAGATCCAACCCGCTTTGACACAATAACTAGGGGTATAGCCCACTTTGAAAATGATACTAGATTGTATATCCCTTCCTCAACTAACCTTGTAATCTCTCGAGTGACATCGTCTGTCGGTGCCAGTGGTATTGGACGGCTCCGTAGATAGTGAGGTTGCACTGAGGGGTCAATTTTTAATGAAACTGCTGGTCAAACATATTCTCTTAGTTTGTGATCTTCAAAAGTTGAGATATTTCTGTACTGTCTCCATGAACTTACTACCGGTGATATGGTTACTTCCTTGCACTTTAATTCCCAACTAGGTGAACCAATTTCTCCCGAGGAGGCTTGGCCCATTTCCTTCCACCACGGTTAAGGGCAGAGTAGCGGACAAACCGTTGTATATGGCCTTCATATTACACCAAACCAGGATACAAAGGGGCTGTTTTGTTCACCAGGTGCAAAGTTGAATATCGGAACTCATAAGTTTTAGTTTAGAAGCCCATATTTTTTTCATAGGTTACTGAGCTGATAACTGTCAGGGCTGCTCCTGAATCGATCTCCAAGTGATGTTTAGTTCCAATTAACATCACATTTATGTGTAAGGGTGGGTTGTCTCTAGTTTCAGAGCCCATAGAAAACAGTTGATATGCCATATCTAATTCTGATCTTGCAGGTTCCATGGGTGCTAAATGGTTTGTTTGTGGGTGTTGCACTCTTCGTTTGACGTCATTTTGTCTCTTTCGACCTACATGCCTTTTCTATGTGAACTTCTTACAAAAACGATATATCGCATTCGCCCATGGACATTCAGAGGTTAGATGCTCTTTGTCACAACGTTAACACCGTTGATTCTTTAGTTGGCTTGGAGAAAATCTTTGTTGATTATTGGTACCTCTTTGTTGAGATTGGTGGTTTCTAAATAGTCTGTGTACTTCCATTGGGCCTTATTCTTGGTCTTGGTACCCCACCGGTGTTGCGGAAGTTGGCCGCATTACACGTTGATGTTGTGCCGCTGCTTCGCTATTTACTGCCATGGAAATAGCCTCATTTAACTTCATTTCAATTTAGAAAGCATTTCGCGCTGCATTGTCTCATCCGCGATCTCCTGCACTAAATGATCACGGAGAATCCGATTTGGAACTGTTCCAAAGTTACAACGGTTGGCCATCTCTCTCAATGGACTAGTCGGGTCCCTGTTCCCTTTTGCTGAAATTGAAAGTTTGTACAATATCATTGTGTTTTGGCGCAAAATCGCCGTTTAAAAACACTAACTAAATCACCAAATAATTTAGAATCGGGATCCTTTGGCACCACTAACGCAGTTAAGCAATAAAAATTTTTATCCCCGATCACACTAAACAATATAGACCGCTTCTTCTCATCGTTGATTATGTCATTAGCAATGAAAAAGTGTTCCGACCTCTTTGCGTAGTTTGTCCATGTGTAGGTTGGGTAGTATCGAATTCCGCAAAACTTGATAAAAACGCTGCCATCATGTACACTTCAGTGGCTTGACCTATATCATGGGTTAATGTATCAATCACCTCGTCGCCAAACTGTTATGTCCTTCTACATACACATATTTATTCTTGTACACAAACCACATATTTCGCGCACATTATAACGCCAATAGGACAAAATATAAAGTCTTAGACCAGAACATGTTGTCCATCACTTCCGGTCAGTTCAGTCCAGATTGATCAACTTAACCTATATACATCCCTGCTATAGAGTATATTACAATATGTTCTAGCAATAAGCTAGCTTTAACTCATGTGATGATATAATCTGTGTGTTCTGAAAGTGCACACTTAACCCTAATAAAAAATATAGATCTACATACCCTCATGTTCAATCCCTATTAAAATAATTGATTTAAAAGGCTATTTATTTTATTTCGTTATACCCTTAATGAATATAGAATATTTTTATATTTTCAGAACTACTAATCACCATAAGCCAGTGAACTGTTCCCTCCAGTTCGGTGTCAAACTTATATATTCTAATAGAAAACTATTCTTGTATATATACAGAGTGGTGTTTTTATGTTGACACAACGAAATATCTTAAAAAATGCATTTTTGAAAAAAATGTTTATTATAAAATTACTTGGCTTTGAGACAAAAGAATGGCATAATTTATTTTGAATTAGTGTACATCTTCAAGGTCAACTTTTGTTTTTCAAATGTAACTCTTTAGTTTTTAACGCAGAATCATATTCTATAGGGGGGGGGGGGGGGGACACCCTTTTNAAGCACCTTTTATCTGAAATAATTTTTAAACTGAGATCTATTTTTGATCATATTTAAAGAAGTAAAGATATACATAAGATGTTTTTTCAACTGTTTTTATTTCATTTTATTGGCTACTAGACCCTGTAAAGTGTAAACAAATATGAGCAAAACCCTCTCACAAACAAAAAACAAAGGTTTGTTCATAAGGGTTGAAATGTTAAATTACAATTGTTTGAATTTATTACCTTCAACTTTAATACACTTTCCAATTCGCTTTATAAAATGAGTATTCTTGATTAGTATCCTTGAAAGCAATTCTAACGTGTCCCATCATGTTTTCTAGAGTGGTTGGTACATCATGGTATATTCTTTCTTTCCGGTAAACCCATAAGAAAAATCTGGCAATTCTAATCTGGTGATCTTGCAGGTCATTGTAATTTTGATCCAATATTTGTCGTGAAATTCTGGAATAATGGTTAGGGGCATCATCACGCTGAAACCACATGTTCTGCCTTTCTTATAGGTTTAAGTTTTCTAACAGCAATGGCAATCCTTGATCTAGAAAGTTTCTGTATTTACCTCCATTCATTGTAGCGTCAATAAATAAAGGGGCCAATCAATTTGTCTCTGATAGGTCTGTACCAAACATTCATAGTCCAAGGGTGATGTCTTTCAACTTGGTGCAACCACCGTGGATTTTCGGCACTCCATGACTGCATGGTGTGTTGGTTGACTTCCTCTAGATTCGTAAAGCTTGATTCACAAGAGAATAATACTTTAAGAAAAAAGGTCTGAAGTGCTCATTGGCAGAATGCCAACCAATTGAGAAAATATTCTCCATGAAGCTCTTGATTAAACAACATGTGGTAAGAGTGGGTTTAATGACGCTTCAATACTTTTAAAACACTACTCTTAAATCACCAGAAATCACACGGGAACCTACAGGAGAATTATGAGATACTGCAGCTAGAATTGCGATCTCATTATGTTCAATGTTTACAGTTGCTTGGTGGCTTCTTATCTTCTGTTGAAAACTTTAATTTTTGACAAATTCTTCAACTATATGATAAAAAGATTTTTGTGATAGTGCATTTCTCTCAGGAAAATGATCAGCGTACAGTAAAATAGCATCATTAACTTTTATTCTACATTCATCATAAATTAAAATTATTTCAATCTTTTCAGCAACTGACTAATATTCTGTAGCTCAAAACTCACAGATTCACAATAAATGAAAATATTTCACATTATGAAGAACTTTGTATTCTGTTTAGTGTGAACATTTATTCATAAGGATTGAATTGTTAAATTACTCAACTTATTATGTAAACATAATAGGAAGACATATTTAACATTCTGATACTTATGAAGAAACATTTGTTTTTTGTTTGGGAAAGCGTTTTGCTTGTATTTGTTCACACACTACAAATTCTGGTAAGCAATAATATGAAATAAACACAATTCCAAAAACATCATACATATTTCTTTACTTCATTAAATTTCTTCAAAACTAGATCTCAAGTAAAAAAGTGTTTGAGACAGAAGTTACTTTTTTTTTCCCCCGTATAATTCGATTCTGCATTAAAAATTACAAGGTCCAATTTGAAAAACAATAGTTTACCTAGAGATGATCTTGAAGATGGCTTTGAAGATGGCCACTAAATCAAAAATTAATTGCCATTTATTCATTGTCTCAAAACCAAGTAACTTTGTATGAATTTTTTTTCTTAATTGTGAATTTCTTAAGATATTTCATTGTGCCAACTTAAAAAAACACCCAGTATAGTATATATTCAACTGGTATTCTTTATTAGCATCTACATTATTAGGTAAAAATATTCTCGCGCACACATAATGTATATTCCAATTCTTTAATAACAGCTATGTTATTAAATAAAAATATAATTTACCAACATCAACTTAATGGTACAGGAATGCTGTAGGTGGTGGCACTTAAATATTTCAATAAGATCTATTAACATGAATGTTTAACATTCAATTTAAATTATTTGCGTGAAAATTTACCACTAGTATGAGCTAACATTTTAGTTAGAATTAATGTGTCAAGGAAAAAGTTCTATAAAATGCACTTAGTCTGACTAATTGGTCAGAATGAAAATTCATCAACTCATTATTCGATTTGTCTATTTTAAATAGAAACGTATTTAAATAATATGACTAAACTTACATTTTATTATCTGTTACTAATTTTAATACAAAATAACTATGTTTAATTTCTGTATAAATATATGAACTAACTTTTTGTAAATGGTGTACATAAGAAATTGTGAAACTATTGTTGCCACACTAATCTGTGAATGCTTGTGTCAATACTTGGTAGTCCCCGACTATACCATAATGTTTTATAATACATATTAAATGTAATGGTCATCGCATCATAACCCACCGATTAGTTAATGTGTAACCATCTTATTACAATTTAATAACCACCTGGTACCCCTGAAAAAAATAGCAAAAAATGTGCTTTTTATCTTTAAATAACATTGCTTTTTATAACTCCTGATTTTAACTTTATTCTATTTAATTTTTGTAATTGAGAGTATTTTTGGCTCATTGTATGAATAATTTTTAGGTCTTGTATGTAAATTAAAGTTACTATAAAATGTTTGCTTGGTCTGGCAAGTAGGTAATTAATCATTTATAAAATCTATTTTTCAACAATTTAAATAATCAAAAATCAACCAATGAAAACTTAATTGAAAGAAAATAATTAATAAACTTGAATAGGCCAGCATAATATATAAGAGGAACAATCGGTGGCAGCTCCTGGGTTGTTGCCAGGGCATTCCATTCTTGATTAGACTGTACTATTAAATAATTGTTTCCTTACATTCACTCCCTATAAAGTATTTCACGGTCACTGTACAAACGTACACCCCACTACCTCCTTTTGTGTGGGGGGATAGTAAAATAAATAGTGAGAGGGGGAAATGTGGGGGTTGGTTTATTAGTACAGTCATGTCAAATCTCTCTTGTTCTGGTTACAACCCACAAACCATCTGATTTATAGTAGGTTAGTTTCTTCAAATTTGGGGTCATATGAACCAGATAAAAATATGGTTAATGTTTTAAAACTAAAATCCCTAGTTTATTAGAAACTGTACAAAAGCAAATGCTTATTTTTTTTTTTTTCTTTTGGAGTGCTACATTTGGCTCTTGTGCAACTTTCAGCAAACTTGGAGGGGGCCAGTTTCTTCACCCCAACCATCACGGTAAGCTGGGTTGATCCCCATGGACTGGGGGGCATGGTGTGGCATAGACTGGTGTGTTCTGTTGGGGAAATTTTTGCTGTATTCCTTAAAAAAATAAAGTGAGATAATTTTACAGGAACAGCAACTTGACATCTGGTTTTTGTTTGCATGGTGCTAACTTTGCTTCCTTCACAGAGACTTTGTTCTCAATTGCAAAATAATTGGCATTTGGTAGCATTGGCAAAATAAATTGGAATGTCCTTTTTCGTTTGAGTGTTGAAAACTAATTTTCACCTTTTATTGCATGGTAAAAATATATATTAATACATAAGGGATTTTAAACAAAATAACATCCTTAAAGCTCGAGGAAAACTTGGGAGAAAATATTGCTAATCAGGCATTCTTGAAAGGTTTATGAGCTTTATAGTTTGTAATCTTGCTCGAATGAAATGCAACTTGATTTCCTACATCTCTACGAGCATCAAAAATAAACATTTTGCCATTATATGTTTTGCAAAGACTTTGTTGAACATTATTAATTTAATTTTTACATAAATAAATTCTTAAAAACAATAATCCTAAACAATCGTGTGTAATACTGGTAATATTTCATTTTTCATAATTTTTAAAACATAAATATTTGAAGTATAAATTTATAAAATTAATTTCCTAATACTATATAAAACACTTATATAAATATATATTTATAAAAGCATGCCATTATGCAATCTTTTTTTGAATAATGTTATGATTACATTTGCTATTTACATTTTGTATTACAATATGAACATTTAAATAGCAGTTAAATGTATGTTGTTAGAATAAAATATCAGTATGATCAGTTTGAAATAAAAAAAAGTATAAGTAACAGTTTTCATAATGTTAAATTTATACTTTTCTATTACATTTAAATTATATCCTATGGTTTTCTAACTAATATTTTTAACACAAACTATTATATATAGTTTAACCTAAGAGTTAGGGAGGAGAAAGAAATTTGAAGAGAGTACAACCACATTATTGTGGATAGAGACTGAGAAAACCACTGATGAATTACTTGTGGAGAATACCCTTTAATGCACCCAACTAAGATTCCCTACAATCAACGCTATTGAGTGTTAAACACCTTAGACTGTGTGACTACAGATACAGGTTTTGTGTGTGTGTGTGTGTATTAGGGTCACAACTTTTTTTATCATACACATATTAGAACACTCCTTTATAATTTAATTAAATTACTATATGAATTAGGAAGGACTCAGAATATTCTAGATAAATCTTTCATAGCTTATCACATATGCTTTAGATCATCTCAATAATAACAATAGAAATTATTATTAAATATGTTTAGAATGTGTTAGTACTCTAATTTATTATTAAATTAATAGGTATCATATATAGTTATCAAAAAGAGACTTTATGCCAGATTGTTAAGGCATTATACGTCCAATAATTTCCCATCCATCACTTTATATATTATTTATTTGATCCATTACTAAGATAAAGAATAATTGTGTATATTAGATTAATTACTAATAGACTTAATCGTGTGTATATTTCAGTGGAAAAGTAGACCAGAGAGGTATAAATAAGTGAATAAAACCGTCTTGAGGAAAGAGTGGGTGTATTATAATGTATCTCCTTTAGTAGTGTATTAAATTACACTTGGTATTTAAACACATATTTAATTAATATTTCAGTCTATTTAACCTTTATAAAACACAAAGAACTGTTTCATATTCCCACTAGCTTGAAAAATATAAAAAACAAAGATCAGAATTCTGTTACTACTCTATCTTCACTTGTTTCAAATCTTTTAACAACTATTGTATGTCTAGCTATTTCTCTCTTAATGGTTCACTGAGGAGATCCATGTATATATCTCGTCTCTTGAAGTCACAAAGCAAAGGATGAGAAGGTAATGAAGGTAAATATTCTAAGGCTTAGTGTCAATTGGTAATCTATTACTGAACAAGTTTCTACTTCCTTGAATCGGGAACTGCTACACTGTTTTTAGAAATAATTTAAACATTTTAGTGGTGTAACTGGGTAAAAGTCTCAGTTGTGAATAGAAAAGCATGAATGGATCCATGCTCTGATATTTGCTTTCAAAGCAATAGCTCTTCATATTCAGGCTTAGGCGCTTGGGGGAAGCAAAGAGAGGTAGAAATATATCATGAACTTTGGCATGGGAGTGTCGTCCTTTGTAAAGGCGAAGCAAAACCATCAAACTCCAATTTGTTGTTGAGACCAAATATTATCGCATGCGGCTCATTTCCCTACTGTTGCTTCAAGCATTCACAGCCAGTGTTAGTCATTTTTACTTATATTTATATTTGTATATTAAAATGTAGGCCCATCAGTGTGGATTTCAATGAAATAGATAAAAACTGAATAGCTTTTTGCTACTCTGCAAATATTAGAAAAAATGGGAATACAAAATGACAGTACATCAATTATAAATAGATAAAAAAACTATGATTCATTTAAAAGAAACAAATTATATGAAATTTTAGTTAAGTTTGACTTATACACATGGCAGGGTACGGGTTGGATATCAATTATTGGATACTTTTGAAATACATAATGAGTTGAAACAAGGAGATGCACTTTCCTCATTACTTTTTTAATCTAGCTTTAGTCTTAGTATATTATCAGGCTAATGCAAGAGAGTAGGGAAGGGTTGACATTAGACAGTACAATGGAGCTGTTCGGATAAGGAGATGATTTATCTTTGTTGGATAATAGTAAGGAAGATGTTGAAAGAAATGCAGAAATTGTATTAGTCAGTAATGAAATAATCTTAGAAGTGAGTCTTGAAAAGAACAAGTATATGATCATACAATGAACACATATTGAGAATGATCATTTAGAGATTACCTTGAACAACATATGATTTGGGTGACCTGGTGGTCTAGGGGTAAGGTGTCAGACTTCTGCGCCGGGGGTCCGGGGTTCAATCCTCGGTTCCGGCACAGATTTATCTGATTGCCAAAACCTTCCTTCACCGCTGACAAGACATCTTGTGAATGTGGGGAATGCCAGGCCTCCACCATTGTTCGGATTCCACGTTAAACTGTAGGTCCTTCATTTAATCTCACAATCACCCCACTATTACACATTAGCATAAGTGCGTATAACCTGAACGGGTAGTAAGACGCGGTGCTAATAATAATAACATATGATTTGACATGGCTATGCGTTTAAATATTTAGGAACAATTTTACCCAGCAATATTCATATTAGACAAGAAATTAGGAACATAATTCAGTCAAGAAATGCATGCTATTACTTGGTCAGTAGGTTGCTTAAATTACGCCTGCTTTCCAGTAATGTAAAACTCAGAATAAACAAAACAATAGTTTTACCAGTTGTTCTTTATGAGTGGGAAACATAGTATCTTACCTTAAAAGACGAAAAGAAACTTATATATGTTTTAAAACAAGATACTTACTTTATACTTATCACAAGGCATTGTTAAGATAATCATGTCTCATATATTATGGCGGGCAGGACATGCAGCGTGAATGGGAGAATCTAGAACCTTGTTCAGGTTATTGACTGGTAAACCCAATGGGAGGAAACCATTTGGAATACCTAGAAGCAGATGGGAGGATAACACTAGAATGAACCTGAAAAAGATCAGGTGTAATGAGGTGGACTGGATAGAGCTAGCTTAAGATATGGATAGGGTGTAATGAGGGGGATTGGATAGATAGGGATAGGTGGTGTACTTTTGTGAGACAGTTAACTTTCGAGTTCTTAATGTTATAGAGTAAGTAAGTAACTAATTGGTAATTAAAATGTTAGAATTAGTTTAATTAACAATCAGTGAAGGAAAATATAGAAGTGTAATTTAATAGATGAAAAACCTAAACTACCACAGCATTTTCGTAATCAAATATTTCAAGGAGCACCTTAGTGTAGCTATAACAAGCTAGGATATCTTTCAATGATTTGCTCAATTATTCATATTCTTTCTCAGTAAATATATGTTTTTAGACAATTTTATTTGAGCTTCTTTTAGCTATTTTTCAATCAAACTTTATGAAAAAAATTATTTCCAACAGCAAACGTTCAGGTTTCTTTGATGACATCATACATAATGGTTTGAACATTTCTCACAAGTTTTTTGCATTCTCTTAAGCAGGAATATCTAGTCAATTAACCCGTTTTAGTGGACTGTGACCTCCTCTCAGCTTACATTTGGGCAGAGTGTCTCTTAGAGATCGTGTCGATTTGAATTGTTGTTGGAATGGATACCATACAGTTGTAGTGGCTATAGACCTTATGTTTAGTTATTTGTTTTATACTTGTAGTTGAAGATTGTATTTGATATGTGGATTCTTCAGAGACTCGCCATGGTTCTAAAGGTGACTAATACAGGAGTATAACCTTTTTTAAAAAAAGTTTCTTCCTCGTACTCCTAGGATCAGGCATCTTAAGATGAACCTAAATGTTACATTGCTTGGGATGGTCAATTTAGAATGTTATGGATTTGAATGGAGAGCCTAATGTCACTTTTGAGAATACCAACTTGAGAATAATATGTAAGTTCAG
This sequence comes from Timema monikensis, assembly GCA_902151445.1. NCBI lineage: Eukaryota > Metazoa > Arthropoda > Insecta > Phasmatodea > Timematidae > Timema > Timema monikensis. The sequence continues at coordinate 315,492 of CABFVZ010000298.1, read as the reverse complement.
TTGCATAGCCAGGACATTTGATGCCCGAGCCGGTTCTTGTTTTTGGCGACCACTACCTGATGAAGGAACCAAATTATTATAAGAAGAAGCTTATTGAGAGCTCAAATAAAAATAATGCTGCAAAACTATTACTGTAAAATGACAGCAATGTAGTGAACGTCACCCAATAAATGGCAGGTAATGTAGGGAACTACTAACCAAACCCCTCCCTTTCATTGCCACTATATTCTTCATGCGCCTGCATGTTGCAACAACAGCAGCAACATTCTGGAGAGCTTGGAAATCTAGAGTTACTGTCTGTCAATACTGGAAGGCATAAATGTGGCGTGCCTTTCTAATGTGTACCTTACTTATATTTTAATGATTTAAAGTGAATACTTTAGAATCATAATATAATAATTAATAATATTAGGATTTCAATAGTTTTTTAAATTATTATAAATATTTTTCAAGTTATTTTCATTTATTTTGCTTAGTTTTTTTTACAAAATTACACCTCTATGACACCCCTTGACCAATGGTACCCGGTAAACGCTGGGCCATCATCACTTATCAATGTCTTCGGGAAACTATACTAAAGGAACATTAAATCCAATTTTCCTACTAGCTTTTCCACGGTAATTGTCTTCATTATTTCTACTACAAAAAACAGACTGTAGTAATTTATGACAGCAAGAAGATTTTCTCCTGTTGGTAATAGACCTAGAAAGTCTACTCCTACCACCACCACAGTTTCGAAGGTAATTCTCTTATATGCATTGGTTCTGACGGATCCTGTCCTTTATACATATCTAGCCACGATACTTTGGAACCTTTGCTCAGTTTCTACCAGCCTTATAGTTCCTCTTGTACCATTTCATATTTTCTTTGTGCTTTCATCCACAAACTAGTCTGAATACTCTTAATTATTTGTTTATTTTCTTTGTTGCTGCCAGACACCTTTCAAACATTATTTAGAGTTATTGGCATTGAGATGGAAGATTCTGTTAATCTTTGAACCGCCATCTCTGTTTTGTGTTCTCCCCTATCCCTCTTCAGATTTACATCCAGAAGTCTTGATAGTGAATTTTCTGCATTTGATTTCCCAGATTTGTAATTTACTTTAAATGTATAAGGTAACAGTTTTAACACCCAGTGTTTCTGTTTTGCACCTGACCAGGTTTTGCTTCCAAAATAATTTCTAGAGGTTTATGATCGGATATAAATTTAAATTCTTTTCCGAACACATATATCTAAGACTTTTCATATGCCCACACTAAAGTCAGAGCTTCCTTCTTTGTTTGTGAGAGAAAATTTTCTACACCGGTTAGCATTCGACTTTCATATTCTACTGGTTCTACTGAATTCTTGTACTGTTTTGTTGGCTACTATCAGCTGGTTTAACCCATCTCATGATATGTGATGACCAAGAAACACTATTTCTGATTTTCCAAACTCATACTTGTCCAAATTTTAATGTTAGTCCTACCCTCTGTAGTATTTCCATTAACTTCCACACATGCTTGTCATGTTCACTCTGCAATTTTCCATAAACAATGGTGTCATCCATGTGATAACAAACTCCCTAAAGACTTGTAATGCCTGCATGAGAGCCCAGTTAATTATTTCAGGTGCATACGATATTCCAAAAAAATAAACTTTTATATCTAGATAAGCCCAGCCTGCAACAGAATGTTGGGATGTTCTGTGATTCTTCATCCAATACTATTTGATGATAGGCTCAAAGTATAACGATCTTGATAAAGACTTGGCTACCATTTAAGTCCTGTAATAGTTCCTAAATTGTTGTAAGTGGGTAGCGTACTCTCTCAAAGGCTTCAAAGGCTTCAAAGTCTCCACTCAGTTGATTTATTTGGCACTACCTGAAAAGGTGGAACCCAAGGATTTGGACCATCAACTTTTTCAATTATATCAATTTCAAAAAACTCGATAATTAGCTACACTTTCACCTCATGAAGGTGATGGGGCTATCTTCTCATTTCTTGAGGCAATGGTCACATTTCCTGGTTGATTGGAATGTGCTGCTTTAAATTCTTTAATGTACTTAACCCTTCAAAAACATATATGAATTTTTGTACTTTAACTTGTCTCATATCTAGCCACATTTTCAAAACACTCAACTCCATGGCGGTAGATTTTCCCAAAATTTGCAATCCTTGCCCATCCACTACAAACAATTTTGCATCCTTAATATTTCATTATTTTTTGTAGTGTTATCACAAAAGATTAGATTTGATAATAAAATAAAATAAACACAATAACCAATCTTAAAGATATTTGATTTATTAAACCGAACAAGGATCAAAGTGAATTACATTATGTATTTAATTTCAAAATAATTGAATAAGCCTATATATTTTCTTAGCTGAAACTTTTACAATTTTATGAACCAAGAAACTTCCTCACTTGTATTAGTTTTGAAAGCAATTTCAACATCTACCAAAGTATTATTTATTGGTAAATCATGGGCTGTTACAAAGGCAAGCCTGGCTTGACAGAACTGTTCTATTAAATTGTTATTTTCCACTCTGTATCGATTATGCCCTTAAAGCCAATGTGCAAATATTCTTCCACTATCTCATTTGGTGTGTAGTTGGTAAAATGAATAGTACAGTTTTGTCAAGCCAAACTTGTGTTAGCAACAACCCACGAGCTACCCTTAATGTTACAGTTATACCTAAATGCACAGTAAAGCAATAATTTACTTAGAAAGCCTCCATATTTCACCACTTTATTCAACACATTCATAGTGTGTAATGCCAAGCTAAGACATGTCAATTTTGATAGAATTAAGTTTTTAAACAAAAATATATCAAAAGTTAAAATTATTAAAGTTAAGACCTCTTGGGTGCCAGAATGATGGCATGGGATAAAATAAATATTAATATGAAAATTTCTTATATAGAGCTACGTGTGAGCCAAGTTTGAAAAATACTTCAATTTGTTACTAAGCTATAAGGGATAAAAAATAAAGTTCTAGATTCCATTAGTCCCACTTCCATTAGCTGCGTGGCTTAGGAAAAAGGCTAGAAATAATTAAGTCCCTAAAAATTAGTAGGAAACATACAATCAAGGTTTTGGACTGGAAATATAAATTTTGACTTTTTTGTTTATAATTAAAATAATTGATTAACATTGACATGAATTTACAATACAAATTTTAATTTTCTTGGCTGGCTGGAACCAGATGGTTTTAGAATATGTTTGTAAAGTTATTTATTTTATTTGGCTTTGTACCTTCTGATTAAAAATTAAGCCAAGCGTAAGAAAAGGCGCTGGTCTTAACTTTGCCCAAATAAAGACATAATGATAATAATAATCATCACTATTATATGAGCCTAGAATAGGTGCAATAAACACAGGTCCACATCAAACAGTTTTTATGTACTACTTCATAATAACTATTTACTATTAGCCTGTATTAGGCCATGACTATTTGCAGTATATTTGTGTTACATAATGTCTTGGTGTTATCAATTATTTGCTTTACATTGAACAATTCAAAGTAAGCATTTACAACCATTCATTAAATTTTTTTATTGAAATATCACAGTATGGCAAAGCTATTATAATCTGCCTGCTTTCCATTGCAATAATTTGATATACTCTTATTTCTTTCTATCTTTGGTCAAATATGCTTGGACCTTCTATTACCCAATCCTTTCTAAATTATTTTGTGATACTGTTAAAATCAGTGTTTTACACATCAAAATTTGATCTTCCTTAGTTTGCAATTAGAAATGGTTAATTCATTGAATTTATTTGATTACATAATTATATCAGCAAAATATTAGAGGATACAGTCAAAAGGTATTGTTTTTCGCCAACTACATAAAGTAGACCCACGATTATCCGGGGTTTAGTTAACCAGGGTGGTAATTTTAAACTATCTAACAAAATTTTAACCAAAGGCCCATCCTACACACTACAATATAACTGTCTGGCGAAGTATAGTACAGTTAAACAGAATGTGCGGATGAAAAATTTAACATTTAATGTAAACATAATTTAGCATTTGACTGTACATTATAACAGAATAAAACTGGCAAAATTGCGAACATGTCATTGAACATAATTGGGGACTTCTGCTTTTAACAAAAAATAATGACTCATTGTTATTCGGATGTACTTATTCAGCGATTACTTTTGAGGAAAAGTCCATTGCTGGATTTATCCAGGGTTTTTTTTTATCCCAGGAAAATTGTTTTTCATACTATGCCAGATAATCAAGTCTACTGTAGTTAAATAATTGATTTTGTAGACTAGATATCAATGCATGGTTTTTAATGGATTCTCGCTATTTATTATTCTTTGTCCTATAAATAGAAAAGAACACCTAAGACAGCTTTAATACTTGATTTCCTGTCATATAATTTTCTGAACCTTTCTGTTTATAGGCGGTAAGCTCTCTTCTGCCTTTATCTTTTAGATGGACCCAGTGTTTGGTATGACCTGATAATGCTCTCATTCTAATCACATCAATTTAACTTTGGTCATTTCTCCATTATTTTTTCTTTCAACTTGAGGGCTCAATGCAACTAATCAAAGAAATCTGTCATTGTGGGGTAAAATTTCTCCAGATTCCCCTTGTTGTAGATACTGTTCTCAAGCATTATTTTAATCAATTATTAGAGTTTATTTAAGCCATACAAGTAAACATATATCTTGATTTTTTTTGTTCTATTTAGTTAAAGGTTGAATTAATCAATAATATCACGCCAATGTGATTGCATCAGTTGTGCAGATGTGAATGATAATTTTAACTCGCTATTTAACATGTATGGTGATATTACACACACTTCATAGTAGAGTTAGGTAATAATATGTCATTCTTTATTCACATAAAATCCCATATGATTCTAAGATATTAATCATATCCAATGGTTCCAATTATTAATAAAACATGCAAAAGATTCCAATAAATAATGAAAATATATTAATAATTGTTACAAGAGGAGGCCTACTTGTAAAAAGAGCAAAGCTATGTCCTAGAACTCAACACTAACTGCTGACATTTTCTATTTTCCTTCTTCTATCTTCAAATACGGAAACCATTACTTTACATACTTTAATAACGTGACTAGTTTGTTCAAATAGTTTATGGCTTTTCTACTGAGTTGGACTTTTACCAACTATAGTGTGGCCTAGTCACCAATAAAAATAATGGGCATTCCTGATACACTTTCTTGCTAACAGTTTATAATACATTATTTAACTAAAACCTAATCATCACCACAGTAAGCACTATTGCCAAACCTGTAAGAAAACCTAGTGTTAACTGAATAGTATAAATTATATTGCTCTATGTGCTAATGTGAAGTAAATTGTGTTCTATAAGAAGGAATAGATGATCCTAGTTTGTATTAAAATCTAGGGAATGTTTTCTGCTTTTCTAAATGGCCTCCTATTGTTACATCTTGACACTATATTATTTACTCTTTTCGCATGTCTCAAAAATCATTTAACACTTAAATCACTTTGAAGGCAAATTACTATTATTTTTTCAATTGGAACAGTTACTGGCAATTTCTTTGATTGAATATGCTTAAAGACTGCATGAATTCAAAGAGTTAAGCTAGAGATTTTTTTTTTCAGCATGACCCTAGGATACTTAGTACATTTATTTATAGTTGCTGAATTTGTCTTGGCTTATTCCCAAACTCCGCCTCTCCCTTTCAGCCTTGGATTTTTTTATCATAGATAATCTTACTTTTAAAATACTCTAACACACTAATAAAGTTTTTTTTAAATAAATCATGCTATAACATTCAATTTTTTAATCTATTTCCCTTTTGGACCATAATAAATTAACTACAGATTCTGCACAGAGGAAATAAAATTATTGGTATATAAAATAACATTCTTTAACACTTTTACCAATAGTATGTTAGTGCATTTAATTTTCTTGAAACCTAATTAACTGCTTATGCTTAGTGCTAGCCTTCCTTGATAATAGATGCTCTTGGTTTTAAAATAAGCCCCATAAAAACAACACACAATAGGTTTTGAAAGTAGGAAAACAATTATAAGTACTGAAAACACACAAAATATAAATGCCAGAAAAATTAGTGCTTTTTTATAAGTGCAATTGTTTCCTTAAAACTTCTTCGCTTATCAAGCTATCAATTACTCTATCCTTTGTCTAGCTACCAATTTTTGTTATTGGGATGTGAAGTGCCCATATTTTATATTAGTTCAATTCTAAATTATTCTTTTATCATTTGGATAAAATAACAAACAAAAAAAAACTGATGTCAGGTTGCTAAGCCTTTCCGATTTGTATCTCGTCTCTTTGTGAAATGACTAGCAGTCTCCCTCTGCCCTTTAGTTTCCAAATCATATTTTAACAATGAATCCCCCCTGGCTTGCAGCCTGCAAGATGAATACAGCCCTGAGCTGACTCCCCCTACACCCCCTCCCCGACGAGTCCCACGAGGGGTTGGGGGGGGATCTTTTCGCCTGGGATGCATGGGTCGTGAGGCGTCAGCTAGCTTCAGTCGGATAGCAGATGGCCTAAAGCTGGCTCAGGCTCAAGCAATGGCCGTTGCAGTGGCTGGATTTCTGCCTGATGGGGTGGCACCTTCTGAGAGATCACTGTGTGGACGACGCTCCCCCCTCACTCACAGGGCTTCCTTCCATGGCAGAGGTCAGCTCTCAGGCTTGCCCCTGCCCCCTCACCTTCTTGCTTGCTTCTTTATTTAAAATACAGCTCTCAGCACAGGCTTGGTTTTGCATGCTGTGTAGTTTGTTGACTTGCAATTTAAAAGTAACCATAACAATTATTATAAATTTACTTTATAACATAACTAACTACTAAAGTAATTTCACAGTATGTTAAAAGTTGTATACAATACTTTTGTAACCATATCACCTATGTAGCACAATCTTTTAAAAGTGTATTTGTTTTTATTTTAGTGTCCCGTCCTGGCGAGTCTAATGGGAGTATGGGGGCAGAACGCTTAACACATTCTTTGCCGGGAAGCCCAGCTGACCGTCGACCTAATTTTCCAGAAGTTATTGGTTCAGCTGAAAGTCTTGTTGGCAGGGTTAGTGTCTTTTATGACCTTGCACCTATCTTTAAATGGAGTACATATCATTTTTCTCACCCACACAAAAAAGATTTATAATTTACTATTAAAAAAATCATGAACCAATCAAATATTGATTTAGATGTAAATTTTCTTAGTATTTTAAATATGAACAAAACATTTTCAACTTCAATTCATTAACAATATATATTCATTTTAATCATGAATTCATAGAAGTGTAATAGTCTAAGGCAGCAACTTATTTTTCCCTAAGCATGAGGTTATAATGTAGTTGATTTTTAGTATCTACATGAATCACATTTAATTGACTTGTTTATTTTAATTTAGAATACTATAATATTTGTAAATAAAAGCTAGAAAATTAGGCATTCAAAACAGTCTTCTCGTTACAATTTGAAACAAACAATGTAAAACATATTTCCGAGGTCAACAAAATTTTCTTGAGCTCTAAAAATCTGTAGCATAGGAATGGGAAAATACCTTTACCAGCAAAACTAGTAGGCCCTTTCGCTCTTGTTCATAGAAATTCTCATGTGCAAATATAATAATTTTGTTCAGAAAGTGCACGTTAAATACCTCGAATAAAAAATTAATACTAATAATATAAAAATGGGCTAGAGTCAATATATGTATGTAAACAACAGTTTTTAATCATGGTAAAGTATTATATGAAGGCAAAAAAAGTTCATGGGCATATAAAAATGATAATTTTTTAGGTACTGGTGGAGCAGGGATTGGGTAAATACTGTGATCCAGACTTTGTACGTTATACATCTCGTGAGATGCAAGAAGCTCTTGACATGACTCAGGAGGAGATGGACAGAGCGGCACATCGTCTACTTGTCAGAGAATATCAAGAGCGTCAGGGTCGACCCCTTTCGTTCCAGATGACAGGGGAAGAAACTACAAAAGGAGATTCAGATCCACACTTATAGCATCGCGCCCCATTTGCCCTCTTCCAGCTCCTACCATCTTTGGCTTCAGTATCAAGTGCCTCATCTACTTTTCTTGGTGCAGAGAAGATACCATGTATTTATTTCTCAAACTTGACCCACATTTTTAGCTAATTTTTATTGTCATCATAGAATGAACAACAGTGATACCAGAAAACAGTGTGTGTTCTTTCATCATCTGAGTCTGGGAAATTGAAAAAAAACAAAAAAAAAGTATGAATTTCGGTATATTTCTTGTACTGAAAAGTTCACTCAAGTAACTATTTTATAATATGAAATGAGACCCAATACATGCCAATCATTATTAAATAGCTTACCAGTTTATGCTAGTGTTTCGCTGATTTAGTGTGTTTAAAAGATTAAAATACATTGTTACTTAAATCAGTATTTAATATAACGTAAGTAAAAGCTGTGAATCTGAAATGCTAAGTTTAAACTTAGCGCCACGTAAATTATACATTAGTGATTTATAACTAATTAAAAACTTATTTTGTACATCAAAGTAATTGTAATGTTAAGGACTTAACATAGCCTTTTATTGTTATCAATTTCATTATGTGACCTCACAAATTGGTAAACAGCTATTATTGAATTTTTCTTGGTGTGATTGTTAATGTTCGAATATCTACTGATACAGATAACAAATTATAACTCTAGTAAGACATATCTTTTTTACTATCAATTTCAATGGATTATTATTATTAGATGTTCTGTCTTACAACAGGTCCATTCCTTTTGACAGTGAACTTACACCGCCAATAATCCCTGTCCTCTACCTCCTCCTTGAGCTCCTAGAATTTTCTTCTTTACTTTAGTATTTGAATCCTTCTATGATGTAGTGCAGACGACAGTTCCTCTTAAGAATGTATTCAATCCAATTTACTTTGTACTGAAGCATAACATTCAAAATGGTTCTCTTCTCATCTATTCTTCTTAGGACTTCATTTGTCACGCTGTCTGTCCACATGCTCTTCTAAATTCTTCTCCAGCACCACATTTCTAACTTCTCTTAAGTATTTCTTCTTTTCCATCGTCCTAAGATTCAAAGTTTCTGCTCCATACAGTGTTATGCTGCAAATGTAGCATTTCCTCAGTTTTGTCCTCTGTTCTGAACTCAACTTGATAGTCATCTGTAACCTCTTGTTTTTGAAAGATACCTTGGCCATGACAATCCTTAACCTAATTTACTTGGTGCAGAAGGCATATTTGTCAGCAGACTTCTAAGGTATACTTGAACGTGTCTATTTTCAAACTCCTGGTTTCCAATTTGATTTTCAGTGGTTTGTCATTTATTGAAAACCCATCACTTATGACTTCTCAATGTTGATCTCCATACCATATCTTTTCCCTATCTCTGCCAGCCAGTCTATCATTTCCTGCAACTCTTCTCTATTTTTGGGCAACAATGCTAGATCATCTGCATATTTTATTGTACTAATGATGGGCATCCTCCTATCCTAAAATTGCCACGTCCATTTAGGGCTTCCCTGATCAGCCACTCGCTATACAAGTTGAACAGTTTGGGTGACAAACAGCAACCCTGTCTCAATCCTCTTCCTATCGCTATGCTATTGGTCTCTCATCATTCAGCCTCACCTTCACTCGCTGTCCCAGGTACAGGTTTGCCATCAGCCTTCTTTCCCTCCATTTCATGCTGATCTTCTTGATTATTTCCATCAGTTTCTTTCACTTCACTCTATCAAACGCCTTTTGCCAGTCGATGAAACCCATGTAGACCCTCTTCCTTGACTTCCAGCACTTTCTCTGAAATTATTCTTAGCATCCCAATGGTATATCTGGTTTCTTTTCCTTTCTGAATCCAAATTAGTCTTCTTCCATCACACTTTCTATTTTTTTTGTTCCAGTCGCCTGTTTAATATTCTTGACATACTCTTCCTCACATGAGAGATGAGGCTGATGGTCCTGTGATAACTACATTTTTTGGCTTGTTTCTTCTTCTTTAGAGCCATCATGGTTACATCTAGAAAGTCCTTGGGCCATTCTCCTGTTTCGTAGATCCTATTTATATTCATGGATTAGATTCAATCTAATTATTTCCTAGAATGACATCTCTCTTAAGATTTTTAACGTTTAGCACTTAACATTACAGTTGTTTTCATCATATACTCTCACATTACTGATGTTTTGTAATCTATACTTTCCAATTTACTCGTATTACAATTTCAATAAGAAATAATATGACTTTTTTTTTAGTTATACATTGAACCTAATTCTTTTTCCTGTTTCGAATTGTAGGAAACAAAATACTCTATCAGTTGAATGTAAAGGGGCTAGCTCATGTCATACTTGATATTATATGATCAAATTTTTAGTTAATATTTATGAATGAAAAGGAATTTGATCCACTATTTCCTACTGTGCAACCTAGTTGAAGTTAATTTTAGACTGGTGGTACTGTAGATTGAGAATTTTTGGCTAAATTGTGCTATTTATTAGAGGAAGCCTGTTAAATAAATTCAAACTTAAGCATAGTTTGTTCAATAATATTCAAATATTTATGATTGAACCTAAAACTATACTTTTATTTAATGCTGTGTTTACTTACTAAAACAAATAAAATTATTTGTATCATACTAACTCTATAGCTTTTTACTTTAAAGAATCTTCTTATTAACTTGTTTATGTTATTTGGTTGGTTTCTTTGAAATTTTCCGTTCCTATTCAAACTAAGAGTGTTAACATCAGCATTTTTGTATATTATGTATAATTTACCCACAAACATTATACAAGTGTTTTCTTCAGTTCAAGTTTAATCAATCAGAGTTGAGAGCATTGAATGGTTTCATAATATTCAATCACATAATAGATGGTGAATGAATAAAAGTGAACAAATTTACTTGTGTGTGAATAATGTATTTTTCAACTGCTTCTCATATAGTTAAACACACCATGGATAATTTTTATTAGATGATCTATTTTATTCTGATTGTTTGTATCAAGGCAGTTGTGACATAAAACAGTTTTTACGCCAAAGTAATACAAACCTTTTTTATTTAATGTGACAGTCAAGACTTGATTGTTGTTTAAATAAAAGTACAAGTTACATAGCAACATATTGACAGCGATTTGAATATGTCCTCACTATGAAATATTTATATTGCATTATTTCAAGATTTGAGTGGTTTACCAAGTATTTCAATTTCTATAAAGTATTTTCTTTTTCTATAATTTATTCATTTATTATAAAAGGGTTGTATGACCAAATTTGAGTAAACTTTCAGATATTTCATCCTCTATTTAATGTACACTCAGAGGCACTAAATGTGGAAACAGTGGGTATTCTTTTTATTTAAAAGAGTAAAGTTGTTTTCATTCTGTGTGTGTGTGTGCGCGTGTGTGCGTGTGCGCGTGTGTGTCTTCTTTGAGTGTACATTCATTTCACCCTGATTTTAAATTGCTAGTTTTCATAATACAATTAATTTTGTAATTTTTTTTCTTCTGCGGGGGAGAAGTTTTTTAAGACTTTACATCTTGCAATTTTAATTTATGGCAAATACAGTGCCTAGATTGTTCATTTAAACCATTTGTTACAATGTAAGCTTATTTCTCAACATAAATTTTGAAATTGAATTGTTGCTTAGAATTGAAGTATTTATTAACAAACTGTGTCAATGTATTTAACTTTATATATCATTTTACTGAGGTATTGGTAACAGATTAGTTTAAGGTTTTCAAAACGTAATAGGTATAAATACATACATGTATTCATATTCATATTAAGGTTATTAAGAATTATTCTGCCCACAAAAAAAAAGTCAACATTTGAACTCGGGTGTGAAGCTAAATCATTTGATTTTTCAAGTATATTTTTAGTAACTAGTTGTGACCTTTTTAAAAGTGCTACCAGACACTAATATTGTAGCAACTCACTCCCCCACATTTTAAAATATAAATATAGAATTTATTTGTATATTACCAATTTTTTTATCATCTTTGTTTTAAAATCTAGGTTCAGAAGTGAATTAATTCTAACAAAATAAAGAAAGTTACTTTTTATATATAAATCAAGTAATCAAAAGCGATAATAAACAAATTTAATGAACGGGTAATAAGATGCAGTGCTAAAAAATATTAAAACTGAGAGAATCAAATCGATTTCGGAAAATTATTTTCAAACCAGCCCCTATTCTCAATACACCTGCACACTGTTGCTAAACATCAGAGTGGTGACATATTGCCTTGATTTATTACATCTCAGTGGTGACATATTGCCTTGATTTATTACATCTCAGTGGTGCTGCCCCATGTCATACATGCATAGTGCAGAGTTTCTAAGTTTTCTTTTAATCCAGTCTTATTCATGAAGCACTTAACATTGTGTTAGATTTTGAGGTAGACAAAAGTTAGCTTCCTCTGTTAAATAATCATCATCTCACGTTTAAAAATATTATTCCCGCTCATTTTTCAACTGTTATTTGTATTGTGAATTATTGAAATGTTTTGTTTAGTTGGACTCGAACAAACGGGCAAAACCCTAGCATTTTCTATAATTGTTATTAATGATGAGAATTTGAACAAATCGTCTAAAACCTTGCACTACTTGAATTCTTATTAATGACGAGAAGTTGAAACAGTTGAAACCCTGGCCTCTCCTTGAATTTTTATTAATGGAGAGAACTTGAACTAACAGTCAAAACCCTTTCACATCTCTAATTGTTATTTATGGAGAGAACTTGAACAAACATTCAAAAAACTTTTCCTCCCGCCATTATTATTAATGGTGAGAGCTTGAAAATCACTTGCACTCATCGAATTGTTAATAACTATAATTTATGCCCCCCACCCCCCCCCAAAAAAATAGGACAAAATATTTAGAATACAAAACCTGGGTTTTGAATAGGTTTCTTCAAATACAACAATTATTAATTCACTTTTCATATTTTTAAAATGTATTTAAAACCTAAGACATATAAAAATTATTAACCAGTTACATTCCCTTATTTTAATGAATTATTAGATGAGCCGTTTACATTTTTAATTATAATTTTGTAGTGTGTACTTTGTGTGTATGCATTAGCCTGTATATCAAAAAGGTTTTAAATTTTGGAAGATTTTCTATATCACCCTTTATTTTGTCATCATATGATAGATGATTTTTCAACATATTGTATTGGGATCTTTGACTTTGTACACCAATGCGTAATGCAATGTTATCCAAGTTTATCCTATGTGAAGGTAAATTCTCTCATTATTCAATGAACTAAATATAAATGAAACTAATAACAAAAAATTTATAAAATAAACACATCTTAATTTTTTTTTAAATACCACTCCTAAAATTAATAGTGTACATAACAAAAAAATAATAATAACAATCAACATTATTGAGGTTATTACATCTTTAAGGCTACAAAGTGCTATTTCATTAAAATTATAATACTACAATTTTTTTTAACTTTGATTTTAATTTTAATTTTAAACTGCTCTTTTTCTGTGCCTCTACTTTATCTGCTTTGGAAAATATTTCTCCCCTAATTGTATAATTTCTGAGATATTTTAAAACTTTTTCCCTTAGTTTCGGTTAAGGCTTGGCTACTGTCCAAAATATCCGGCTGTCAATCAAATTGGGCACTGAACCTCTGAAAGAAAAATTATCTCTAATGGCAGTTGTCTCAAAATTTGCTTTACATATAGTTTGAATGCTGACAATGTATGAATGATTAGTAGAGTTCGCTATAAATGTAATCCATGACACTAATAACTCTGCTTGCATTAAATCTATAATAATCTAAAATACAATAAAATTAACAAACATTGTTAGGAGAGAATACGTTAATATGTAAAACCAAAATATTATTTCACTATTTAAAAAAGTAGAGTTTTTTTTTAATCCACTTGAATAGATTTTTGAAGTCAAGTTTGTTTTTAGTAAGTAAATATTGTCAAGTTATAAATAGGCCTTCTACATCACACAACAGTTCCATGGGTGTACATACGCTTTGTAAATCAGATTAAATATTTAAATACTTGTCACATTTTCTATTTAGCTTGAATTAAAGAGTTAATGATGTTTACTTTTTTCGTATTTGAGAGAAGTTGATATATTTTATAGGCTTAATGAACTTAAAGAATCAAAATTAAATGTTCAAAACTACCAATTTGGATGAAAACACTGACTTTTTTAATAATGTTGAAAAATATGTGAAATTGTCAATAAGTATGGCAACAGAACAATAAGTTTATTGAAAACTTTTATTTAAAATTTTTTCTAGTAAGGATTATAAATTTGGTTGAAAAAGTATTTTGACTAGATGGATAAAAAAAGTCCCTTCAGGTAAATGCCATTTACTTAACCTCGGCTTTTGATTAAAATGGATTTAGATGCCACCAAAAACACATTTTAAACAAAGTGTTTATAAAAATATACACACTACATATAGAATTAAATAAATATTTTAAAATATGAATAAATTACTTTTTTTTAGCACCGTGTCTTATTGTCTGTTCGAGTTATATGACTTATGTACTAGTTATGTTAATGGTTTTTAGGTATTTTGAAGGTTATATTTGGAGGAAGTGTGCCCACATTTGTGTGAGAGAGTGGAAAACCATTGTGGAAAAACCACCCACAACACACTTGACCGAGATGCAAACCCATAATCTACAGTCTAGTCTACTGCGAGAGTAGCACTTTAGACCACGCGGTCACCGAAGCTGGTTTATATAATAACTATTTAAGTTAAATACATTAGACCAGTGGTGGACAAGCTTCTTGTAGGTGCGACCACACTGAAGTAATACTTTTATTTAGAAGACCCCATGCCACCATGTAAATAAATAAAGGTTATTCTCCTAATTATATGAAACCTTTGCTCCCCTTACATTTTACATTAATGGTAAATCTTTGGCATCTATAAATTTCTTACTGAAGGTTGACAAATGTTTATAGCCACAGTCATTTTATTACACACAATATTTGCTTACAGGATTTCAAAGGCTGCATCTTATCTAATAGGTATTTTTAAGTATACTTTTGTCAA
>CABFVZ010000298.1:157884-300387 GCA_902151445.1 Timema monikensis | reverse complement strand
ACCCCCCCCCCCCCAAATGTGAGCACTTGAAAGATCGAGAATACTATAAGAAATTTGAATTTTTAAAGGTTTAGGTTACTTGAGAAAATATGTCTGTACATTACATATTTTGATCCTTTATGTATTATGTTACATGATTGCATACTGTTAAGAGTTTTTAATTTGTGTGTGTGAATGAATGAATGTACACATGTATATTTAATTTTTCCTTAATATTTTAGGAGATTCTATTTTGTAGACTCCCAAATACTCTTACATGTCAACACCCAATAACTGTTAATAATTTGTGTTCAAACTAAACACAATCAGAAGTAGACAATCATTCTTGACCATGAGAGGGCATTTCAAATATTCCAACAAAATATTTGCAGATGAATGTGTGTATTGAAAACTGGATAGCTGATATATTAAAGTATTATTGGGGCAAACAAGGCATTGGCAGGAAACTATATTTTAGCATTGGGGCATACCAAAGTTGTAAATCCTTTGTTCAGGTGTCATTTTTATATGCTATATGAATACTAATAAACAAGCATATCAAAGTTTGAATTTATTTTCCCGGTCAATCAAAACGTTCAACTCCATTCATGAAATTATGAATTTGAAAACCTGCTTAGAACCAATATAGTTGTGTAAGTGGCTAGAATCAATTATTCCGAATTTTTATGGAATGAGGTGGATTTGTTATGTGATGCTTGAAATCATTAATTTTCTTTGATCAGGGCAATCTCAAATACATTTTAACAACATCTCAAACACATTTAAACAACATTAAAATATTCTTTGTGATAAAGGAATATTTATTGTATTAAATAATTTGTATACATATGTTAAAAAAATATTTCTACAGTTAATGTTTTTGTCAGTAATTTATATAGGACTGTATGAATCATTTGATCACAATAAATTTTGAGCTGAATGAAATTTGTATACAATATGTTGTTTTCAGATTAATTGATTCACTAAAATACTAATAAGTTGAAACATTGACATATTTTTTACACCTGAGGATTTAGTACAGTTGGCTATGATTTAGCCTTTCATAAGGCAAATGCACAAAAAAATAATTGAGGGGGATGTAAGTAGGGAAAATATAAATCTAAACTTACCCATGCATAAAAGTAAAATATCCATTATGTATTTTTTCCCCCTTCAATTCTGTTTCTTGCCTAAGTGCAGTAAAATTATAGTCACGTAGATAAAATTTAGTTAATTGGCGCACCCCTCCTTACCCACCCCATTTTCACCCAGTCATGCCAGAGCAGGTGATGGTGTCAGATCGTATTGTATACCTGTTTCAGATGTAATACGATAGCTGTATAGCAAAAATCTTGCTATTATTATTGTGTATTGCAATTATTGTCCTTTATAATTTGCTAATTCAATTAAATAGTAACATTTCTTTTGCATTAAATATTTATTATAATTTAATATTTTTTTATTAAAAATTAACTTATCCAGATAATCTTATTCAATAATCCGTTCTGATTATAGGAGCTTAAATAGGTGGTTTTGTTAAGAAAAAAAATTGTAAATAGTTTGAATTGAATGAAGAATACTTTTTGTTTTTAGTTAACTGCTACCTCAATTACTTATGAAAAAATATAGAAGTAACATTATTTAAAAATATTAACAGAATTATTTTATACTTACAATTTCACCTTTCTAGCTCTAACAACAGCAAAATCATTTACTATTTCATCCTAATAAATATTTTTAGCAAAATCTTTTTCTATTGATAGAATTGCCAGGTGTGTTAACCTGTCATGACCCATTGATGACCTTAAGTAATTTTTATTATTTTCAACTTACTAAAACCTCATTTACCAGATGCATTAGTAACTGGCAATGTTAAAAATAATCTGAAAGCAATTTACAAATTTGGATAAGATGTGGCTATGGACATTTTGTGGATTAAAATTAAGAGGTCAAGAGAGGTTGCTTTTGAAAAATTTTGACTTTTTTCAAATAAAAAACTGGCTTGAAACTTAAAACTAGCTATTTCCCCCTCTATTTCAGAAGCATCCAGATCCTTTTCAAATTTATTTGATAAGCGTTTTGTACTAGCTTTTAAATCTTCTACAGTCATAGAATACAAAGACTTGCCCGTTAAAAAATTAGTCATTTAACACTTCATTACAGCATTTAAAACGCCATTCAATTTGTTCTAAGACTTTGCCCAAAATAACATGAAAGTCCATACTGAACCTTTGTTTTCCTGTCAAAACAGTGTCCTTACTTTCTTCCAAAGTTAGTCTTTTCCTCTTCTTTGCAGTTTTCTCCTTGAAGAAGCAGTCAATTTCAAGAGATGTTGCAGCACAGATATTTGATGCTTCATCCAGTATAATATCAATCCCTGTATCTCAGCTGTCTTGTAAAGCATCTTTCAATCCAGTCACATGACTAACTGCACGGTCCACGGTCATATCTTTGTGCTGTAGCTGTTCATTCACGCGGGAGATCTGATTTAGTATTTTGTCCCCCATAACAGAGTAACACACAAACTTAAAATTAATTTAAGAAGATTTTTAACCACTGATATACATTCATGGAATTGAGGGCTGTTGGAAATTTTCTCTAAGCCTCGAAGACTTTATCAAACTGTGAATAAAGTGCATGAACAGCAGAATATTTGGATGCCCATCTTGTATCACAGTGACGCTTTAGAGTGGTAGAAAGTTTGTTGGATAATATTTCCCACCTTTTGACACTGAAAGCAAATAATTTGTAAAGTTCTTGTACTGTTCCGAAAAATGTGATAATATCTGGAGACACTCTAGCAACGTGAGCACCAATCAAGCTCAATGAATGAGCAGCACATGGCATGAAACGTGAATGGCTGTTAATTGTATGCTTAAGGGCCTTGACTCCTGAATACTTCTTCCCTGCCATATTTCAACCATTATCGTATGTTTGCCCTCGGCAATTATGAATATCAAATTCATCAGCTTCTACTTTTCGTAGAATATCTTCAGTTAAACCATCTCCAGTCGTTTTAATAGTTTTTATGAAATTGATGAAACTTTCTTCAATAGAACAAACACCCTCTTAAACTTTCACGTACCTAATAATCTGGCACATTTGTTCATGATGGGCTACATCTGGTGTACAATCAAATGAAATTGAGAAATATTTTGCCTCTCTTATATAGTTTAATATTTCTTGGCGTACAATGTCACCTATTAAATTGATGAAATCGTTTTGAATTGTTGGATAAAAGTAATTTGGAATTCCTTTTTTTCTTTGCTCAAGATAATATACTCTTTTAGCTGTTTATCATAATGAGAAATTAACGCTAGCAAATTTTTTTTTTAATACCACAATTATTGGCCTCACATATATTTGTACTTTATCCTCGAAAAGCCAAGTTGTTGACTGCACAAAACAAAATGCAATCAACTATAATTCTGAGAATGTGCCGCCATTTCTCTTTTTCTTTTATGATCATTTCCTGTAGTTCAGTATCAATTGTACTGCCTTTTTCCAAATAACAAAGCATTCATGGTACTTTACAGAATTTTCATAATCTGGAATTTGAGGGTGTAATTTTTTCCAGTCAGAAAATCCTACTTTTGGATTTGCCAAGCATGAATTAAAATGCCTTCCAAATAGCATGCGGGGGAAACCGTAAATAGATTTGTTCTCTTCATTGTAAATTAGCCAATTTCACTCTACACTTTCTCCGTTCAAAAGTTTTTTATGGAGCCAACTCCCGTTTGTTCTGGACCATGTTCAACTAATAAGCTTTTCACATCGTCATTCAAATCAAACCATGTTGTGGGTTCATTAAAATTTGGTTAATTTTGGTTGGTTCATTTTCTCAAATCCTGTTCATGTACATCTTAGTAAATGTTGGAAAGGATTGGTTAATATTTGGTCTAGAACCCTCTGAATGTACAATTACACTACCAGTTACATTCTTAGTTACTTTGGTAAAGTTTTAATTTTTTTTAAATGTTGATGGAGATGGCCTACTTTCAATAACTGGTTGTAGTGGTAGCACAGTGGTTGAGGGATCCACCTTCTTTACCCAACCCAGTTTTTGTCAATGCTTGGCTTGGACTATGTTATCTGCCTCTTGTTGTTTTTTTCCATTTTCTGCCTTGTGCTCCCGACAACTTTGTAGGACTCATTTTAACACATACACGTGGCACATTGCACTAATTCCCACGCAAATAAATCAATAAAGTTATACAAATTTGTAAACGATGCTAATCAAATAAATGTAATTACATTGTCATGGCAACGAGCAAATTTCACATTTCAAATCAAAACTGTCACACACATCTCAGCTAAATTTGAATTACGTTCTGTTCCCCGTTTGGGCCATTCTCTGCACGGCTCCTTTCACGTTCGGTCATTTTACTTCCGCCCCTGCAGCCCTCCTTGGCACGAAACACTGCGCATACCACACACTAACTGTTTGTTCACTAGCAGCTTGTCTTACTTGCTACCTTGGCCTTCTCAGGTGCCAAAACAGAGAGACCACATTCCTAAGCAGTCACAGCCCCTAATTACTTCCACTTGGCTTTCTACCCCTCGCTTGGAATGTTTGTCCTTCACCAGTCACATATTCATAGTAAAATTTACTGTCAGTGTCACTCAAGCCAAATCTATACAAATATATTGTGTTCGGATGATAGAAGTTTCATCGAGTCACCATTTTTATTCTTAAAGGAGAATTGTATATATCTTTTTAACTATTATTATTAGCACCGCGTCTTACTACCCGTTCGGGTTGTACACACTTACGCTAATGTGTAGTGGTAGGGTGATTGTGAGATGAAATGGATGACCTACAGTTAAACGTGGGATCCGAACCACGTTGGAGGCCTGGCATTCCATACATTCACAAGTTGTGATTAATACACGTCTTATCAGAGATGAAGGAAGGGTTTGGCAATCTGATAAATCTGTACCGGGACCAAGGATTGAACCCCGGACCCCCAGCACAGAAGTCTGACACCTTACCCCTAGTCCACCAGGTCACCTCTTTTTTTAACTACAAGTTTAAATACATTTTGCAATCTTACATTTTATATTTAAAAAAATCTACATCTTGATGGCGCCCCTTCAGCTCAGCTGCCCCTGCTGCCCTCCCTCGCTATGACCCTGGTTTTAAAATGTTTTTAGTACTTTTTATAAGCATGCATTTTTACATCTCTATCTTGCTCTCTCAAACTTTTTGAGATAACATACTTTGATATAACTTTAGAATATATAGATTTAGTATTTCAAAAGAGAGCTAATAAAGGGTTTGTATTATTTACTCTATCACTCTCTTATACGATTTTCATCCCAAATTATCTCACATTGTTAATTCTGAATGTTTCGTTTTCTTTATCAACTTGCAGACCAACTTCTTATTTCATTCAAAATCATTCTGCATTCCTTCTCCTTCTTTTAATCTCATTTACTCCTTACTCTCTACTATTTTGTGTGAATTCATCTTTTTCTTTTTGTATATGTCCCACAACCTCTTACGTTCTGTTTCACTCTTCATAGTAATTATTCGTTTGTAATGGTTTGCGAAGCTTCAAAAAGTCGAAGGTCAAATCTCCTTCGACTTCGACATCTACATATTTGAAAAATTTTGAAGGAAGTATTAAACTTCGATAAATTATCAAAAGATTTAATTTTATCTTACTAAATATTACATTTTTCAATATTTGATAATTTTAAAACTGTTACTAAACAGAATTTTAACATTGACTAGTAATTTAACTAACACAACGTAAGCATGGATCAAAAACGGCTAAGTAAATGTTAATAAATTATTTTCACTATCACCAACATAATTTTGTAAAAAATAAAAGTACCTATAAAAAAATAACACTACGGTAACTGGTAAGAAGCAGAGAAAGCGCTTTAGTTGTGCTATCATCGCAACTCGCGTCTAATGTTTGGTCCTTAATATTCCATCTCTTTGGAATTATCTGTGACAAATTTACCCCAAGTGCATTTTGACAAAGAAATTTTTATAGCTTCTTTGCATTTTCTTTATTATTCAGAATGGCTGATACGGAAAGTAGGGAATTAAAACTTAAATTAATTTATAATTATTATCAGAGAAATGCAGATAAAAAGACATGCATATGTAAAGTTTGCAAAATAATATCATAAACTCCACGGTGTGAGTAAAAATTAAAACTTAATTGATAAGTTACTAAGCTTATCAGTAAGCCTGTGTGGATTAATTATTAATATAGTGATTGGGTAAAAAATAAGGAAATTTTCCTGGCCCTTGTTACTAACAAGATCTAGAAAAATAATTAATTTAAAATTAAAACTAACGTTAAGTGACACCAACAAAAATCCTAGGTAGTTTCAACTTAGTCTTTTCTTCGCTGGTTTCAAGTTTTGCTTCGACTTCGCTTCACATTTAAAAAGTGGCCTTCGCACACCCCTATTTGTTTGTATGCCTCTCTCTTTTAAAAAAAGATGTGTGATGGAATATTTATTTTAAATGTGTTAAGAATATTGCGTCGTATGAAAATCAAATTTATGACAAGTATTTGTAGGCCTATACACCACAAGTGGCACAGTTTGTCTTGTTTCCAGCGTAGGCAGAGTGTGTTCTTAAATGTGCTTGTGAATTGTTCTCATCACTTGGTAGAATAATCACTTTCCAGGTATCAAGTAATATGGATTTCTATGCAATGTGGGATTGGTTAAATGAGAGTTGGATGTGAGAGAATAATTCACATGTATAGTTTTAATAAGCTCAATACACACTGCCACCACTACATACCACATCATTGTTTTACATCAATATTAGCAAAAAATATGCAGTATCTATAATTAATTTTTCAAATTACTTGCAAGACAAGGCTCAGCCTACCCAGCTTCTATATGACAAAATATACATAGTCTCTGTTCCAAATACCTCACATGGGGAATGTATGTTTAGTGATACCTGACTAATTAAGGCTCTACCAAGTGATGAAAACAATTCACCGGCCAGTAAGCAGGTTGATCTGGAATAAGAACCAATCCACGGACCCAATTAGAATGCTTTTAAAATTACAACATTTAGTAGCAAATAAATTTAACAAACACTATCAAATTAAGGTTATATTGGCACATAACTTACAAACTAGCAATTGAGAAAAGACATTCTTTATACAACACATCAAAACATTGTGTTAGTGATCTCAATATACATTGCATGTATAAGAAAGAGCTCATGCGCATATATATTACAGAAAGTGTGTATATCCATAAATAAATAAATAACACTTCTAGATGAGCTGGAAATCTGACATTTGGCATATATAAAAAGAAATGTCCAAAAATGAGACATTTTAAATTGGGGCTTCAATAAATGGGGGGATATAATTAGAAACAAACCTCTTAGGTAACCAAATAAGTTCTAGAATTTAAAATTTCCAAGTTCTAGTTGATGAAATCGGGGTAAAACTTCCCAAAACAAATTGAAACAACTGATAAACCTTTGTGGTAGAAAACTTAAATTTGGTATATAAATAGGGCTCACTCCAAATAGCAGAGAAGTCTTATGATTCGTAATTTTTAAATGGGACCCAAGAAAATAGGACAGAGACAGAAAAAGACTTTTAAGGTTAGATAGAAATTTTAATTTGCCAAGACCATGGAGGGATCACTTCTTACTAACCAAATGTAATTTCTAATTAGAAATTAGTGAAATGGAGGGAGGGGCCTCAAAATTTTACTAACAGAAAAAAAACAACACTTTTTGGTGTGGTAGACAATTGAAATTTGACTGGTAAATAAAGGGACATTCATGGCTAGTCAAATTATGTCTAATCATATTAAATTTCAAAATTGAAGTTTTTATCATTTGGTGGGCTCAAAATTGATACAACTAATATTAAAAATACACCCGCTTCGGTGGTGGTCTAACACGCTAATCTTATGTTGGACTAAGCTGCCGGAGACAAGGAGATTGGGGATTGATCCTGGTCGGGTGCACTGAGTATGGTTTTGCCTAAGGGGTTTTCCACTCTCCCTCCACACAAATGCGGGTGCATTTCCTCTAAACTAAGCCTTACTAATCCCTAACCCATTAATGTAATTAGTAGGTAGGTGTATAAACTGAACCTGTAAAACGCGGTGCTAAATATATATATATATACACACACACAAAATCCTTTTTGGTGTGGTTGAAAATCGAAATTCGGCAAGCACATGTGCAGCAGATAGCAAAAGAAAAAAAAAACTCTTTAATATTTCAGAAACAACTAGGAAAAAAATTCAGCTTTGAATAAAACATAAATTTGGCATGCATGTTACAGGAACCCCCACCCCCCCACATAGCCATAAAACTTTGAAATTTCAAAATAGGGGTCTGGGAAATGAGAGGGGAGCATCATAACTCCCTTAACTTATAGAAAAAACAATTTCTCAGTGCAATAGATCATTTTATTTTGTATAGGCACACAAAAATAAACAAATACAAAAATCAAAGAACATGTTAAAAAGCAGTCTATTAGCAATGAGCTTACATAATATATAAAAATTGACGGGAAAACTAGCGCCTGCTTAGGAGTGGTAGAATCATTTAAATTAACTACTGGCAATAAATCTCGGTGAACGATGATACTCTTAAGGACACCATGATGCTCATTTTTCAACACATAACCTCTCTTTCCTCCAGAAACTGGTCCATGAGGATATATACACTCACCGATTGATTAAATAGAATATATACTCATACATTTCTTTCTTTGTTAACAAAATATATATATATATCTCTATAGTAGAAAATATATCAGGAGAAACGGATGCATAGGATGAAAATAGTGAAAGTGAGAAGTGTATGTGTAATGATTAAGGTTAGTCACTTTACAAGAGTCCAATAATCCACTAAATTGGAATGCAAAAATTCAACAATTTTGAATTATTTATAATTTCAAAAGTGATTTATCCAATTTTTATTAAATGCTTAAATTAGTGAACCAAACACTATAAGACCTAATTTTATATCTCCTAAATTGAATAGTTCTAAATTTATAAAACCTTAACTTCACTGGACCTAACATTACTAGAGTTAAAATTCCACTCTCATGAGTTTATTTAAAACATCATTAACTGTTTGAACAGTCAATGGACATAACTTAAGTCACTAGACTTAAATGTTATTGGACCTAGCTTCACTGAACGTAACTTTAAGACCTAAAGTCATTAGGTCTTGTGAATTTAGTTCCCGTGAATGAAATTCACTTTTTTACTTATCATGAAATAATGTTAAATATCAAATAATATTAGTTGATCAATCTATGTTTTGCCATTAGTACTCGACTATCTGTTTATGTAATATAAAACCAAAATATAATGATCACATCTTACATACATTCTCTCTATATATTATATCCATTTTCAATGTAACCTAACTTCTACCAATCAAAATACTATTTATGCATAAATAACTTTTTAACTTCAATCCTCATAAATAATAATAATAATTATTATTATTAGCACCGCGTCTTACTACCCGTACGGGTTATACGCTCTTATGCTAATGTGTAATGGTAGGGTGATTATGAGATGAAATGAAGGACCTACAGTTTAACGTGGAATCCGAACCACGGTGGAGGCCTGGCATTCCCCACATTCACAAGATAACTTGTCAGAGGTGAAGGAAGGGTTTGGAAATCAGATAAATCTGTGCCAGGACCGAGGATTGAACCCCGGCCGCCAGCACAGAAGTCTGACACCTTACCCCTAGACCACCAGGTCACCCATAAATAATTAATTACTTAAAGTTTTATCTTCCAAGCAAGTTATTTAGACTGTACATGGACTTTAGTGTTTAAAATAAGTCTCCAACTGTAATGTGAATAATTTATTAATTCCTATTAAGATCCATCAAATCATACACGATTTTTTGGTAGTTAATATATATTATTATTACAGATTTGACCGAAGATCTAGTATTTGACTAAAATTCTAATTATTTTTTTCAAATAATTAAAATATTACATTAACATTTTTTCTAAGGTAAAAGTTTAGTAGATTTATAATATAGATGTATGTATAGTAAAACATCAATAATTTAGATGTCACAAATTCTGATCACCAAGAAAATATTTATAAAAAATAATCAATATCAGACATGGCCACCTAAATATCAACATAGACTCTTATTCAAAAATAAATTTGAGACCTTTTTCGTTGTTAGATTTTTGCCTTATTATATTCCTTCAGAATTAGTGATATTTAGCAACAAAAAGAGAATGTGTAAGTTTGTTGTTTAAATAAAGTGAAAATGTTTCTACTTTAAACCTGAGTTTTCATAAGTATCCAGTCCATTTTTATTAATAAGTACTGTAGTATCGAAAATCTGGACTGGGTTGATCCCCAATTAGTCCAAATTATCGACGCTCTACTGTATAAGTGTATGGCATTGTTAATAGTTTGTGTCAAGCTAGTAGTCCTATTTATTTCTATTTTATTATTAATAAGGGTAGTCTATATAACAAAGATATAAACACTTAACCATTGGTGTTGCCAGGTCCAGAGTAGATTGTTTAAACTGTAGCTGTGAATTGTCACTCAGTAGCAAATTCACTGATCAGGTATAAAAAAAATACATTCCTATGGAACATGGGCATGCCTAACTTTCCAACTTAGGGACACAGAGACACATGATTAATTTTACCCTCACAAATTACTAATTATATTCCATAAATTGAATTCGATCTAATGTTACCCAGCACTTATCTTCTTTTTCAGCTAAGCAATTATATAAGTGGATATTTTCATTGTACCCCAGATTAAATAGGTCTAAATCATTTGCTCAGCATTTGAAAATACCTTCTTAATTTGTAGATCATTTATTGGAAATGTAAGTTATTCCAATAAGGAGGATAGTAAGATACACAAAACAATCACTGATACAATTAAATTATATTTGGAAGAAGGTACAGGAAAGGTGGATAGAAACATATAAAAGGGGGACAAACACAATATGGCCTTTACAATGAAAAGAAGAACACAGTTCACAATTTACATTGCTGCTATTGGATAAAGAGGTAATGGTTGCCTCTTAAAGAAAATTGATCGTCACCGCCCAATCCCTCGACCTAGGTTTCATATAATACAATTACCTCAAAGCGAAAAGAGGTTTTCCTTATTGAGTGATACAATTAAATGCTATTGTATTTGGAAGAAGGTACAGTAAAGGTGGATAGAAACACATAAAAGGGACAAACACAATATGGGTTTTACAATGAAAAGAATACAATTCACTCTTTACAATGCTGCCATTTAAAAGAGAAGTAATGGTTGCTTCTTGAAGAAAATCAGCCATTACTTCCTAAAAAAGGAAACCAAAAACAACAAAAGGGAGAAAATGGAAAATTGCAAGCAATGATTGGATACGTAAATGTTCCTATTTAAGTGTCCTATTATTCTTTACAATTTTCCATTTTCTTTTATGTTATTCCTTTTAAATGTTCCTATTTAAGTGTCCTAAGATTATTTATAATGTTCCATTTTCTCCCGTTTGTATTTTTTGGGTTTGCTCTTTTAGGAAGTTATGTTGCGTGTTTCACACTTTTCTCTGATGAGTTCTGATAGAATGATTGGGATTGGGAATGGGTGGTAACGGTCGATTTTCTTCAAGAGGCAAACATTACTTCCTTGTCAAATGGCAGCAATGTAACGTGTGAACTATTTTCTTCTTTTCATTGCAAACGCCATATTGTGTTTGTCCCTTTTATATGTTTCTATCCACCTTTCCTGTACCTTCTTCCAAACATAACACATACCTCATAAAGCAAAAAAGAGGTTTTCCTTATAAGAGATATAATATAGATAAAACAGAAGCAGGCTAAATTAGTGGAATTATTTATACAGATAAAATCCAACTTAACCTTCTGTGATGATTTGTTATACAATATATTCAGTGTAGGTACCAGCCCAATGGATTTCTACTCTTCAATTATATCCCACAATTTTTTATGGTCATTGTTTTTCTTAACCAAATATACTTTTAAATATGAATATATGCACATAAATAGATAAAAAAATGTAAGCTCATGCGCACACTTATTTATTTTTAACCTCTTTTAAAATACAAAAGTCTAAAAGACAAATGTTACATATTGTAACTAGTATAAACAAACGATTGCATCACTATACATACTTAAACATGTGTATCAAAAATACATATTTAGAAAATACCCAAATTAATAGTGAAAATTTCTATTATAAATACTTATGTTTAAGAAGTCACTACTACAAGTATTATCACAATATAACATAGCGGAACTATTAAAGCTGCTTCAAATACATTATATGCATCAATGTGAGAATTTTTCCAACAACAAACACATTACAATTTTAGTTCTTTGAACAATCTTGTTTACAATGTTTGGTTTTAGTTGCAACATAGTTTTAATAATGCATTTAAAAAGATAACAGCACTAAACTATTAATATCTATACAGAATCCTAACAGAGAAACTTTACTAAGAAAACTAGTCAGGTCTTAAATAAATATACAATTTGGCAAATTAAGTGGTCGTGCCAATATAAAGCTGTTAAATAGTTCAACAATATTTTGTTTTTATTTTGATAAAGACCATTACTTTGCAAATTAACTGAATACAAAATATCTACACATCTCATTTGTTTAGTGTAATTTTCAATAATTTATGATAATTTTATATGGTAAATGTGGATGCCAGCACTGGATTGTGAAGAGCAAGGCCATAGAAAGCATAATTTTCTAGGGGGTTCCGCTAGATTATTATTCTATAACTTTAGCCAATAAAAGTTTCAATGCATCTAGATGGACCATCAAGGGTGTCAGGATCCTCTAACCACCACCCTTTATTCTACACCCCTGGTGAGAAGAAAAGCTGATGATAATTTAGTATCTGCTTGATGTTATCATTTTATACTCAATTCATTTAAAAATATTGTTTTCGGTGGCATATTTTAGCCTAATTTGTATGTTTGAATGTGACAATCTTCTTAGATAATAAATTATGCTATACTCCAATGGGATAAGTTTTGTGTAGGAGTAATTTCCACAGTAGGTCAAACCAAAATACTTCGAATTTGATCCCTGTTTTGGTTCTCCAAACAAAATAAACTAGTTTTAGTTATCATTAAAATATGTGTAAACAGTACATAATATACAACACAAATGAGGAGTTAATTGTATGAAAACCTAGCGGCTCTGGTCTAATGCTATTAACGGCTTGAGGAATTGTTGTGCTAACCACAACACCTATCTGCCGGTTGGCACTATCTTTGCCAACAGACTGCGGTCAATCTGTGAGTATGGCTCGAATGCGGGCTGATGTCATGAAGTTTTGTTTAATAATATTTGAAAATTTCATTTTATTTTCAAATTAATACATATAAAATTTATCATATGGATATTTTTAATTGAAAAAAGACAAATAGATTAAGTTGCCTAGTTCTGGTTTGATGCTGCCAAATCAGCTACTAGCCACACTGAGAACAAATGGAAATTGTATAGACCTATAGGTTTTAGTTTGTCTAAAAATCTATATCGGCTTTATATCGTGTGTAAACTATTTTTATGTATAAAAACTTTATTTTGGGTTTTATTAACAGGCTATTAAAATTATTTTATGGCTATGTTCTCGATTTCAATTCATATACTTTTAACTCAAGATATTTTTACTTTCTTGAAGTCCTTATTTTGTACACACAGCTAAAGAGTAAAATGAGAAAACCCTAAAATTGTATCAATCATTCTTCAAGAATCTGAACTCGTTAATACTTACTGTTTAGTACTCATTGATACTTCTATAATCCCCTTAGAAAATAAATATATAACACCCACACAAAAATTCCTGAGAAAAGGAAACAAAAATAATTTTCAAAATATAGCTAAGTTTCAAAAATATGAACAAAACAGGCAATTATAAATTATTTCTTATAAAAAATAAGAACTGATAACCTTTATTAACCTTAAATATATATTGTTTCGAGCTCCGGTTCTTAAGCACTTCACTCATTGAGCTTCTGTTCCAGTTCTTTATAATTAACTATTAGTTTCTGTTATCGGTTCTGATTTAAATTCCTAGTTTTCAAATACATAAGTTAAGTGTACAAGTAAGTTGAATTATTGAAATTTTATTGTTTGAACCAGAGAAACTATAACATTCTCTTCATTATAATGGAGTCTAAGGTCAAAAAATGTCAGAATAAAAAAAAGGGTAGGATTTTACATGTATAGATAAATTACACAATTAAAGCTACATAAAAATACACTGACTGTTAAAATATATTTTTACATGAATTGTTTTATGCCCTAAAACAGTAGATTTTATTTTTGTAAAATCTTATTAATTTGCAGAGTAGTGCAATAAAGTTTGTAATTATTTCTATATAGTATTTAACTATTGACATTTACGATCTAATGATATTTTGCTCTTTGGTTTCATAGTGTGACAGCTTTAGTAAAGGCATCCAAACATTATTAAATATAGTTAAATGTTTGACTAATTTGATAACTCCAAAAGTGAAGGATATTTACAATTAGTGGAAGTTTTGGCACTTAGTGGAAAAACATTAAAATATAAACTAATCTCCCTATATGTAGTATGCAGTGGTATAAAGAAAACAAATTAATAATATGGGGGAAAGGGGGCGGGTTGCATACAATATATTAAAGCTATTAACAATGTACTTATTTAATTAAAATCGGGAATTTAAGGGACACTTAAAATTTGTAATGGAACATCTTTTGATTATCAGGTATTAAGCCTGGTCTAGAAATTTAGCCTATGAATTGGACTCATTAAGTGATATTTGTGGGGGGCAAATGGTTAGTTAGCCCGGCCATCTTTGACTCTTTGTCTATATGTCAAATGTTGAAGAACTGGGAGACAAAAAATGATAAAAAATATATTCTTTCTTTAAAAAACAGGAGAAAAAAGTTTAAAATGATTAAGACTAATTTCAAATGTACGCATTCATGTCCTAATAGTACAAAATAATGATTTAAGATTTTGAACAAATTTATTTTTATGGAGGTAGTATAACTTTCTCTTTGATGATTAGACTAAGACTAAAATATAACTATTCTAAAATTCTGCCAGGCTATATACACATAATAGATTAAGCTAACAATAATTTTTGTAGTGCTTCTTAACAAAATGTATGTAATGGTAAATTTTTTACAAAATTAGATTTCAATTTTTTTTCTCAACGCTCGCCAATTTAAATTTAATGCTGGAGTTTTAAAATGAGTAGTTAATTAAAAGAAAAAGGAGGATCAATCTTGCCCATGTCTATTAAGAGGGACAACTATGGATTTTAAGTATCACTATTATTTTATAAGTCAAATAGTGTTGAATCGAGAATCAAAAGAGACTAACACATAAATGGAAGGAGTAATTTATACAATAAAGTTAAAATAACTTGATAACTGCAAACATTAAAATATTGATACATTGATATGCATTTCAAAAACTCAAGTGTGGCTAACTTGAAGGGGTAGCAAGAGTCGATAAACAAAAATCATATTATTAACAACGCTTAATTTTTGGGGTTTCAAAAAGTTAGTTATAATTTTGGCGACCAGCCAAATAAGGAACTAGTGCTTAAATGTACGAGGACTTTGTGCACAAAATCTAATGAAAAGTAAATTCTTTAATCTAAAATAAAAACTTTGGGTAACTTTTTTAAATATATATTTTGTTATTTAAAATATTCCATCTAATAATGTGATACCATTTATGAAAGTATACCAATAATAAGTTATATCTAGCTAAGTATTTGCTATATTGCACAGGGACTAAACATTACCAGCATTACATTATAGTGGTAGGTTTGGGAAAGACAGTGTTGACCAAGTTTACTCAAAATATGTTAGTTGGTTAAAAAAAATATATAAATATACAAAGATACAATTAAACACTACTAGTTATATATGGAATAAGAAAAATCGCAAAACCAATTATTTTAGAATATCCTTGGAGATCAGAAAATGGTGTAAGGACTAGTGTGAATTTCTTTTATTTATATATTTATAACTATTAAAGGTTATGTTTTAATTCCTTCTTTGCTTTATTTTAAATCAAG
The DNA here is from genome assembly GCA_902151445.1 of Timema monikensis. Classification (NCBI taxonomy): domain Eukaryota; kingdom Metazoa; phylum Arthropoda; class Insecta; order Phasmatodea; family Timematidae; genus Timema; species Timema monikensis. Next base: position 284,338 of record CABFVZ010000298.1, on the reverse strand, counting down.
TTGTATGTTTTAGTGTTTAATATTTGTTGCTTTCATGACAATTTTAATGAATATAATTGTATCTTTGTATGAGGTTTTGGCCATGTAAACGTGTAGTTTTGAAATACATATTTTCCAATTCATCCTAATTAGTATTTAAAAAGGTTATTTTTTATATGTTTCTAATCAATATGCTTTACTTGCGTAGAATTAAGATTTTTATGCTTTACTTATTCGCACAAGGAGCTATTCTACTTCTATACTATTACATACTATGATGAAAATTCACAGATCTAAAATAACATCATGCACTACATTCAGTCAAATAAAAATGTTTCTAAAAATTAATGTAGGACCTATATAACAAAGTTTTGAGCGAAGTGGTGTTGGAAATAAAGCTAATAGGAGCTACCAATCAGCCACGAGCAAACACTAATACAGTGCGTGATGGTATGTAAACCTGAAACAAATAAATTCATACATTAAAAATCAACAAAATTGAAATTAAGTGTTGTTCATAGTGAGAGTATTAAACTATTATAATTATAACAATTTGTGGCCAACATTTTTAAAAATTAATTTTATGGGTACAGTTTGGTGAAATTACAGATGACAGATGTTCACAGGAATTTATTTAAATATATTTGAAAAATTACACCTAGGAACAGGAAACGAACCAGACAGACTTGGCTTACCACGCAAATGCTCTACCACTGACTGTAAGCTATGCAGGATTAATCCCATGCTCAGACATTCGGCTCTCATAGTTTAAAGCAAAGTCTGTGTTGGACATATGAACTTGCCAGCCACTTTGAGCTATATAATAAGACACGCAGTCAATGGTAGTTTGGTGTTGGTATTTAAACTATGAATGATGAATGATGAATGACCGTGAACATGGGACAAATTTTTAAAGATACTTTGTTAGAGACAAACCTTATAAGATAAGTAAATAAATGGTTCTGAGAAAATTTAAAATAATGCTTGCCACACAAAAGAGATTTATTAGTAAAATGGGTTGACCTTGATTTGTAGTGCATGTGTTTTAAAGTATGGCACAGAATAAAATTATTAGAAGCCTGTTCTGATTCTTAGTGCCAGGCAGATATTGGCAAACTGTTACAGACTCGGTTTACATTCTTTGAAATTTACATTTATAATACAATACAATAATATAATATAATATAATACAATATTTATAATATAAATATGTGTCCACCTTTCACAACCTTCTTTTTTTGGTGCAGCATTTCTTGCTACCGGTTGGAATTTTCTGCATATTTACAACAATAAGGAAGGGATAAAGACAGTAGAATTTGAGAAGAAGTGACCTCACATTTGCATGGAGAGCTAGTGGGTAGGACATTTAAAAAATTAATAAGTTTAGAAGTAGAAAAAAAAAGCTCAATATAAAAGTGGCAGGTGTAGTAGAGTATTAATATTTTTAATTCTTATTTTATCACAAAAGTTCCTGTAAAGTGAACATGAAACAAATTTCATGAGAGATGATTGAGATTGTATATAAATTATGGAGAAAGGGAAATTACCTTGAACTTGATTACAAAAATACACAGCCACAACCATTACAATAAACTCTAGTGATATGTATTAACACGTGCCTGTGGCCTGTTAAAAAAAACTGAATGGATTCAAATTGAATATCCAATAAAATTATTATTTTATTTCCAACAATTTAGGCTCTGCTACTTGAGATTTTGTATCAAAAGATTTTAACTATGAATATAATACAAATAAATTATGTCTGAGATATGATAGTTATTAACCATTAGAGAATTCTGACGATTTGCAAAATGTTCAGGATAGGTGTAGTGAGGGACATTGTTGTCCACTCGTTTGAAGCCACCAAATTGTTCATCATCTGAATTAAGGCAAACTTTGTAAGTGCCTGGTATTTCAACACCAATACGATAATTGGTGAAGCTTTTTGTAGGATGGAAGTTGAATATGAACACTAAATCAGCTCGTTCAAACACAATCACCTTGTCATCTTCATGTTTCCAGCTTACATATGCCTAGAAGTAATGAAATAATGTTGTTATATTCATTAAAAATAAACCTTAAATGACCAGTATAGAATGTAAAATCCTTAACTATTAATAAATGACATGACTAATCTGAAAAGGTTAAACCTTAAAATAAAAGTCATTGTGTCTTACTGCCAGATAGAGTTATATATTTATGTACTAATTAAACTAATGGTGGTTTTAGAGATTAGGAAGGTTATGTTTAGAGGTGGTGTATCCGCATTTGTGTGGAGGGAGAGTGATAATCATTTTGGAAAAATCACACTCGGTACACCCGACCGAGATTCAAATTTCGATCTTCCCAGCATCAGTAATTTAGTCTACTGCGAGAGTAGCACCTTAGACCATTAGGCCACCGAAGTGGGTAGTTAATTAAAATGCTACACCAACACTCCTATGCAATGCGACTACTCAAAATTGTTGTATGGTGTATGTAACAAACATAATAAATAGTATAAACAAATTATACAATTGAAATCAAAATAGTTTATATGAATGAGCAAAGTTAAATCAAATAAACCCTATTTAAAACTGAAANTACTTTCCGTTTGGGCTTCATGCAAATTAATTAGTCAACTCTCGATTCTACGACCTTTCATAGTTCCCTGGAAAAGGGTCGTTATTGGAATTTTAAGCGATTTTGTTCAACCCCCGACCCTCATACGCAGAAATACCCTAACTATTTCTTGAAGAAGTCCATGATGGAGGTCTGCTTCTTCTTAGCGCCAGTTTTCTTGACGAAGTCTTTCACATTATAGAACTGGGGCCACAGCTCTTCGCTAGTGCCCTGCGCTCAAGTTGTCTTGAGTAAAAGTCCCCGGCTTTCAGAACATCTTTCGTCGTGGGGTTGTCTTCAGGCTCTTCTTCCATTTTTTCCTCTCTTACTCTTTGCTGGACTCTTGCTGCTCCGTGATTATATCGGCATCATCGAGGGTACCCCAAACTGTGATGTCATCGTCTGTTGCTATGAACTCCTCATACGTGCAGTCTGGGGCTAATCTCTGGCACGTTTCCTCGTTGCACAGCCGAGTGAAAGTCAGATGGGCAGACGAAGGTGCTGTTGTTGAGCTAGGATGTAGTTCCATGGAGGGGCCCACCTGTGGTGCCGTGGAGGGGCCTGGCCGGGAACTTGCGCCCACTGGCAGTGGGTCGTCTGGGTCTTCGGCGCTGGCAGCAGTGGAAAACATACGAACGGCACTGACTGGTAGGACAAAGTGGGCATGTCGGAAGCTGTTGGCGATTACCGCCGGTCTCACAGCCTTCCAACTGGCGAGAATTCCTTCCAAGGTCCTGAATACGGCCCACTTTTTGACCTCCTTGCCCATGTTGAGATTCCACACCATACTCCACACAAACATATCGCAGAACTCCACCTTCACTTGATGAATTATCCCCTGGTCCAGGGGTTGTAGCATGCTGGTGGTGTTCTTTGGCAGAAACGTCAGCTCAATGTTCATGAGTTTGTTTAAAGCAGGATGTGCGGGAAATTGTCTATGAAGAGCAAAACCTTTCTATTTGCAACGTCCATCTTCGAATCGAAGCCTTGAAGCCACCTTGTTAACACCCCCAGAGCTCATACATGCCTTTTTATTAAAATCATAGTCATAAGGCAGGATGTTGCTCTTGAAACCCCGGGGTTTATTGAACTTCCAGATCACGATGGACTTCATCTTATCGCTGCCGTCCATGTTGCAGCACAGAAGGATGGTGAGGCGATCCTTGCTCCTATTAGCACCCTTGCACATATCCCCTTTAACAGCAAGAGTGTGATCTGGCATGAGGTTGTAGAACATCCCCAGCTCATCAGCGTTGTATACATCTTGAGGCTGATAGTGCATAAGGATGTTTTGGAGCAAGGGCATCCACTCCCTCACCAGTGTTGGGTCGACCGATGTGCTTTCACCAACGACCTTGTGGCTTGATATTCTGTGACGCACTTTGAAACGCTCTAGCCACCCACTTGAACACACAATTTTTCTATACCTAACCTCGGGAAAATTCATCGGCCTTCCTCTGCATCATCGGTACGTTTATAGTCACGTTTTGCAATCTATGCTGGTTGAACCACTCCAGCATAGCCTGCTCCAAATTCGCGTAAGTTGCACCCTACACATTTTTGGCCTTTACATTGTGGCCTTCCTTCTGCACTGCATTCACAATTTCTTCTCTCATTTTGAGAATCGTGAAAAGTGTCGACTTCAGGATCCCATGCCGCCGCGCAATCTCTGTCTTTGTAATCTTCTTCTCAGCCACTTCCTGGATGATCTCGTACTTCTTCATGGGTGTCAAGAAGGTCCTCTTTCCATTCATTTCATCTAAATTATAAGTTTGTATCAAATAAAAAAAAATAGCGTTGGTCGTCAAAAATTGTTCACAAAATCAAACCAAAAATGTAACCAAATCAATAATCGAAATAACAATGGCAAAAACAAGCCTGGCACGTGATGTAGCAGCAGTCGTGCACAGGGAAACATTGTCTTGTTTGTGGGAGGGGGTGGACAGAATCAAGTGCTATTGGCTGGCACTGATGGGTGGTGTCTATTTTTATACCTGACCCACCCCTTTTACTAGCAATAGAGTGCTCACAAAGATAATCGCAATGCAGCGACCTAAATAAGTGCAACAAACACATTTTACAGAGATTTCCTTAAAATTTTCTACCTTTTTTTTTACCACATTTTTCACGGTTCCCCAAAAAAGGGTCATTACTTCGAGAGGGACGCTATTCTCGGGGTCGTAGAATCGAAAGTTGACTGTAATTCTTTTTATTTGAGTTATACTTTCTGAACTGACTGATTATATAGGCACTTGACTAACGTAGATCTAAAAAAGACAAAACATCCATCCCTCGGCCGTTAATTCATCACTTTGAAAGGGAACCCATAATTCACCAATGACACATTTTTAGGCCATGACAAGAATCAAACCCAGGACCCTTAGCTCAGTAGTTAGGCAAGTTACCGACTGGGAAAATGTTTTAGCCAATCAATCAATCAATTAAAAATTACTAATATATAGAAAACTAAGGTTATGAATAGCTTAATTTAAGGTTTAAATAAGGGGATTTTTAGAAGTACACTCTCATCATATGGGGAGAGAACCACAGTGATAAATAAAATGTGGAAAAACCACACCCAGTGCAGGGAGCCAAGATCTTAACCCAGACCTCTCAGTCACAAGCAATTGATTTTATTGAGCTACTGATGTGTGACCACCAGTGTGGGGAGATTCAAGAGTTCAGTGAAGAAAGAAACAATATAGTGGTGTAGCTTGCAGCCTTAGGTAATCTAAAGCATGCAAAGATGAAGTAAGCCTAAGAACTAATTGTCAATTGTTCTAAGTCAGCTTGTCCCAGGTCATGTTTTCAAAAACATAGATTGTTTTACCAATTAGCATAACATAGAGTATTTATTTATTTACACTATTTATCCGGATTCCTAACATGTAGCTCGGGACCAAAATAAAATAAAATTAAGATTAAAATTCAAATTAAAAAAATAACAGAGTATTAGGAAAACTAGTAACTTAAGGGAAACACTCCTCACTTTTTGGTTTATAACAGCGAGTTGTAGATCTTTTCAGGAGAGGATAAGACCAGTTAGAGTTATAATACTGAAGATAGGTCAGGGTGCGAAACTGCAGAGTAGGAACATCGATAGAGCGAGGACCTTTTTCTAAACTCTTCCAACTATTTCTAAAACCTATATCACCTTTATACACTCCTATAGTAAATAATCTATTTAAATTAACCAAAATCAAACCTAACCCCACGATTATTTGCCACTGCCCAACCATCCCACTATGCCACCTTGACATTTAAGTCCACGGGTTGAGAGAAGCAGCGACGATATAGAATAAATGTTTAGTAACAACTACACTTACTGACTGAGAAGCATCAGTTTACTAATGAGAGGAAAGGTGTATGTACCAAATTGAAAATATTAGCCTCCACAAGGAATTCCCGGTTATTTGAGTGAATGGTCTAACTGGAATAAATTAATCAAGTATTGTATTTAGTTATTTTTAGCGTCTTACTATCCATTCAGGTTATGACTACTAATTACACTAATATGTTAGGGGTTAGGGAAGTTTAATTTAGAGGAAGTGTATCCTCATTTTCATGGAGGGACAGTGAAAAACAATTTAAGAAAACCATCCTCAGTACACCCAATCAGGATCGAACCTCGATCTCCTGTTCTCCGGCAGTCGAGTCTAGTGCAGAGTAGCACCTTAGACCACGTGGCCACCGAAGTGGACAGTTATTGTATTTATGGCTATTTTATTTATTTATTTTTGTTTATTTATAACCACAATGTAATGAAATAAAGATTTCTAAGCAATAATTTCAAACAGACGAATCTCATTATATGAAATTCATATAAGATTTAGAAAAGTAGGTTTAGTAAAATTGACCATTAACAGATGAGAATCCTATGCGTGAGAGCAAAATGGCATACAAATTTTGACGAGAAAGGTATTTTAACAAACTTTCCAGGGTTCTCTTACATGTCACAATTGATATGGGACAGACAGCTTTCTACCCCCTCCCTCCACCCAAAGGAAGTTATGAATTTTTATCACTCAAGCAAAATCCTTCGAACCAAGCTTTGTTTAAACCCACGAACATTGGGTCCTGAGGCAAACCCTTTCCTCAACCATAGAGGTTGATCGATAATAATGTTAATAAACACTGTATTAAATTACCAAAATAGATCACAAAGTCCAAATGTTTGTGAATTTGAGACAGAGCATTTATGACTCCCCAACTTAGCCACCTAGTGCAAAAACAGGGGAATTAAAAACTAAATTAAGATTAGATACGGAATCTAATTTAAACTTAAATTTGTAATAAGACATATTCTTACTGGGTTTTTGTGAAGCCATCCAAACTGTTCTTCAAGCTTATTCATTGCCTCATCAAAAGCATTCAGATATTTGTATTTTAAATTGCCATCATCAACGAGGTGCCACTGGCGTCTGGCATAGTGATAAGAATCATTGTTGCCAGCTCGAGGAAAATCTAGCCATTCTGGATGACCAAATTCATTACCTGCAAAAAATATATATACATATATATGGGTTTTATGAAATAGGTGAAACAGAATAAACCAAAAGGTAGGAAATAAATATATATTAAGAAAGAATAAGGACACACAGTAATTAATTTTGGTTTCCTCTATTCATTTACTCTCTGGGCTAATAGTTATGTTGAGTGGATAGGTATCCTCCAACCCAAATATCGCTTTTATGGGTTAATAAACAAAGTTTGTTAGACACCTTGTCAATTGATTTAATAGTGCCCTTGTTCATTCCATTGAATATGCATGAAATAGATAAACTATTGGTTTGGGTTGGTGAACAAGGCAATTTGATTCGTTAAAATGTTAGGTGTGTATGAAAAGAGCATTCAGATCAAATTAAATGAGAAATGGAGACCGTGGGCAGTAATAGGAGTATTGTCATAAAGTGAGGCTTTTGCATTCTAAAATAATCTACAGTTAAAAGGGTTTTATTTATAAATAATCTTAATCAATTACTCAAATCTAACATATATAAAGTGTAGAAGAAATTACGTTTTTTTATACCTTGCAACAGTTAATATTTATGATAGTTAGAAATGATAATAAAACAAGGGTAATTTGTTCTAAGAGGCATTGTTATACTGTATATTAGGGGTCTGCGAGCTTGGTTTTTTCATTCGAGCCAAGTATTTCTAAAAGCTCCTGAGTTCGAGTCGAGTTATAGTATATTCATAATTTTAAAATGTTAAAAAGTAAACTAAAACACATGTTCTTAAAATATAAATTACAATCAAAGAGTAAATACTTTTGAAAAAAATTAAATAACAGAAATGTTGGTTTTTAAATTATAAATAACACTAATGTATTTAAGGACATTAAAATTACACTAACAAGCACACTAGTTTGGATTTTCGGGAATATTACTTTCTCATTTATGTCTCTTCACATGAAAAAGTAATATTCCCGAAAATTCAAAACAATGTACAACTGTGGAAGTTTGAAGAATTGGGAAGTGTATAAGTGTAGAAAGAAAATAAAGAAGTGTGTGTTTATATCCAGGCCTAACCTAACTATCCTTTCAGCTTGGCTTCCTTCACTGACACTTTAAATTATTGAAGAATGTTTCTACAATGTGTCACTAAAAAGTTAATAAAATTGGCATTTTAATAAGCTAATATATCCCCAAAATATGCTTCAGTAACATAAGTTACCTTATAAGAAAACGTAATAATCATAAACAATTAGAAATTTGAAGTGTTTTATAGTTTATTTATTATTCCTTAGTTTGATTGTGCATGATCACGTCATCTGTTCCATTTCCATTCCTCTATGCGCAGTTGCACATGCGCATTGTAGGGGCTTTCGTTAGACATTATCTTATTGAGAAATTTACTTCAATTCAATGTTTAATGCTTATAAAAGTTGATGCTGATACTTTAGACTAAAATAATATTTCTAACAAACAATATGAAATAGTAAATGCTTTTTTAATATAAATGTGGTAAGTTTGATCAAATATGTATTGCAATAAATAAGATCAACATTGATTTTAAACAGGTTAACCAATATAATTCTATAACTAAATAGTAACTAAACTAGAGCTAGTTTTGTAGCTAAACATATTAATTAATACGAGTTTTAAATATCTTAAGTTTGAAAACATTTAATATAATAGTATATTCTTGATATTACATTTTTAATTTAACATAAATGATTATTTTAGAAAGGGACCAGGTAAAAAAATAGTAAAAGAATCATTCAATTATTTAGTAATCTTCTTATCTATTTTTATTTTCATTGCTTTGTCGGTGACCTGGTGGTCTAGGGGTAAGGTGTCAGACTTCTATGCTGGCGGCCGGGGTTCAATCCTCGGTACCGGCAAAGATTTATCTGATTACCAAACCCTTCCTTCACCTCTGACAAGACATCTTGTGAATGTGGGGAATGCCAGGCCTCCACCGTGGTTCGGATTCCACGTTAAACTGTAGGTCCTCCATTTCATCTCACAATCACCCTAACATTACACATTCGCGTAAGTGCGTATAACCCGAACGGGTAGTAAGACGCGGTGCTAGTAATAATAATAATTGCTTTGTCATGGCAATACAAGTAAACAAATTCAATCAAGTATAATTCAAAATTGACGACAATATTGAATAAATTTACTGGTTGAAAGTGGTTTTAAAGCTCTATTACGTTATTAATGTGAAATTTGAAATTAATTTTTAACATTGTGTTAAGTAAACTAATGATTTATAAGTGGAAATGCTGATATTATCTCAATTAAATAAACTATGATTACTATTGTATTTTAAAAATTGATTATTAAGCACATCAAATGGAAGCTCGAAAATGACAAGCCTACAAAACTTTCGATCTAGAACTTGAGCTTAAGCGACGAGCTGGGAATACGAGTACTCGCAGAGCCCTACTGTATATACCAGGCTATTTACTTAAAATAACTATGATTACACATTTTGGTTATCATAGGTTTTAAAATATATATTAAAATAAATGATATAAATAGAACATATGATAGCATGGACAAACTACTGTAGGGTGACTAACATTGACAAAATCGAATATGTTTATCTTAGAGCTGACAAAATTAAATTCATGTCAAAAGGGACAGCTGCAGAATATACATTTTAGTACATGAAAATAGACGTATTAGTCCCCTTTTGAACAGTCATATAAATTTATTCCTTTGGCGAGATGATTAAAATTCTTCTTGCTCCTAAGGAATAAAGACTATATTTTATTGGCCCATTCTTATTTTTTATTAATATTTAAATAGTAATTTTACAAAATAAAGCTACAATTAAACATTTTAAAAACCATACCAACATAATTTAGCTATTGAGGTACTTTTTCTTAGAAAAAAGTTATCTAGGGAAATTCAATTTTGTTTAACAACATTATGAAATATTAGTATTTTTTAAAAATCAATTACTTTTAAATATACAGTGGGTTTAACTATCAGAATTAGTTATTTAAATTTCCTTTTAAAATAAATTCTAAGTGCAAACTTACCTATGAAATTCAAATAAGCTTCTCCACCTAAAGCATGAGTAACAAGTCTAATCATTTTATGCAGTGCGATACCACGATCTATAATAGGTGATGGTTCAGAGTTGGTAGCCATATGTGTATACATTTCCTTGTCCATCAACCAAAAGGCAATAGTTTTGTCTCCAACTAAAGCCTAAAAATGAGCATTTCATTAAAAAAATTATTACAATTAAAAACAAAGTTTTAAAATTTATAGTAAGAATTTTCAACCACAACTTGTTATAATAGGTAGAGATGAGGAAAAATGTTTAAATAAAGTTCACTCATACTATAATGAAGAGAGGGTGAGAAAACCAGTGAAAATCACACATGGAAAACCATTAAAAGTATACACAACCTTAATTTAAACATTGACCAAGGTGACCAAGTGCAATGTGAGACTAACATCTTAGATCATATATAAGGGTCCATGTAGAGCGATATACAGTATTAGTCTTGGGAATATTACAATAATGTATAAATATTGTATCAATATTTTAATAAAGAAATAAAATTCACACTTAGCCAATCTAAATCATTTAGGGAACAATCATAATATTAATTCAATCACAAAGTGGTATCAATTACAGTCAATTAATAATCAGGTCTTACCACAGCTTAGTAACCCATTGTGGTGCCCCCAGGGGGAGGAGGGCAAATGGAACAATTGCCACCTCAAAACCTCTAAATAATTTTCAAAAATTTCCCAAACTAAGACCATGCTCAATGGCTTCTAGGGGCATGTAATTTTCAAAAAAATCTCCATGCAAAACCATTCCAAATAGCTTCTAGGGTATCCAATTTTTTTTAAATGTCCAGCAGGTACGTAGCCAGGAGGTGGGTGGGTGGTTACGGACATCTCCCTTCTGTGAAGGAAAAAAATTAATGAAAAGAAAAGGGAAAAAAAATTATAAGAAAAAATTTAAAAAAGAAGATAAATTTTAAAAAAACTTAATATTGATGTACCTATGTAAAGGACTTAAGGGATGAAAAGAAAACCTTTTCGAAGGATTTTTTATCCTTCACGGGCTACCATGGTAACTTCCTTCCCCTCCCTTGTCATATATAACCCCTTGTTACAACAAATCTGGAGTCAGTTGGATCTGTGATTCATCCGCAAATAAATGAAATGGTAATGTTTACACGTAGTCTATTCATAGATACCTGCAGTGTTAGCATTAAAATTTCCTCTAAGCCAGTTTCAGAAGAAATATCTGAAATTTCAGAATGATTGGCACAAAGATAGGAATGGCTTGCTTACTCTAAGCTTAAGGATTGAGCTTACTGTAAGTATTGCAGTCTTTTTGCATTAGAATGTGTAGGGAACTTAGGTGACCTGCCAGTATGGATGGCCTCATTGGTAGGTCAACAGTTTATAAAGAGGAGGTATGTTGTGGAAAAGTTTCAGGACCACTCAAAAAGAAGTTACCATAGTTCGCCAATAGTTTTTGCCGATAACTTTTTGAATGTGACTTCAGGTAAAATAGACTACTATTTTGGATAGTAAGATAAGGAGATAGCAATGAGAGTATAGGGATCCTATTATACCCATCATAAAGTCAATCATATTTTGTGGATAAAATGATCTTCTCCTCCAAGTGGATAGTTGATAAGTCTAAGAAAAAAGATGGAAAGTTCATGGCTTTCATAAGGCACTAAGTGAACAATGATGAAAAACTAAAGAACCACATACGTCATGGGTCCAGGAATGTATCCTACTTCAGCCAAGAAATTCAAAATTATATAAGCATTTGTGGGCCGCTAGTTCAATAAAAATTAGCCAAAAATATCAATGGTGTAGAGTGTTTCTCTATTATTGGAGACGAAAGCCTTGGTCCATCTGGTCAGGAAAAGTTCTTACTGTGTATTAGATGCATAACAAATGAGGACCATCCTTTACTGAGAGAAGATTTCATAAACTTTTCCCACTAACAAACACACTTATCCATTAAAACACTAAACAATCAGGTAAACATAACACAAACTTGTCTAACCCCTTGTCCAATGTCAAACCATTTGCTTAAAGCTATATCCAACCTAACGCATACTTTACTTTCATCAAACACAACCATAATTGCATTTAATAACCATGCATCCACACTATACTCTCTCAGAACATTCCATACTTTACATCCATTACTGTTTCCAACATGTGGCCTAGGGCCGTTTTTTATTCAAGATATATATTTTCCACTACCGGCTAGGCCTGTCATGGTTTAATATGCCTTATAATATTACTTGAGAATAGAACAGGCACAATATTCAGTCCTCAGCCATTAATTCATCATTGTTAAAGTGTAAACCCACATTTCACCAATTTCACCAAGCCTTATCTCAGTAGACAGACACGCTACCGACTGAGCTAAGGTGCTGGATAGAACATTTCATAACATACACTTACTCACCCGATTCTACATTTTGTGTTAATACAATTTTAGTTTAGTAAAAATAAAATCTTGGTTATGCATGACATAATGGACATGAGAAAATAAATATTATTTATCAGTGGCACCAAGCTTCAAATGACTTTTTTTTTGCATTAAATTTTAGATAATTTCATATTAACTAAAATTGTATATTTAAAAAAATTCAGGAATTTGAATTTGAATTCGAATTCAAGAAATATAGGATATGACCATCTTTATTAATAACCAATTTAGAATGATTACCTATAAAGTAATATATATATATATATATATATTGCTCTTGATCCATCAATATATAATCAATATAAAACTTTGTTTAAAATTTTAATATTCCTTTTAGACACCATATTTTATTTACATAGATTTAACTAAGTTGCAGATAGACCATTTTGTCAATAATACCCATAGCACTAAAGAAATGAACATAGTAAATAAAGTATTCGATAAACTATGTGAATAAAGTATTCAATAAACTATGGGAACACGTGCCGGTAATACTTCTTAGTTACATAAATAATGAGGGTTATATAATTGAATGACACTGACTGGGACAGATAACTAGGTTGGTAGAGCGGCCAGAATGTAGAGCAAATTAGGGTTAAAATCTCTGTTTGATATTTTTCTGTATTTTGTATTCACACCATCTCTCCATCAGAATGTCATCTGATAAGATGTGTTTATTTCAATCTGTGTACATATGTTTACCTTGTTATTTAGAGAAAATCTTATGTTATTATTAGCACCGCATCTTACTACCCGTTCGGGTTATACGCTCGTACGCTAATGTGTAATGGTAGGGTGATTATGAGATGAAATGGAGGACCTACAGCTTAACGTGGAATCCGAACCACGGTGGAGGCCTGGCATTCCCCACATTCACAAGATAACTTGTCAGAGGTGAAGGAAGGGTTTGGAAATCAGATAAATCTGTGCCGGGACCGAGGATTGAACCCCGGCCGCCAGCACAGAAGTCTGACACCTTACCCCTAGACCACCAGGTCACCCTTAAAATCTTATGCAAGAAGGTTAAAGTAGTGTTATAATTTTATATTTTTTTTATTAAACATGTAATGAAAATAGAAGAAATAATATCATAAATGTATTATTTAAATTCCGAGGGTATATAAATAGACCTGTCACCTGATCATGAGATTCTGCATAGGCAACCGTATTTTCCATCCAACGCCTGTTTGTTAGAGTGTGAACGATGTTACCCATCTCCCAATCATCATCTTTTACTTCTTTCAATAACTTGATCCACTTGTCTGGAATGGCCATCGCCAACCGATAGTCAAATCCTATGCCGCCTTCTTTAACTGGGCGACAAGTAGCTGGCATACCAGACACATCCTGTAATAAATATAATAGTAATATGCATACCCACCTTGATACAAAACTCGTGGATTATAGATCCCTACAGTTGTTTGGGAAGAGAGTGAAGCATCTAGGTTAAAAGTTAAGTTGAATAGCCTACACAACTCCTGGCTATTAATGCTACAGTATACATTTTTGATTCAACATACTAAAACAAACCAAAACTAACCTGGCCACAAGCTATCACAAGTCATTGATGTATTCCTCAAGTGGTTTCCTGTTAAGACACTTGTGGCTTGTGAAAGTATGTGTATTGTTTATAAATGTGTTTTAGTTTATGCTATTGAGTTAGTTCAACCATTTATACTGTAAAGTTACTACCCAGGAAGTGTGCTGGTCAATACTGATTACTTTTAGCCATGATAAGTATATATTAAATTTAAGCTTATAATATTTAATTGAAATATATATTTACCTCTGCAATAGTAACTACATCAGGGTAGAGCTCATGGAGCATATAATTAGCGAGCATAAGGTACACCACAGCCTCAGTATCGACATTTAGGCCAAAGTATTCATCATAATTTCCACTGAAACCTTCCCCAATCCCTCGGGAATGATACAGCATTGATGTGACACCATCAAACCTTATCAAGTTATTAACAAATCAAATTAATTTTGCATGAATTCATCAATTAATATGAAGTTTATTAGAGCATAATGCAACACAACTATTTATTTTATCTAGTAGAAATATGGTTGTAGGCGTTAACAAATAGGATTATTTTTTGATGAAATCAATAAATATGATACTAGCAAATGGTTAAATAAATAAATTGCAATAAATAAAACAAAACATATTTACACTAAAGTCATTACATAAGCTTGAACAAATTTTAAATATTAATGTAATTAGTTACTAGCTTTATAACTAGAGTTGGGTCGAATCCACTATTTAAATAATCTGAATCTCCAATTTATCTTTGAATCCCGAATCTCGGAAAAAATTATGAAGATAAGGAAATATAAATAGTAATAAATGTTAACATTCTTTTTGTTAATTACTTCCTTGTAACATTCATACATTCAATTAAGTGTTAAATTAATGGTCGGAGGCTGGGTTGTGAAGTTCATCCTATAATAATAATTAGGTAACCAATTAACAACATTAAAGCTCTAAAACAAATTTCAATTGAAAAATTGAAAACATAATTTTTTAGTCTCAAATCTTAAATTTCCTCAAAATCTCAAATATCCTTAAGGAATCGAGGGTCCCATCCCCCGTTATGGCTAAATAAGTATAAAAAATGTTCACCTAAATTAACCTCTTTATCATATTTCCATTTGCAGTTACGCTATGAGAACCAGTGGTGAGTTGTAACACTAAAAAAAGGTGCTATCACATACCTACACCATTAAGCACCCTCTTGCCATAATTTTTTACCCTAATGTTTAATTTTTTTATTTAAAAACATTAAAAATAGACAGATGCACTCAAGTCGAAACATTAAAAAAAATAGTAATTATTTGCAAGTTGAGTAATCAAAATATATTAACAGATAGATTAAAATTGATTTAAATTTCAATTTCCTTAATTATATACAAATAGATTTAACATGACCCCCTATTATGGACACAAAGTGACATGCAGCAGTGGTGAAAGTGGCTTTATTGTAATTGCCAGCTGAATCACAAATGTAGTCGCACAACACAACCACACTTATTGGTGATACAATACAATTTTTCTCGAGCATTTCAATGAGTATTGAGAAATGTCGCACATGCAATGTCCAAATTTTCTAGCAAGGATTGTATCCTGTCTACTTCACGGAAACCGTGTACCTTATGCATTCCATTTTAAGATTGACAAGAGTTAGTCCATAGTGCAATCCCAGTGAATGAAATTTAGATATGATTGAAAACAACTAACCTAAAGCCATCAAAGTTGTATTCTTCAATGTACCACCGTAAATTAGATAGCAAAAATCTCAAAACTTCATACCTATAAGAAAAAAACACAATATCAGTTTTTAACACAAGATTTTATTTTATTTATTTAGCACTGCGTCTTAATACCCGTTCAGGTTATACGCTTAGGTATTAAATAAGCTAATGGGTTCGGAATTGGGAAGGTACAATATAGAGGAAGTGAGCTTACATTTGCGTGGAGGGAGAGTGGAAAACCATTTAGGAAAAACCATCCCCAGTTCACCCCAGGGAGATTTGAACATCGATCTCCCAGTCCTTGGCAATCTAGCTCAACACGAAACTAGCACATTAGCTAACTACGACATAGAGGCAGGTAATATTTTATTATTATTATTATTATTTTGTACATGGGTAAAATCATTTTCATATTAATGAAAAACAAAAGAAAACAAAATAATTTAAAACAGATTTTATGTCTGACACAAAAACTGAACCATTTGTTTTAAAGCTAAGCAAACTAGACCATTTTTACATTATGTTTATCTATTTTTAAAATTTAGACAAGACAAATTCCCTTTTAATCGCTAAGGAAAAACATACCTAATGAAATGAAAAATATTTTACAACACAATTTACAAAGTCAATTGTTTTTAAAGGCAAAGCCTATTATGGATATGTGAAATGGTCTTCTACTAAAATATTGTTTTACATTCAATATTGTTTCCAGATTCTGGTCCGGGTCGTCGTCGTATCGTCGTCGTCATTGTATCGTCATATCATTGTATCATCATCGTATCATCATATCATCATCATTATTATTATTATTAGCACCACATCTTACCACTAGTTCGGGTTATACGCACTTACGCTAATGTGAAATGGTAGGGTGATTGTGAGATGAAATGGAGGACCTACAGTTTAACGTGGGATCCGATTTAACGTGGGATCCGAACCACGGTGGAGGCCTGGTATTCCCCACATTCACAAGTTGTGATTAATACAAGTCTTGTCAGAGGTGAAGGAAGGGTTTGGCGATCAGATAAATCTGTGCCGGGACTGATTGCACCTTGGACCCCCAGCACATAAGTATGACACCTTACCCCTAGACCACCAGGTCACCCCAGTTTTTTATTCAAGTCATATATTTTTTGCTACCAGCTGGCTAGGCCTGGCATAGCTTCATATGCCTTATAAATGAACTTAAGACTAGGAGAGGCACAACATCCAGTCCCCGGCCGTTTATTTATCAATGTGAAAGAGTGAAGCCACATTCCCCTAATGATAAATTTTTCGGCCATGCCGGGAATCGAACCCGAGACCTTTAGCTCAGTAGGCAGACACGCTATTGACTGAGCTAAAGTGTCAGATTCTACTAAGAGATATTGAGTTTGACTCCTTTTTATGGGATTTTTTAATACATAAACTATTTATTTCATGGTTTAATTTAAGGATTTATCATTATATTTTTAAAATGATTTTATTTGCTATAATTTTATTAACATGCTTATATTTACTCTGAGTAATTGAAAAGGCGGCTATCCCACAAGGAGTGTTCTCCTCTTGCCCCATCATGAAAGAAGCAGCTGTTAGTTCCATCAAACTGATTCAAGCCATCCAGAACATTTTTAGAAGCATGGGAGTGTACAACATCCAATAACACATACAAATCGTTTTGGTGGGCCACATCAATCAATTGTTTCAATTCATCTGGTGTACCATAGCGGCTGGAAAAATGATATAGGTAACTTGAAATCTTCATTATAGTAATAATTAAATTTAATAAAAAGATACACAAATAAGGAAAACCCAAGCTTTATAAATGTATTTTAACAATGATTAAATAATAAGATTTTGTGTGTTTGAACAAATAATTTATTATTATTATTTATATAAAATATACAATTACAAACAATTAGACTTAATATGGAAAACAAAGAAATAAAATAAGTGCTAAGTAAAATAATTTATATAATGAACAAAGGACGATGGAGCCCGTATATTTTGTTCTTCCACTTATTCTCGATATTTTTGACAGTTGTAAAACTAGAAGATTTTGTTTCATTTAGTCGTACATGACAGATGATGTTAATTTGATGACTATAGTCAAAACATTTCAAATAATTATTTGTAGTTGGTACTATTGACAAAGAGTGTGAAAACATGTTCTCATTATGGTCATGTGTGATTAATTACTTTATGCCAAAATATATGTAAGGTGCTAAAATAACACCTACTGTTAGTGTTGGCATTGGCCATTGTCAATGCTAAAGATCAAATAAACTGAAATTCAGATGATATAAATATTTAAAAGAAATCAAGCTTAAATTTTAAGAGAGCCAAATTTCATTTACACATGCAGTGAAAGTTGATAATTTATGAATAATCAAAAATTTACAGGACTTTGGTTATTCCTTTTCTTAATGATAACAATCTTAATATAAAATGAGAAGGAAAAGATGTAAAAATGTAAAATGAAAATGACTCACCTTGAAGCTGCAAAAAAATTTGTAACCTGATAACCAAAACTGGCATAGTATGCATGTTCCATAATGGCCATAAGCTGAATGGCATTATAACCTAAAACAAGTGATTTTTTATTTAAATAATAAAGTGATACATGAAGATAAGGTTATGGTAATTGGTAAATAAACACAATTATTAAAGAATTAATCTTAGTACTACTATTACTATGAACCAAAGTGGTCAAACTCGCATGCTGCAACCTGTTTTCTTCTGGCTAACTTAACTCAACTTTTTTTTAGACAAATGATAAAAAAAAGGCATGATAAACACGCTCTGAAAACTTATAGCTCAACCATCCCAATAACCATTTGGTATATCCATAATACTATTCTAATTTGTACTTAGCTTATACTGAAAGATAGAATTCTTAAGTTGACTGATAACACTAAAGTACTATCTTACTAGCTACTTTTTTTACCAAACCATAGTGGAACAAAGTAAGGTAAAAAAAAAGATAAGTAGGGTAAACGAAGGATGCTTGTGTTCTGGTTTAAAGTGATTTTAAAAAAGTATTAAAGTGTAATTTTTTTATTTTACTTGCTGTCCACTATGTTTGATTTAATTTGGAGATTGGTTCGCAAGTCAAGTGAGGTTGGACCATAATGTTCTAAATTAGAGCAATAGCTATAGCTATAATATATATATCAATAAAATATTTAGTTCTGGAATTCAAAGTTCTTTCTCCTAATATAATCTTAATTGTAGTCTAAACATTAATATATATTCAGTTTCAAAAAGAGAAATAGTGAGTCAAAAGTATAGGTAGCTGTGTATAAATCTACTAACTAGATAATATTTAGTTTTGTCTATAGTTATTCAATAGGCAATTCCTGCCCCTCTCCTTTTTTCTCAGTGAATTTATGAAGAATCACTGTTTAAAGCTATAAGTGATAGTTTATTTTTTAGTCTTTAATGAGTTATTAGTGAATTATCATATAAACTCCATTATGATATAATCAAATATCATTTACTTCACTTCAAGTGAAATTTACTTTTATTTTTACTTAGTAACAATTTTTTACTAACATTGTAAATTTAAATTACAAATAGTTGCAATACAAACCTGCAATGTTAATTTTGTGAACAATGAACGTTATATATTGCACATATCTAACTATTATAAGGATCATATAAAAAATAAGCTATTAAAAATAAATAGTAAGAGGGCAAATACCTTGCTTCACAATGCGAGGTATAATGTTGCGAGCAAATTCCAAGTATGAGCCAACCTTTGGCTCTTCTGTAGCTATGCCTACATGACACTCATAGATTCTCAAACTTTGAGGCTTTATTGCTCGTTTATGCTTGAACTGGTATTTCTGTATCAAATATAAACATAACCAATAACTAAGATTTAAACATTGTAAAATATGTTTTGGAGTTTCTATTATGTTTTCAGAATATAGTTATTTTCTTTATGAATTATTATTATTATTATTAGCACCACGTTTTACTACCCGTTCGGGTTATACGCACTTAAGCTAATGTGTAATGGTAGGGTGATTGTGAGATGAAATGGAGGACCTACAGTTTAACGTGGAATCCGAACCACGGTGGTGGCCTGGCATTCCCCACATTCACAAGATGTATTGTCAGAGGTGAAGGAAGGGTTTGGAAATCAGATAAATCTGTGCCGGGACCGAGGATTGAACCCCGGCCGCAAGCACAGAAGTCCGAAACCTTACCACTAGACCACCAGGTCACCTTCATTATGAAATATTATAACACATTAGTGGGGTTCCTAAACTTATATACTTCGTTTTGAAGGTGCTTACACAAGTTGAAATGTTGTGTTAGCTGAATGGTGCTAAAATAAAATTTATTTGACATGTGTGCTTGTTTTAAAGTATAAGTAAAGCTAAACCCTAAACAAGTTCTGCTTATCGAAATAATAAAACTTTGAGAAAATTAATTTTTAAAACCTTAGAAGCAAACAAAATGGTGATACCACTATCAGTTGTGTGTAAGCTACCTAAGAACACCATTTATTATGTTTAAAGTGGTGTTGAGGCTGCTATTTTTTTTAGCACTGCATCTTACTACCCTTTAGGTTGTACACATATGTACTAATTATGCTTAGTATAAGGGATGAAGAAGGTTGAATTTAGAGAAAAGTATCCACATTTGTGTGGAGGCAGTGGAAAACCATTTAGAAAAAAACTCATTACACCAGACCAAGATTCAAACACCGATCTTTCCGTCATCAGCAGTCCAGTCAACTGTCGGAATGATGCCTTAGACCTAGCAGCCACCAAAGTGGGTCTTGCTGGTCATGAGTCAAGGTACCCCAACCACGTATCTACAAATCCGCTTAACTCATATCCATTTAAATTGAGGACTTACTGTACTTAAATTGTTTGATTAATGCATACAGTGTGTCACAAATAATACAAACAGCTTATATGCTCACAGGCAGGTCACAAGATCAATACTAATGTAATAATATTAATTTTAGCAAAAATATTAAAATTTATTTAGATAAAATAATAAAATAATTGGGATTATCCTATAACAATAGCAGTTTACAATAAGTCTAGCCTATGCCAAAGAGATTTTAATTCATAAGCACTATGCCATTCTTGTAACATCCTTAATGGGATGATCAAGAATATTGGCTAAGACCCACCAAATTTCAAATTTAAAATTTAAAAAAAACACTTTTGTAACAAAAAAAATTGAGATTAGATGGGGGTTTTATTAATTATTAATGTAAAAATAGCAAAGGCCTAATGTTTAAAAGAACTATTTTAAATTGCTTACTGTGTACCACAAAAACAAACTCATCACTTTTCCCCCTCAAAATTGTAATGAACTTAAAATGCATATTACATTTTAAATTATTTAAAGATTTAGCAAAACTTAAGCATAACAATAATATTATTAATAATTCAAATATCAAAAACAATAATTATCATAGTGGTGTTCCACATGGTTGGCCTAAATTATTCAAATAAAAATTAAGACATGTGTTATACAAATTTTTTAACGAAAACTGATCTATTCAAAACCAGCCAGCCAAATTATCTAAAATCATATAGCATTCTAACATTATCATGTGTATTAAACAGTGGGTGACCTGGCAGTCTAGGGGTAAGGTGTCGGACTTCTATGCTGGGGTCCGGGGTTCAATCCCCGGTCCCGGCACAGATTTATCTTATTTCCAAACCCTTCCTTCACCTCTGACAAGACGTGTATTAATCACAACTTGTGAATGTGGGGAATACCAGGCCTCCCCTGTGGTTCGGATCCCACGTTAAACTGTAGGTCCTCCATTTCATCTCACAATCACCCTACCATTGCACATTAGTGTAAATGCGTATAACCGAAACGGGTAGTAAGACGTTGTGCTAATAATAATGATCTTAAAAGTGATCAAATAAAATGTTTTACCATCTGGAAGGTTAGTTTTAGTTAAGGTTTGGTTTGGTTTGGTTGGCTAGGTTCAGGTTAGGTTACCTTAAGTAAAGCCTTTATGAGATATTTTGCCATGAAGCTTAATGTTTACAATTAAAATAAAAACTGACTTTTCAAAAGTATATGGAATGGAGAAAATCATTTAAATATTCGATTAAAAAAAATTATCTTGAAGGAATATATTAAAATAATACTTTTTAAAATTGTTAAGAATTTGTTGTAAGGACAATTAAGCGATTAAAATATTTTAAAAATATAACTATGTAAAATGATTTAATTATTTTAAGTCCTTAGTAATAAGTTTTAACAATTACAGTGAAGATAAAATATTTTAATAGGATCTAATGTATTATCAGAAAATATCAAGGAATATTTTATAAAACAGTTATTATTATTATTATTTAGCACTGCGTCTTACTACCTGTTTCGGGTTATACGCTTTAAGTACTAATTACACTAATGGATTAGGAATTGGGAAGGTTGAATTAAAGGAAGTGAACCCGCATTTGCGTGGCGGGAGAGTGGAAAACCATTTAGGAAAAACCAGCCCCAGTTCACCCGACCGAGATTTGAACCTCGATCTTCCCGTCCTTAGCAGTCGGGCTCAACACGACTAGCGCGTTAGCCATCTACGCCACCGAGGCGGGTTTATCAAACAGTTAAGTAACCATGTTAAATTGCAAGGTTTAATGTTTCTGAAAAATAAGAGTTTAAAATTAAAGTTTACATTATATTTTTAGTATGAAAATAAAGTTAATCATTTCTTTCTTGTATTATTTTGCTGTGAGAGACTAAGAGACTACTTTTATACACATGTAAAAAAAAACTACAGAGAATAAGTTAACACACTACCTCATGGGATGGAGGATTCCAAACTTTTTGGCGATAAGTAAATCCTTCAGAACGTGGTGGCTGCACAACGTACACAGCCCAAGGTGATAACCGATCTACCAGTTCACCAGTTTGTGTTCTGATCACAATCTTAAAAAAAAAACTGTAATCTATAAGTTACTATACTAAATTTTTTTAAAAAATCAAAAATGACAGTAAAATACAAATTTATAAAAAAAATATATTTACGGTTTTTCAAATTATTTAAATATATAATCATTTAGTCGCCAAAAATAATCAAGTATTAACATCACAGAGAACTCATTTGATCAAAAAATCACTAGAAATGAAAATGAACATATTTAGAAACTGTTGTCAAACAAAGCAAAGTGAGTATAATGTTTTAATAACCAAATCCTTAAAGATAAAAAAGATAACTTTTCATGGTGTAATAGTTAGATAGGCCCACTTTTAAATGTGTAAAATGAACTTTCAAGCAAGAGTAAAAGGAGCACCACCCAAGAACAAAATAAAGGGAGAAGAACAGGAGTGGAAAAGGTTCAAAAAGTGCATAGGGGAAGCAGGAAAAGAGAAATGTGGAAGAACGAGCGGAAAGAAAAAGTGTAAGTGAATTCCATAGTGGAATGAAAAGTAAGCAAAGCAGTAAATGATAAGAACAGAGCATTTAGAGAATGGTTCATAAAAAGAACAAGAGGGACTGAGGATAAGTAAAGGGAGGAAAAGAGAAACACAAAGAAGATAGTAGTTAAGAGGGAGAAAAACATGGATTGAAGAGTGGACAAAAATGTTACAGACTGGTGTGTAAGGGAGTAAGAAAGTATTGTATGGTCAAATGAGCCAAAGGAGGAGGAAAATTGGAGAAGTCACCATAATGGATGAAAAAGTAAGAGGAATGAGGAGATAAAGACGCTTTGGAAATTATAATTTGAGAGGTTGTTGAATTTGAAGGAGATAGAATTGGTATGAGAGAAAGAAGAAGAGGAGAAAATGGAAGGGGAAATGAAGGAGGAAGTAGCAGACAACCTGTAAGGAGGCCTTTAAAAGAATGAGGAAGGGAAAGGCACCAGAAATGGATGAACTCACAGTGGAAAGGATAGCGACAATATGAGAAATGGGTCTATAGTGGGGGTATAAAATAGTGAAGGCAGTGTGGAAGGAGAAGAAAGTGCCAGAGGATTGGACAAAAAGTATTATATTACCAATATTCAAGAAAGGAGATAGGAAAAGGTGTGAAAACTATAGACGCATAACACTGATGTGTCAATACACGAAAATGTATGAATATATTCTGGAAAAGGTAATGAGGAAAAGCATAAAGGGAAAATGGAGAGAGGAGCAACATGGGTTTAAAGAGAAGACGTTGACAATAGATTTAACACTTAGAATTAGACAGCTGATGGAAAAGAGATATGAGTTTTGAAAGAATCTGCTAATGGCATTCATGAATTTATGAAAAGTATATAATAGTGTGGATAGGAAGAAAGTCTGGAAAACAATGGAGGAGGCTGGAGTATAAAGAGGAGTGGCTAGAAGCATAAGGAATATGTATGATAATAATGTGACTTGTGTTAAGACAGAGAAAGGGTGGACGGAATAGTTCCAATAAAAAATTTAGTCAAGCAGAGAGTGCCCTTTCACCATTACTATTTGCAATGGTGATGGAAATGATCATGAATAGTGTGTCAATATAACTGGGTGAGGAGAAAATTAAAGCAATTATGTTTGCTGATGACTCGATGTATGGGTGGAAAAGGAAGAGGAAGTACAGGAACAGCTCCAGGAATTGAATGAGGAAGTGAAAGCGTGTTGAATGAATTTAATAATGCGACAAGTGAAGTGATGGTGATGATAATGCAAAGAACAAGACCAAGAAATGTGAAAGAACTGGATGGAGTATATATGAAAGAAGCAAAGAGTGTAAAGTATATTGATATTGTGATTGAGCCAAACAGGAGTAGCACAGAAGACATAGTGATATAATGGAAATAGGGAGGGGTTTTCTACAGGTGTGTAAGATACCTAATATGGAAAAGAGAAGTGCCTCAGAAGTGTAGTATAGAGCATACTTCATACCCATAGCTACATATGCAGCAGAAACTTGGACTTTGGATGTAAGAGTGTAACGGGCTAAGCTAATCTAGCCTGTACATACAAAACCATTAGTTAAAATAAATTGTAGTTGATAAACATAGTGTATTTTTGTTGTTACATATTGATATTCTTGATAACTGCCTGGCTGGATGACCATAATAAAAAGCGGATGCTGCTGCCACACTCAATCAACTCATTTAACATGACAAGACTGTCCAATGAGCGACCAGGGTGTGCTGCCTCGGACGCCGGCCAACTGTGTTTTCTCGTACTAGAAGCTTCTACCACATGGGAGAAATCCCTTCACCTCCACTCCATAGAAGTCAGATCCATTTCATATATAATACGGCACCTCACGTACTATTTTTGTATTCCGTTTCAACAACACGCTCCACGAGAGTCCAGGAGGCTTCCAGCACAACTCAGCCTACTAGCAGTGGTCAAGATAGTTGCTCTATCAGACACACCAGCATGCCGCAAATAAATATGTAATATCTATTCAAGCTATATTATTTAGTCTGTTACAAACTCGTGGTTTTAATTATCTTCTTCATATGAGAAGCTTTAAAGTTTGTCTATTGTATTGGTGTATTCTTAAACCTACATACATTTGTCCACAAACACGCCGACAAATGTATAAACACTGTATAAATACTGTTTGAAAATTGTTTTGGACATTTGTCCGCATACAGATATATGTTTATTGTTGACTGCTTAGAAATTCTAAGCGTGTACATCAAACTCATGAATGAATCATCACTCGCTAAAAACCTCAAAGTTACAGCTAGTTGAACTGTGGCAGGTATCATCGCTATGATTTTNTTTTTGTTGTTTTTTTTTTTTTTTTTACAGACAATTGGCCCTATAATTTGAATTAAATATTCGAAATCAGTGGGGTCATCCTCATGATATTCCTAAATCCTGCTCAGTCTTCAAACTTTAAAGTCTGTTAAGAAATTTTCCGCAAACTTAATCCCTTCTGTGAACAATTTACGGCTCCACCACCGCATTCATTTATTTTTATTAAATGAGGTTAAATATATGTAGCCAGTAGAGGCTCCAGCAGCTACCTCGCCGAGACATGTTCATCGCTAGGTCAACAGTGTGGACACTGCTGCCCACATACAATTTCCCAAGATATTTGTATGTGGTTCTTGCAAACACAATTGCAGTTGTCCAGTACATTTGTTTACAGATATTTGTATGCAGACAATTTATGTAGGTGTGGACTAGGCATTAGCCAGAGTCTGTTTATTCTAAACAGAGAATAGTAATTATGACTATACTTAGTTGTTGTTACACTATGTCCATATGACAAGTCATAAATTTTTGGGACAGTCTCACTCCCTGTTCTGTGTGATCATGTCTCTAATGGTTTGACCTTAATTTAGCAAAAGGGAAATTAAGTTAACCCATGACATTACTGCACGGCCTAATTAGGTATTTGGCTGTTATCGGTCTTTAGTTAAGGTATATTGTTCTTCCTTTGAGCGGTGCTCAACTCGTGACTAGGCTTCTTTCGCAGAGAGGCGGCCTGCAATGAGTTATGTTTGTACATGTCCAGCTCCCTTCAGGCCCCACTAGACACTTTAATGTTTGGAAGTTATCCATTGTTGTAGTCTGTCACCAGACTAAGGCCTATTGTAGTTTGTTAACAATACTATTGGGTGATCAGGCAGTACTAGTTAAGAATATGCCAGCCATAGTTTCTTGATGGCCTAGATTCCTAATATCCTTCTTTCTACTACAGTGGATAGAACCTGGATAATTAAAACTTGAAGGGACCAGGAAAAAATTTGAACTATCCAAAAATTTGAATTAAATAAGTTTCTTAAAAGGAATTGAAAAGAAACACAGTTAAGTTTGCAACTTAGCTCAAAAACTTAATTAACATATTTGGACATAATCTGTACACAATTTCTTTAAAAAGTCAAAAAGATTTTAATCTGTTTACGTGATTTAAGTTTCTCAGTCATAGTGTATGGTTCTAATTCATTTATTGACTGGAAAATTGAATCACTTACATTGTTGCAACTTCCAAAAGAACACCCAAGTTTTTGGATATGGTCCATGGCTTCTGCCGCACTTGGTATAGACCTTTCCTGAACCACTGAAGAATTGTCCTCTTCATCACTAGATGCTCCATCCTCAGCCTGGATGCTATTGTTGGGGACTTCGGCAACAATGTCCGCATCCGTAATTTCACCACACACTGTCCCAGCTTCACCCACGTTGATAAAATCCACATAGGATATGGCAGGATCAGGAGTAACTTCCTCCCAATTGTCAATAGCTGGCATAGCTTTAGTCACAGTTTCTCCATCATTTTCTTTCTTAATGGTCTCAACTTTCACTTGGTCCCAAGCTTGCATAAACATTCTTGAGGCTTGAAGAACGTCAAGCGAAATTTTCTGAGTAGACATATCTCCAGCAAGAATTTTTTTCAAACAACAATCGTTTGTAGAAATGTTTTAGGTTCTTAATTATTCCTTGGTCCATAGGTTGAATAACTGGTCAAATTTGGCAGGAAAAAAATAACCTTTACATTTTCCAAGAGGGGAACTCTGTTATGAGCAGTGCAATAGTCAATGAATAAAAGGATTGTACGATTTTGTTTGCCAAACTGTTTGTCGATTTTAAAAGACATTTTTCAAACAGATCACCTGTCATCCATGCTTTTCTATTTGATTTGTATTCCACTGGCTTCGATTTTACATTTTTGAGACATGGGTTGGCCGATTTTCCAATCATTAACAACGGCAGCTTTTCAGAACCATCCATATTTGCTCCAACTAACAGTGTTCAATCTTTACTAAGCTTTGCACCACTGCACCGTTCACCTTTAAATGCAAGAGTTTTGTCAGGAGTACACTTGTAAAAAAAAGTCCTGTCTCATCGATGTTAATGTTTTTCAGTTGTATGTCCTAGATAATTTCTTTCAAGTCTTCCTTACAATTATCTGCTGAATGCACATCAACAGCACCACTTTCACCACATACAGCTTTAAAGTAATTCCATTTCATTGTTTGAATGCATCTAGCCACCCTGCACTCGCTTTGAAGTCTGTTTTTCCTAATTCAGTTGTGACTGACTCACTGGGACTTTCTTGTCTTGCGCTTGTTTGAACCACTTCAGTACACAACATATGGGTTTTCCGGTCCTCTTAATCTTTTCCTATCTTGTCCACTCTCATTTTAATTGCTCAACATTTTTTGTTTATTTTTCAAAAATGTCTAAAGTGTGTTAGGGGAAATTCCGAAGGACTTTGCAATTTCTGTTTTTTCTTTAAGTCCCTTTTCCACTTCCTTTATCACCGCTACTTTTTCAGCAAAAGTTAATGATTTATCAGACTGTGGCTTGGATAATGACATCACGATATATACAAACACTACAGTACAGTATGGTATGTACTATACAAAACTAAAACTAAACAACAAAACAAAATAAACTCGCACATCACAAGAATAAATGCACAGTACATTACAACTTACGAAAAGTTTGAATTAACCAAAACAAAATTCCAATTATCCATGATTTTTTAACATTGTTTTAATACAAAATTCACAGGAGCAGGCGAAAAATTCAAACTAAAGACGATTTTGAATTGCATAAGTTTGAATTAGTCAGGTTCTACTGTCTTAGTTGACTAATGCTTTCAACTGTTGGAACATTTCTCTTGTTTCGATTAACTCTTTCTTGGAGGTCACTAACGCTTGCTTAGGCAGTTAGCCACTATCGCTTTAACTCCTTAAATTTAAATACAGGCTTTCTGGTTTTAACTTTTAAGTATTGTTCAACATCATAGTTAGACTTTGTTGGTCATATAACTTAGGCTTACAACCGTTAAGTTGGGAGTTGTGTTGAGTATTGTTGCTTAACCCAAAGTTAATCTAATCCTTCTGGTTACAATTATTGTAGTCATTATCCATTTTGTCAGCTTTCGTTATAGAAAGTGTGCATGGCCCTCTCTAAGGAGTCTCACGTTATACATTCTACAACCAAAATATTGTTGTCTGGGTTAAGTGGTGATTTAAGGTGCCTCTCACCTAACGCTACAATCTGATAATGATTTCTAGTTACATTGTTTACCACCTATGTTTAATATGTTTTGGAACGTGTGGAATACCCTTATGCTTGTGAATATGTAACGGTTATCTTCTGTTTTGTTACCAATAAACTTATCTGTTTACTTGTATCCTTCTCTTTTGATTAACAATTTGCATTAATCTACCCTACCTCAACTTACTTGTAAATGCCCTCATCACTCTTCAGTGTATCTTATGGCAAGGAGTACAAGGAAACAAGGAAAGTGGAGGCCATGGGAATGAAGTTTCTGAGGAGCATACTAGCTGTCACTAAAAGAGAGAGGATTAGGAATGAAGAGTTGGGGTACAGGAGGTACAAGAGGTATTTGAAGAAGCAAGGATGAGTTGATATAGACATGAAATGAGTATTGAAAAGGAGAGAATTCCAAGAAGATTAATGGATATAAAGTATGTAGGGATAAGACCACATGGGAGACCAAGAAAGAGATGGGAGGAACAGTGAGAGGAGGAGAATGGAAGAGACTACAGAAGGACAAATGGTGGAAGGACAGAGGGAGATGGAGGCATTTTACTAAATGGACTCAACCACAGACTTGAAACAATTATTCTTGAAGATGATGACTATATTTAAATTATGATACTAGTTGCAAGTGCCCTGCGTTGATCAGGTTAAGTTAGCAGTCTTGTAAAAATTTGTTTATATATAAGGTTGAAATTGATAAAGATAGGGATAGGTGGTTTATGTTTGAACGTATGGCAATGTTCTTTTGCGTTCCTAATGTTGTAGAGTAAGTAAGTATAAGGTGACCAAGTTAAAAAGAGAATGATATGCTATTATAATCGAGAGTACATAATAACAGTGAAGATTTATTGAATATATTTTTTACAACATTAACTAGTGGTCACAATATTATAGTATTTAGGCACATATGTAAAAAAAGGGTGTTTTACATTCTGTTTTCTTTAAGTATACATGTTAAGTTTCAGCGTTCAAGGTTCTTTTGTTTTGCAGTTCTAGAATTTACAAACACACATTATATTTTTTATTTAATATAATTTATATAATATTTCACTGACCTTGATTTCAGACAAATGTTGAATTTGAGATGAGCCATTTTCCTTTGGCGGAATATTCAATTCCCATTTACCATACTCTAATTTATTAAATGGGTGACTTTCTCTATTCCAGCCATCTAAGGGAAAAAAATGATCATTAATTATGGAAGTTGTTTGAACCCATTAGAGAGAGCTATATATATATTTTTTTTTTGTTAAGAATATTTTTCATCGTTTTCAAAAC
This sequence comes from Timema monikensis, assembly GCA_902151445.1. Taxonomy (NCBI): domain Eukaryota; kingdom Metazoa; phylum Arthropoda; class Insecta; order Phasmatodea; family Timematidae; genus Timema; species Timema monikensis. Next base: position 254,347 of record CABFVZ010000298.1, on the reverse strand, counting down.
AAATAGCACAGTCCATGAGTTAGGGTCTTAGACCACAGTTAGAAAGGGCGATTTTTGGTCTCACTTCCAAGAGCACCCTTTTGGTTGTTCCGTTTAGTGACAACTAACCCAAAATTGAAGATCATATGTGTATGGAATCAATTGCTTCAGAATTCTAGCTTGAACTTAGTAAGTATTTAAAGTGTATTTGAGATATATTTTTAAATGTGCATGTGATAGTTCAATTGAAAGCGTGGCAAAAGTTAAGGAATTAACTGGTGAAAAACTGCATGCTAAAGAATAATATAAATTCAAACACAAGTCACAGAACCAAGGAACAATAGAGCACTTCTTCAGCAATGGAGCGTTTAACACAAACCACGGTGTGAGGTTGATGAAATGTAGTTCTACATTTCAAATGTGTGTCAGTCATGCCAGGGGAGTACAAGAAGGTACTGATTATTATTGTTCAGATTGAGGTCAGAAGTATATCTGGATTTCGTTATGTATTATTGGAGAGTTTATCAAAGTTTTGCTGTTGGAGATCACCAAATGGAAGTTATGCCTACTGGGGGACCATCGAGGCCCTGGGAGTAGGGAAGTGGTATTTGAAAGCTATTCATAAAAAGCGTGTTACTTTTAGGCAATTCCATTTTACAACTATAAATACAAGTAAGACTATTTTTTTTTAATTATATGTTGTACTAAAATACCATATAAATACATTTAATTAGTATTATTTTAAAAATTATTTTTAACATTCCTAACCTCAATAGTTATTGATGAATAATTGTTCAACTTTGTTGGCTTAAAATTGGTACAATCTAACTTTTCTATATGACTTAAGTCCACTGAGAAGAGAAATACATCATATTATGGATATTTCATTTTTAATCTTTTGAGTTTCAGATTTTTGTATAATATCAGATTAACATTCTTTGATTTATTTTTACTGTGGAACTTCTTGAAATCCTGTGGGCCCCTTGATAGGCGGTCGGGGACCAGCAGAGCTTCAAGGACTACAATTTGAGAAACAATGTATTAGTGTGGAAGTCCCCAGTAACAAAATTCCTGTTAGAGGGATTGTAGCTTCTGGGTTATGCCGGTATTATTTTAATACTATTATTTGAGTAGAAATCCAGAGTGTGATTGGGTATGAAGTGCTATTGAATTGTGTGCATTGTTGTGGTTGAAGTCAAAGCGACAAACATCTAGTAATTTTCTTAGGGTTTCTATAGTGAGATCAATGTATAATGAAGTAGAATGGTCACAATGTATTCAATAACCAAGGTTACTGTGTAAAATGCCGCTGATGAAATTTTGATGAATTTAGCATATGCTACAATGTGGTTTTCTGCAGGGAAAGGTATCTTTAATTTGTGATTGCTTGATGCTTGTTGTTTCTGGGTTAGGCAATTTTAAGCGAACCAGTATGTTGTAGAAGTTAGGGTGACAGTGAACATGATCCTTAGAGGTTTGTTAAGAAGTCTTTGTTTATGGAAATAAAGTAGGACAAGCATGACCATAAGCAACAGGCATGACCACAGTGGTTTTAATAGCTGTGTACTGTGGAAAGCAAATGAATAACTGCCACAAAATCTAATAGAAAACAAAGATAGTAGAAACAGTCCAGCTTAATATGTGTAGAGCCATTGTTATCAACTTTTATACAAGAGAAGGTGTAGATAACCATATTTCTTACTGAAATCTCCCATGAGGTAGAGCTGGTGTGCTCCCGGTGCCCACTCCCTGCAAGTGACAGAATTGTCCGAGTTGATGTGGATGCCATAGTATTTGTAAGCTTGAGTGAAGTTGTCCAACCCACCATCATGTTCACCAACTTTATCAGCATAGTCTTTGAAACATGCGTACCTAGAATAAAAAAAACAGTTTAAGTCATCCAAATCCTTTTCATAGGGAAGTCATTTAATAACAACTAATATTGAATTGATTTTAACTATACTCAAACTCTGTGAATTGGAGCTAAGATCCACTACCATTTATCTGTTTGAGTAACAAGTTTAAATGACAAAGTTATATTAGATTTTTTATCAACAAAATATAACTAAACTTATTTGTTTGGGTAACAGTGTAGTCGGAACAAAGATTGAAAGACAAAAGACAGTATCTGGACCCACTTCAATGGCGCCACTCTCACAAATGATTGGATTGCTAATGACATGAATATTAGAGTTTTAATTCAGGTTGGATGTAAGGAGGATAGTTTTTCCACTCTCCATCCAAATGCGAGTACACTTCTTATTAATTCAACATTCTTCATCCCTAAAAAATTAGTGTAATAAGTGAATATGCATACAACATGAAAGTATAATAAAATGGGTTGATGGAAAAAAGAAGACAATATCTGACAGTTATACACGTTTATAGCTACTATCATATTATATTCATATATTAAGTCATGTGACATGTTTTTTCACTATGTCTTACTAGTCGTTTGGGTTATACTCATATATATTCATTACAATAATGTAGTAGGGATGAGGAAGGTACAGGGTGGCCCACGGAAAAGTAGCCCACCTCCTATATCCAGCAGGCGCCTCACTCTGAATAGGAGGTCAATCCCCTTCCACCCATATTGTGACATGAATAATGAGTCAATAAAGCTTTAGACAAACAGTTCACTTGCTCATTCTTCATGTCACAATATGGGTGGAAGGGGATTGACTTCCTCCAATTCAGAGTGAGGCGCCTGCTGGATATAGGAAGCGGGCTAATTTTCCGTGGGCCACACTGTATAATCTAGATTAAATATACACGAATTTGTGTGGAGAAAAAGTGGGAAATCATTTAGGGAAAAAAACCTCAGTACATCTGAATGGGATTCAATTTCAGCACCAAACATGACCATCAAAAATTTTTCTGGTTTATAAACCGCTAAACAGTACAAATCATAGACCACACCAGTGGTAAGACATTTTACTTGTATTATGCTTGGTTGCTGTCAATGTGAAAGTGAGGGTTTGAATAAAGTCAAGTGTACTCGAATAGATTTTCAACTTCCAATATTCACTATGGTTTTACCATCCTCCCTCTATGCTAAAGTGGGTGCACATCCTTTAGACTCACCTACTCATTCCTACCTATTAGATTTAAGCCATTATTAGACCTAGTGGTGAACAAATATAAATAAAATCTCACATGAATGATTTCTTAAAGGAATGCTATGGCTGGAAATTTATTTTAATTCAAATGAAACCTATTATTTTAAAACAAATCCCGGACAGTTTCACATTAAAATAAACCGCTGAGACATATATTCGGTCTAAGCGGGTAGGGGGGGAGGTGGGGGTAGGGGTGGGTGGGGGGGGTAGGAGGTAAGTCTTATATAGCAAGATTTAAAAAACAAGCATATCATAATATTGATCAAGAATCTCAATGCAATACTTATGTCCCTTTTTAAGAATCAAACTTTACTAAATAATTTTTGTTTATTAAACAGCCCTGTTGCCAAATATAAGTTGAAGCATTAAAGATAAGTATGAATTTTGTTTGGGTATTTCATTTTTTCACTGTATCTCACCAATCATTTGGGCTATACATTGATTACGCTAATGAGATAGGGATGGGGAAGGAAGAATTTTTTTAATACATATACAAGCATTTGTCATTTGTGTTGAGGGAGAGTGGAAAACAATCTACAGTACATGCAACCAGGATTCAAACTCCAATCTCCCTATCACCAGCAATCCCCAATCTAACGCAAGAGTGATGTGTTAAACCATGTGACCACTGATGTATGTCAAAATCTGCTGATTAGTTAAAAAATGATAAAGAGTGTGTATATATATATATATATACACACACACAGAGTACATACAAAAGCAAGAGTATTTCTTCTTTGATATTTTAGATAAAATAATAAAAATTAGGCTTAATTTACATTTGATAGTGTGTATGTGTGTGTTTTTTTGTTGTTTTTTTATTCCTGATTACAATAAGGGCATTATTCCATTTCCTCCTCTCATACAAATATATTTTTATATGACTATCACTCGCCTTGGTGGCGTAGTTGGCTAATGCACTGGTTCGTGTTGAGTCAGACTGTCGAGGACGGGGAGATCAAGGTTCGAATCTCAGTCGGGTGAACTGGGGGTGGTTTTTCCTAAATGGTTTTCCACTCTCCTTCCACTCAAATGTGGGTTCACTTCCTCTAAATTCAACCTTCCCAATTCTTAAAACATTATAGTAATTATTACTTAAGTGTATAACTCAAATGGGTAGTAAGACATGGTGCTAATATTTTTATATGACTATCATCATACACATATTTTTTGTAGGGATAAATCTTACTGCTAGTACAATAAATAATCAAAGTACACAGAATTAAGCGAGTATGGATTCACATTCACCCAGGTAATATTTGAACCACAGTTTTGCGACTCATAAATGCTTAAAGTGTATCAGCCAACTACATTGACCATAATGTTCCTAATCTTTCTGTGGCACATATTTGTTGAAGTTATGGCTGACATTTGAGATCAAGGTTTTGAAGTGTTATCTTTTACACATAAGATAAAAGGAAGATACAAAGGTCTTTTATTTAGTATGGTTAAAAAAAATCACTAGCTTAATGTGGATTTAAAGCATGGAATTAAATGAAATATTTAATCTTTCCTAAAAAAAAAAAAAGAATAGTGTAAGCTTAAAAATAGGAATATCAACTTTATCCTTAAACAGGGTTGCGACTCCATTCTAATAAATTCCCAATGCTTTCCAGGTTCTCCAGATGTGTGGGAGCCCTGTAAAGTATATGTTCCAGCAAGTTATATAAAACTTTACAAAAACTAACATTAAAAAAACATTATTTGAAGTATTTAAAGTGCACTTTCAAAAGCAATTGATTATATCTGCGCACGACTTAAAAACTAACATATAAAGAATAGACACCACCCAGCACACGGCCATTAATTCTTTACTATTATAGGGGAAAAACACATTTCACCAATTATATTTTTTTTTACAATGCCGGGAATCAAACCTGGGACCCTTAGCACAGTAAGCAGACACGCTCCTGAGCTAAGGTGTCGGACAATTTATATTAAACTCACATAAGTTTAATATATTATATACTATAAAAAAAATGGTATGGAACTCTGCATGGACTTTCTGGCTCCAGTGTTTGAAAATTGAGATATTTACTCTAAACTCGTAGTATATGTGAAATGAAATAATATACACTAGCAAACCCAAGCAAAAATTGTGCTATATTTGCGTGAAACATTTTTTTATTCCAGGTTTTAAAGTTTATAATTTTATTTTTAAAGAATTTAAGTCCTTATTTGTATATTTGGATCAATAAAAAATTATCGATATTGGGTCCACAAGGTTCAACACTTCATTAATGAGATTTTGGGTTTCCCCTTTTGTAGTGATGAATTAAAGGCTGAAGACTGGGTGATGTATCTGTTCTAAATTTTAGTTAGTTTATGTGTCGTGTCTGATATAATCGATCGGTTCAGAAAGTGTGGGTTAAATATAACTCAAATAATAAAATAAATAATAATATGTAATTGTACTGTTGATAATTATTAAGTGTTCAAATGTACAGCAATACATAAAATTATGTCATCTATATGAAATAAGGTGTTGAGCTCGACTGCCGAGGATGAGGAGATCGAGGTTCGAATCTCGGTCGGGTGAACTGGGGTGATTTTCCCTAAATGGTTTTCCACTCTCCTTCCACATAAATGCGGGTTCACTTCCTCTAATTCAACCTTCCCTATTCCTAATCCATTAGCGTAATAAGTACTTAACGCGTATAACCCGAACGAGTAGTAAGATGCGGTGTGTTAATTTAATTTTATTTATTATATGAAATAAGATTCATGGTACAGAAAGTAACGTTGGCTGTGATAGCAGCTAGCTACATGTGGACAGTGACTTCAAATGTCCATGTAAATTAGTTACTTTTTTTTTAATTCAAAGAGCACAACCCAATATTCAGAAAAAAACATGAAAAACTCAATTGTCCGAGCAATGAAATACAAAGCCAAAGCACCAGAATTGGTTTCCTGCTTACAGTTATATTTTAAATATATAAATAGAGGTTCAAGTTGATTTAACATTCCTGTTTCCCCCCCTGTCTAATGACATAGGGATGGAGAAGGTAGAATTTTAGAAGAAGAGCACCCAGATCTTTGTGGCGGGAGAGTGGGAAACCATTTAGGAAAAACCACCCTCAGTATGCCTGACAGGATTTGAACCCTGGTCTCACGGTTCACATGAAAATGAAGTTTTAGACTATGCAACCAATGATGCAGGTTATTATGTTGTTCTAACTGTCTTTAAGAGGAATTAAAACACTTCATTACTGAATAATATTACTATGTAAACCACTTTCTTGATTCAATTTGATGTATTGTGTACATCAAGGACAAGAAGTTTTAAAACTTTACATTTTTTTTTAAATCTCAAAACATATATGTTAGTTTTTTAAATTCCTTTTGAAAACTTTAATTTGCTTTTAATCTAGTAGGCTTTTCTCTTAAACACAATCACAGCAGTTCTATGTGGTGAACGTTGGGTAAGCTGGTATATGGTATAGGATTAGTTTAGAAACATTCTCTCATTTTTAGAGCCCTGTCTTGCTACCCATTCGGTTATACGCCTATATACTAATTTTGATAGTTGAAATTAGAGGGAGCATACCCACATTTGTTTGGAGGTAGAGTGGAAAATCATTTAGGGAAGACCACCCTCAGTATACCTGATCAGGATTCGAACCTCGATATCATCATCGGCAGTCCAGTATTTTGCGATAATGACACCTTGGCCCAAGTGCCGACAGAAGTGGTTGCCACATCCTTTAACTTTCATAAAGATGTGTAGTTCGGTACCATCCCACATCAAAGACACCAATCATTTCCTTCAAAAACTCAATAGCCTTCCTCAACCTTTACCTCAAAGCACCATACTTGTCACCATTGACATATCGTTGTATACCAACATTCCTCATGTTCATGGCCTGGCTGCATTGGAACATTTTCTCGACAAGCGTCCGATAAATACCACACCTACAACATCATTTATTCTGGATCTCAATAATTTATACTAGAAAAGAACAACTTTCAATTCATGGATCAGAATTTTATTCAAATCAAAGGCACAGCAATGGGTACCAGGATGGCACCTTCGTATGCCAATCTCTTCATAGGCAAACTGGAAAAAACATTTCTTGGCCGCCAAATCAACAAATCACTTTGCTGGCTTCACTTAATCGATGACATATTCATGGTGTGAACAGCTGGCCAAGACAATCTAACCCTATTTTCAAACAAACTAAACTCCTTTTTAGCTCTGAAATTCACCTCAAATCAATCCCAAGACCAGGCGACATTTCTCGATGTGGACATTAGGCTGTCAGATGGCCACTTCTAAACTTTGGTACATCTTAAGCCCACTAATAGACAAAAAATATCTGCATTTTGATAGCTGCCACCCATTCAACACTAAAAGATCTATCCCATAAAGTCTCACCATATGGGCTCACCGCATCTCCTCCAAACCAGAAAGTCTTCAAAACCAATTTGAAAACCTTCACAGAGAGAGGATATCCTAAACATCTCATTAATAACCTACTTCGTCTAGCTGAAACTCCACAATCACCCAAACCTGAAAAACCAGATACTATATCCTCTAGTGACAAAGTACTATCCAGGCCTACAAAAGATAAACAAAATATTAGCGTCAGGTTTTCACATAATGGGAGCATCCAGCCGTACCAACAATATTCTCAAAAAACCACCAGTTCTTGTGTATAAACAGCCTACATCACTTAGAAATATTCTGGTACACCCTAAACTCGAAAACTACACAACCTTCATTCAACCACAACTAGGCTCTCAGCCCTGTAACAAAACAACTTGCAAAATTAAAATTTAATACAAGATGCCGAACGTTAGCCTTGTCGTTGGAATCACAAACAAAACAATCGGGCAACTTCCGACTGGCGCGTGCCATCACGTGTAGTGGATAGTGCTATCTTTGAAGCATTTGCGTTGTTACGATGTGCGGGAAATTCAAACTAAAATTATTTTTGTGACTTTATGACCAAAATATTAAAAATTCGTGACTTTTTCGTGACTTTCGTGACCCAGTAGACACCCTGTGTTTAGATATTATATTCACTTTATTATGCACATATAGTATGTAGAATCTAATTACACTGATATTTTAAAAAAAATTACACTTTTATAAAATACTAACGGTATTTAAATAAAACTCGACAAAACATCGCCCAAATCACTTTCGAAATGTATATATTAACCATGACAATTAACTTTCCTGTGATCCTGCTCACTGGGCACATGACATTATTTCATAAAGTTTTGTGTTACACTCGTGATCTTGCACAGTGCGCACAAAAATGGCTTTGACGTTATTTTATTATGTGTACCGTCCATGTTTAAATATTACATTGAATAATTTATTATATCTATAATTATGAATTTAATTTACTAACACATGAAAGGTTAGGTTAAGCTGGGTTGGATAAATGTCATGAATAATTAATACATAAACTAGTTGTGTATTTCCATGATGTCATCAATATTATGTCTTACTTTATCTAGAACCGAAGTGGGCAGCCTGGTCGTTAATCGCCACATGTGGAAAATTGACCATAAAAGTGTTGTGAATTTGAGTTTGCCAGCTCTTGCAGTAAAATAATTTTTTTCCTGATGGCTTATGCCGATTGTAACTTGATATTTCCTGCATATCATTGGAAGCATTCCGCTCTTTGAATGACTCATTGACGTAACATGGCCATCCAATAATCCCCTCCACTCCCTTTACCAACACTTTGTTTCACCTCTGCAGTCAAAACAAAATGATTGTCAAATTTTGCATTAAATTATCTTACTCTTTCAATAGAAACAATTTTCATCATTTGCATTTTATACAGTTGTAACTCAGTAGGAAAAGTGTAATTGTCTTGAATAAACGTGTTCTAACAGAAAGTGCTATTTTAGATATTCGTTTGAGCAATATAGTTTCTCAATTTGTACCTGGTGTGGCAAATCACTTCTCATTCACCCCACCTGTGACTACTTTGAAAAATATGCTGCCCACCTCTGGTCTAGAATTTAGTCGTCATGGATACTTGTGATCACCTACATCGAATCAAATCCTTTGGAGATAAATTTATTAAGTAAATTGTGGTCATTTTATCCAATTTTTATGCCTTCGTAAAGACTGTATAAATTATGTTTGGGGTTTAGTGTGTTCAAATAGTTCCAGAACAGCTGAAAGATACCCGCATAGATTAATAGAACTTTTTCTCTTTTTTTTTGCTTTAAATTGATTCAAAGTGTTTTAATGTTTGGAATTATCTATGGCTGATATTAATATTTTAGGCATTTTTAAAAATAAATGGCCTAGAATGGGACGAATAAAATATACTATATCCGTGTAGGCCTAATTATTAACGTTGGACCACAAATTAACAGTGGCGTAATCTGAGAAAAATTAATAGGTATGCTGTACTCTAAAAGTTGCAGGGGAGATTTGGAGGCTGAGAACCCTCAACCACCGTTGTCCAAGAACGTCAAGGGATTATTTCAAGGGATATATTTGAAGATGTGTCCATATAGAACAGTGGTTCTCCAACATTTATTATTTCCTCTTAACCGTATGCTATCTTAGGAAATTTTGAGGCCCCACCCCTCTTCCACTCCTATATGCTCTCTTTTTTATTTATCCATAGCTAGGATTAACATCCACTCAAAATGTAATAAAAGTAACTCCATGGTGTCAGCCCACATTCAGGCTATACCTACCGAGTGGCTACCAAACTGTTTGGCGAATTAGTGCCAACTCTTGCAGATAGAGGCTGTCATGTGGTCAGCACAACAATGACTCCAGCCACTAAGCTCGCCTTTCTATACCATAACCACTACTACTTTATTAGAGTAGCTCCTTATTTATCCACTCTAGGCTGAATCTAATCCGTTCCAGACCCACTGCTTCCCAGATAATTTGGACACGCCGGGAATCAAACCCGGGACCTCTTGGTCCGTAGCCAGAACTTATGACCACTAGACCATATAGGCGGTCCTAAAATTGTAATGATATCTACATGGTTAGAAATTTAAATAAATATTAATGTCGGGGCTAAGAGCGGTATGGGCACATTTCTGATTTCATAAGAGAGACAGATCCTATTCAATTAGCCTAGTGTAATTAAAAGCACACAGTTAGCAATACTCAAACAAACAATCATAATAAGAGTTATCATAATAAGAGTAAAATGAAGTGATACATCGATCAAGCGTCCATCAGATCTTGGTGAAAGGGAATCAGGTGGATTGTCCAACTCACATTGCAATTAAAACTATTTTATAAAACCTAACTTATCTCGCACAATGCTGCTTGGAAACAAGCGAGTCTCCCAACTTGAGAATTTATGTTCCAGATGCTATTTAGATGCGTAAACTCTGACCAACATAGGGGAGATTATATCGGACTATTAATACTCTATCGCTACATCATTGATTTATTGCTAAGATATCTACACATATATTTTGCTGTAAGCAGTGGTGCACCCAAGGGGGAGAGGGGCAAACAGGGTATTTAACCCCCTTCCCCCTCTTTCCCCAACACCACAAATAATGTTAATAGAAATTTAAATAATATTAAGTAAAACTAACATTGAAGATGTGTCGAATGTATATGCTATATTTTAAGACCAGGCTTCAGATTTAAGCCTAATATTAAAAAGGTTTTCTGTTACACACAAAATTAACAATTGAAAAAAAACATACAAATAATAGCTTCAATACCATTTGCATTATTTAAATCTCTTAAATACTACAAAACTACTCAAAATGATTTATAAAAGCATTTAATATTCATAAATATTCTCGGCCTTAAGGGTTTAGGAGGCTGTGCAACCCCAAACTCGCTCTTTCTATCAAAATGTCATTCTTGCTACAGCCTTGATTGAATGCCTCCCTCCAAAGTAAATGGCTGATTAAGTAAATTATATGAAAATATATTTTATTTTACCTTTTCCTTCTAAATCATCTTTAAATAGTGAACTCACACTCCTGACTTTTGGGATTCTTTGATGTATAATTATATAAAATCACAATGACTAATAAGATGGTAATGTAAAACAAAAACTAAAAGAACACTATTAAAACTCCAAGATCCTTTCTACTAAAGAAAAACAAGAATTACCGTCAACAACGGTTAAGGTAATCTCGTCACCCGCCTTACCCCCACCCCTTCCCCACTCTATCAGTGCTGAAATGCCTATATTTTAAAGAATGTTTTTGCTAAATACATAATACATGTGACTAGAATACCTAAACATAAATCAATGTATTTAATTAGTGTATAATTTAAAGCTTGTTACATATACTAACTATTAATTTACAATTAATTATATATTTATTTTATGTATTTTTACTTAAACTATACTAAATTAGCTTAATAAATAAACATTGTGATCTTGAATTTTTTTTCAATAGTTGGCACAATGCTTAGCCTGCTTCACAGAAACAGCATGACCTGGGTTGTGAAAACCAAAGCTCAATGGCCAGTTACTTATGAGCGAGCGGAAAGGAATGTGTTGCAACCCCCTAGACATTGGGCAAGGACATTAAGAGCCTCCGTGGCTTACCTAGCGTTTTTCAAGTAGCAAGCCCTGGGTTTCCTATTGTGCAAAGTAGAACCTTTTGGAAGAAGAATTACTTAAAACACAGTATTCTTGGAATATGAACCAATATTAGTTTTAAAATTAATAATTCATTACATGTATATTTATTAACAATTTAAACATTAGTATTTACACAGTACAGACAGCAGTGAATTAAACAAAAAACTAGTCCATATCATTATGGGTATGCAGCGCAGCACTAGCATACCCAGAGAATATGCCACTGCAAATTAATTATTTATACTCAAAGCCAAATATTTTAACGTCCTTCCCTCCTATGTGTCAAATAATGTTAATAACTTTAGTTATAACTAAAATATTGTTTCAAAATTAAGTGTTTGCATATGACCAGACTCAGCTTGAGTAGTTCTAATTTTAGTGATCTTTGTTTCAACATGTTAAAGAGTAGATGGTTTCGAATTGTGAGTGGAGTGGTGTTACTATAATCTAAAACAATTTTTGTCATAATTTGTATTATATCCTGTACAGACTCAATGAGCTTGCCATAAATCAAAAATATTGTCCCAAAATGACCTTCAAAAAAATATGACATTCAAAAGTATTACCTTCTACGAAATTCTCTTTCATATGGCCTTAAATACGAGTCTCTTTCCAGTAAATTTTTCAATTCTGGTACATCAATATCCATTGGATCCAACGAGGAAAATTTCCCACCCATAGTTATTGTCGTCTGCTATTCACTTGAATCAAATCTGTAAGATTCAAATCAAATAACATACCATCACAGATTACTGACATACTAAAAGAAATATATTTAAAAAGTGATAATTCAAACAAAGTAATCGAGATCAAGCTGGCAACACTGGAGATGCCATCTCTATTTTCTAAATAGTAACTACACAATGAATTACTGATTACTAGCCACTTTACACTAAGTAGAAAGATGAATGTTTACAGTTTAACCCTGACTTTGAGTTTAACGCAATTCTTGAACAATGTTATGCTAGCCGAACTGTTAGAATGTCCATTGTGATAGAGATATATTATTAAATTTAGTGACGTAAAAACCCACTTTAAAAATCAGTTTGATATTTGAAATGTTTTAGACATCTCTCTAAAAATAAACGTTTGGATTGAATGATTTTAGTTTAGGTAAAATTATCACTAAGCAGCATTAGCAGGGGAGTATTGTTGAGTGTTGCTAGGGTCAGCCGAACGTCTTTAAACTGTACCTCTAATATGGCATAACCTACACAGCCCCATTTGATCAATCATAATATATATTTATACTTTATCCTACATATCGGTACCTATCTCACATTTGAATGTGTGCATATTGTACATTCGTTGAATACTGGCCATTGAATGTTCTATTTTATGATAAGAACAATCACAGGTAAAGTTTGTACTAACTCTGCTTGCTTTAGTAAGACTTCACAATACACCACTCTAAATTATTATTTTACTGATTTAGAATACATTTGAATCAAAATCCATACGATAGATAAAAATATGTTGAAATTGTAAATTATTTTTTTAATTTACTTATAAGGATCATCAGCTCTAATTACGGTAAACTAATGTTTAAGGGTAAGGCCATGGTAATGTACCGTGGTGAGGGGTGACTTTGCTCCACTTTTTTAATTTGAGATGTATTTTCGTTTCTATCTCCAACAATATTTTAGGAAGGAAAAATTTAATTGTGTATATATCTTATATAAAGGTCCAGTAGTAATACTGTGCACTTTATTTTTTATTTATTTGTGCATATTGTGATGGAAGCTAATTTTAATTTTGTAGCAATGTATCCTCATAGGGATAGGATACTTTGCTCCAGTTACTAAAATATACTTCTAAACCAAGGGAATGATGAATTAGTGCAAAGTAAACCTACAATGTGTTGTATTATGCACCAACAATTTTATTTTACACATTTGACAAGGTTTAACACTTGATATTTTGATGTTGGAAACAAAATACAAAATTCTACAACAAAATTTTATTAAATCTAAGGCAATACAGATTAAAAACTCTTTTAAAATACATTAAAATGGCAACTAAATGTACTGTAGGTACTAAAATACAAGACCAACATGTAATTATCGTTTCAAGCACAAGTTAAAACCACCAATGTTTACTGAGCTCTGGTATTTCGTAAAAGCCACGTTTTGACACCAATTTTGGCTCTGTTATGTGTCCAATTACATCCTCCCAAACATAACTATTTACATCAGGTTTTTCAGGCCACTTCCATGACTTCAAAGATCTCTGCATAGCACGTATTACCACTTCTTGGTCAGTAAAACTTACAATTTTCCCCGGGAAGTATTCTCCTTCGTAAGTAAACACAACATATTCTCCTACAACTCTTTTTACTTTCTGTAAGGACAGCAGATCTGCGTAACTTTTCTCTCCTAAAGATAATGAATCCAACTGTTTTTCAGCTTCATTCTCCTGTTCAAACTCTTCAGCCTCTTGCATCAAATCAACATCAAGGTCACTAGTTTCACCAGTATCATCTCCGGCAATATAAGTACGTTTAAGCTTGAGCTTCTTGATCTTATTTGGAACTTTCATCTTGATGACAGTTGATGGCACATTTTTTGAAGTACTGACACTGGTAGTAGGTTTTGATTGATCTTGTAGTACCTCAGGACCAACACTTTTCCCTGGGACAACGTCAACTTTCTTTCGCTTGATAAACTTTGGTTGAGTAAATTCAGTTCTCTTAGCCTCTAAAGATGCCAAGAATGATGCATCTATATCCTTAGTCGGATCGTTTAAATTTCCTGGTAATCTTGCCAACAAAGGTGCAACATCTACAGGAACTACCCCACATTTTTTGAATCCTGCCACTAAATTTTTTTTTTCATTTGGTTGAATAACTTCCAGGAGTTTCTTTAGTAAGAGTGGGAAATGTTGTTTCTCAAGAGAATAGCTTTTCATTCCCCAAGTGGTTTCTTTCCATTCTGCCAGTATCTTTCTCCAAGCCACCTTCATTGGCCTAAAGAAGGTAACATCTAGTGGCTGTGTGAGGTGTGTGCTGTTAGGTGGCAAGCATACAAAAGATATATTATGGTCCTGACAAAGTTGTAAGACTTTAACTGAAAAATGTGATGACAAATTGTCACAAATTACAACTTTTTTTCCACTCAATTTCTTAAGTTTAGGCAGCAAAAGGCTTTCAAACCAATCACCAAAGGAGTTAGATTCAAACCATCCACTTGGGCTTGTGCTATACCTACAACCAGCGGGCCCATTTTCTGTCCAAGTGTCCCACAGATTTGCTGCCCGGTACACTACATAGGGTGGTAGAAATTCACCAACCGCACTACCAGAAAACATAAGGGAAATGCTGCTTTTGGATGTGTTGCGAATTTTTTCAGGATATTTCATTCCACGTTTAACTATAACTTTTTTTTGACCCGGGCTATCAGTCAAATTTGATTCATCAAAGTTCCATATGTTCTCCGGAGGTACATCCTTGACACTCTCACCTAAATTTGTTATGTAATCACGTAAAGTTTGCTCATCAATTGCGGCACGAGCACGTTTTATGTTGGATGCAAAACGTGTTGATAGCTCTCGATGACGCTTTACAAAAGAGGAAGCCCATTCCGTGCCCGGGACATTGTTTTTAAACTTTTTTATCAGCCGTCCAGTTCTTGACAAATATGATTTAACAATCATTCTTAGATCCAGAAGGTCCAGGGGGAAGCCATACTCGCTGAACATCATGATGCATTGAACAAATGCATTTTCCTCTTTTTCAGAGAAAATGGGAGGCTGTCCAGGTTTTCTAGTTGAAATTCCTTTTAATTTATTTACAATAGTTCTTCGGGGAATGTTAAATTTCACCTCTGCTTGCCGCTGTGTCAACTCTCCTTCTCGAATAGACATTAGGCACTCCTGCAGTTTTTCTGAAGTATAATCGGCATATCTTCTGGAGCCTGGTTTTCTCTTATATACACGTGGCATATTCTGAAACAAACCAATAACAATGTAGAAAACAAAATATACCTTTTAAATTAATTGGGGATACTTTGCTCCAAAAAAAGTGGAGCAAAATATCCCCAAAAGTGGTGCAATATAACCTCACTTTCAAAAACCTCAACATAAATACTAGAACTACTGACAAAAAATACAAATAAAGTATTATTTTAAAATATAAGATATCTAGGAAGAAACTAGATATACTCTTACCTCTTGATTATAAATCCAGTTAGCTGCAGATGCCAATTTTTTCAACTAAAGTTTTATAGAAAAGTCTCCAACTTTTCTGAAAGAGTGCAATACACAGTAGAAATGGCGGGAATGCTATGAAACCTCATGGTAATGTTGCCTACAGAATAGCCAAACAAACAACAACAAAATCTCAGGGTTACAGGTCTGTATATTTGCACACTAAGTCACATAACAAAATCATGAAATGGAGCAAAGAATCCCCCATAGGGGCAAAGTCACCCCTTGGCACGGTACTAAAAACTAGGTAAAATTGATTAAAGTTCCGGATTTAATTGCCCACTGTGAGGGATGTCACCTTAGGGCCAAAGGAAATTTAGTGCAAGCATTTAAGGTCAATATTCTTACAAAACTATTTTTCTACCTTTAATAACTTTCCCAAATCAAGCTCAGTTAATCATTCCTTACTGGTTTGACGAACATGTCATTCATTTTCGGAGTAAGATAGCAACAGAAAGGCGTGATTTCACGTATCTAATTAATTTGCCATGGGTTTATTTTGATTAATACAAGCAAATTAAGATTTTCACCGAAAATACAAGCGTAGGCCTAGCCTCCCTCCGGAAATAATCCCCCCCCTTTCCACTCCACCCAAAATAAAGCCTCACCCCCGGCAAACATATTCCTTTTCTAGATCTATACATTCCCGTCTGATATTATATAATATTATACGATGAAAAACCAATTCCATTCAGCTTTTATATTCGTTCATCCATATTTAAAATATGCCAGAAAAGGACTACTCTAAATAGCTCCTAGAGGAATTTGATTTTTTAAAAAATAGTAATTTAGGTGAGGACCACTATAAATTGTTTCTAGAGGGATATGAATTCTTAAAATATTTGTGAAAGGACCATTCCAAATAGCTTCTAAAGGGATCTAATTTTCAAAAAATTCCAGATGAGGACCACTCCAAATAGTCTCATAGAGCATCCAAATTTCAAACAATTGCCGGGGTAGGGCCTAAGTACGGTACCTCCTTTGACTTAGGGTGACATGCCCAACAAACCCCCCCCCTTTTTTACAATCCCCCTCCTCCTACCTAAATGATGCTAAGACTAAGGTGGGTTTATATTTATGTACAACGCAACCTATTAGTGAAGAGTGTATAGCACATAGGGCTCAAAAGGTTGAAATACAGTATTTTCAATTATAGCATTTATAATCGATACATAGTGAATCGTGTATAGTACACAATGCATGCAGGGAGTGTAGTATAGGTAGTCATTGAATTCGAGACGCATCAGCCAATAAAATTGCGAGGAGAAGTTGTAGCCAAATAAAGCTCGTTAGGATATGCAATTTTCTATCTTAAGCATATTTTATAAATCCCATATCCGTAAGTCCGTAGAAATTAGTTTCCCGTGTATACAGTCCGTATCCCTAATCACGTGACCAAACCTACCAATATGATAATAGTCAGAGACTTATTTCAATAAATTTTTTTCGAAAGAAAATCTTCAAGGAACAACCACCAAGTAGTCAGCTGATCAATAAAAGAGACTAAAACAAATTTTTCCTAGAAAACGACCCAAACGTAATTGAACTTTTGATTAAGTACAATCACAAAACTAGGTCTATTTATAACACAATTTGAACTACCAAAGCAGGAACCGATCCTTTCACTGCCATTGGTGCTTTTATTTTGTGAATTTAAAATATTTGTTTTGAAAATAGCAGTTTATAGATAAGATGAACATTCTATATGCTCACGCGTTCTATACGGTTGATTAATTTTTTTTTTTAACTTTCTCTTGACTATTGACATAATTATTGATAATTTTTGTACTTTTATCTGCTAGAATTTTGTTTGTTTGTCTGACTTTAATAATTATAGCTCTGTGATTTCAAAATTGTATAGGTTTTGATATTATTAATGGATTAATTAACTATGTAACTGACTGTATATATTTTGAGTTTTAATGTTGTATTGTTGTTATTTTATTGCTGACTGGAAATCTTAGCGTGCTCCATATCTACACGTTTTTTGACATGTTAGATGGCCACAGGAGTTTATGTAAAATAATAAATATTTCGACGTACGCGCCCGTATTTACTTAACTGTGATTGGTAGTTCATATAACCAAGTCCTTAGTCATTTTAAATGCTGACCGACTTCAGTTGAGTATGAAATATTTTCTTAACACGGATAAGGACTCTTTAGACAGAGCTATCTGATCATGTAACATTGATTTCTTACGTACATCAAAATCAAACTAACGGATACTGACTATGTAAATGCGTCTTTATACTTTATCTTACATTGTATACAGTCGTGTATTTCTAATTATGACACCTGAGACTATGTTACTACAGTTTCGGGTTGTATTTCATTGTAATTTTCCTCGTTCCTGTGCTTATTATTTCATATTAAATTACAATAACTTATAATACACAAATAAATGAAATGAAACTAACATATTACAATTAATTGAGTGTTTAAATGTTCAAATAACTCTTTAAAAGTACGAAAATAGTTTACAGCCATCCAAATTATAGCATTTATTAACCTAAACTAATATGAATCATTAATGTTAGTGCCACCTAGTGCTTAAAATCCTAGCTAAAAGTTTTAAAGGAGATAGTGATTATCTTTTTCTGTTACATCTATTTTTCAGATCCTGAATATACTCGGGCTACAGTGGCCTTTAGATGATTTTTCTTCTAACTTGATCTGTTATCGTGTTTTCAGATTTAAAACCATGTATTAGACGGAAACACAAATAATCCTGTAAGTGATAGTGTGTGAGAGAGGGAGAAATCCTAACAATTTAACCAAAAGTTGTGATTTATATTGTGTGTGAGCTATCTATCTTAAGGAACAAGACAATTTTTGTTTGTTTTGTAAAACGTGATTTCTAGATATAATTTTAAGCTCTTGTCTATATTTGTCTGAAGAAACACGCAATTAGCGTAGACCATCACGCCTACTGTTTTATGCAATTTTTAATGGGTTTATTTAATATTGAATATTTAATTATTGCCTTTATTTTCCAAATACTTAATAGGACATAGTCTGTATGGTAAGCTACCGTCTATTTTGTATTTGTTGATAACTATACCAATTTATTCTAGCTCCGTAATTAGGTTTATATACTATTATCGTTGATCGAACAAATCAAGGTAATGGAATACAAAACGAGACAGATTAAAATTTCCCATTTTTGTCTAATATGGGGGTGTTCATTGAAAGCAAAATGCTATTCATAGGGCTCTAAATCCATACGCCGATTTATTTAGGCACATTATGGCCTTACATAAATTACTTGATTTCCCCTGAAAATATAGGTTAAGTTGTCAGGTTTCTAAACTAGGTAGTAGTAAATTTAAATAGTCATGAGGAATATGTTTGATCTTAATAGGCATGAACAAACAGGCGAATGTAGAAGGTTATAATGAATAACTTCATGTTATCCATGAGTTATCAAACATATAAAGGATGCTATTTTTCTTTTCTATGTTATAATATTTCAAAATTTTATTAACTTTATTACATACACAAGAGTATGAAGAATCAAATGACACAAAGATTTATAAATATTGAAAACTTTTAATAAATATTATATCCAAACAAAACTATAGGCCTACATCAAATTGCCCAAATAACTTTCAGAATATAAATACTGTCGGTGACTTTTAACATTTTGATAATGTGTGTGATACTGTGTGATCCTATGTGATAAAATGGCTATGGCATTACATATTTACTTTGTGGCATTAGGAACTCTAGTTAAACACATTAACCCTGGTCAAATGCTATGTTGCTCGAAGTAATATCTAAATTGTCGTCCTCAATCTGTGTTCTCTGTTTGATCATATACTAGTCCTCTCAATGTTCACTTCTAAACTTATTTCCTTACTAGCCTCTAATAAAATGTTTATATTTCTTGCCACAGCTGCCTTACTATTGACAAACAAAGCTAAATCATCTGCGTATCCTAATAGCTTCATTGTACCGTTTAATGTCAAACCTTCCCTACTCTCTTGTATTACCCTGATAGCATACCTATTTGAAGGAAATATTAAAACGTAATGGAGAAAGTGCATCTCCTCGTTTCAACCTAGGCTACTATTATGTATTTCGAACCTGATAAATGACATCCAACCCATACCCTTCCATGCGATTAATAACTGTATTTAAAAAATACATTTAATATCACAACTAGATTTTATGAAGACTATACGTTTACTTTTATTTTTGACACTGCAATGTGTTTTAGAACAAAATAATCACAGGTTATTTGACAATGAAGTTGGTATGAGCCTGGTAGGNGGGGGGGGGGGGGGGGGTCTATAACATCTGGGGAGTGAGGGACACAACTTTAGAATGTGTATCTAAAAAGAAAGACAAAACACTAAGCTGTGATCTTAATAAAATGACGTTAGAAATATACTATTAATATATGTGTATAGCAATCTGGAAAGAGTTATGTTGGCTCTGGAAAAACTGTAAACGTTAGGGAATTAAAATATAGTTTGTCTGGACACCTTGTCACCTTGTTAGGCGACCATGGCTAACTCTTATCTTTGTATGTAAATACCACCAAAGGGAAACCAAACATGATACCACTTCTCTTTTTGTGAGCCAATGACCTACAATGCTTATTCCTGAAAATGAGCATAAAAAATTTAATTCATCTTTTTCACTGTGTCTTAATACCTGTTTTGAGTTAGGCTATATTCTCACATATGCTAGTGAAATATAGATGGAAAAGATAGAATTTTGGAGGAAATGTACCTCCAAATTTGTGGGGAAAGAGATAGTAGGAAACCATTAATGGAAATATATCCTCAGCTCAACCGACTGAGATTTGAACCCCGATCTCATCGAGGCTACTTGAGTTTGAATCCTGATTGGTTGTACTTGGGACAATTATCCCATAATAGTGTTTTTTTTGTACTCTTTAGGCCAATAGTGTTGCATTTATTAAAAAATTATTCTTAACTCGGCCACTCGTTTATAAGATTTAGAGTAGATATATGAAAAATATTTCATATAATTTATTCTGATATTCTGGGTTCAGAGTCAATCAATGTAGTGACATATAGGAATATAATTGACAATGTTACAATTTATTAAGGATGGCTAATTTTTTGTTAAGTTTAAGCCACCTGGTATAAGAAATAATATAGCCATCCAGCTTTCTAAAACACCCATCATCTGTGTCATGTTAGTGTGGCTCATTGTCCAATTTTCATTGTTAGTGCTGAAAACTTAAGGCACTTTTTAACAATTCCTTTTTTTTATGTTTGCAAAACTGTAGGCCTATGGCAAATATTAATATTTTGTCGATTAAAAAAAAAATTAGAAAATTGAAAATGGAACGGATTATGGGTACCACCCCTAACTTGAAGATACAAGACCCCTTGGTATGCCAAGATTTTGATCGATAGATAGTGTGAAAATAGATTCGAAAAAGGTTTGGTATCATGTCAGGGATTAGATGGAGGAGACTCAGGATAGGTTTGAAGGATGTGCTTTCTGGTAGCGATGAAATTTTGGAGTTCTCTAAGGTCAGATCAGGGTAGTGGTTATGTGTATAAGGTCACATTCAAATCTTTAGGTTGAGCTAAAATTAGCCTTAATACAATACATAATGATAGGATAAGTGTTCACTTTCATGCAGACCTCTCCCCATATAGGAATCCTTACACCTAGATTAAGGATGCAAACTTAATGAAGCAAATGATTACCTAAAGTTATAATGCATCTTATTCTAATCAAGGGCACCCACAGGATTTTTCTTTAGGAGGGTGGGGTAAAAACTGGGGGGTACGGGGTCCTTCCCCAGAAATGTATTAAATTGAAACTTTAAACAACGCTGTTTAAGGCAATCCTTGTCTCTTGAAAATAAGATACAACATAAGAAAAATGTTTCAAATTTATGCAAATTCTTGAGTGGACACTTGACCTTCATGATTTGATTGACGAATGCTGTCGGAATTGCTCGCGCATGTGCCAGACTATCAACTCTAAAGTCAGAAGGTGGTGGGCGCTACTAATTAGTTTATTAGTTATATTCTATAACTCTGTTTGCTGGTTGGGGGCATTGTTTGAGCGCTAGTTAACAACACTGTTGGTGGGATTAGCCTACTTCTAATAGTTATACACAGTGACACATTGCCCACTAGGCAGACTAGGCATGTGCCTAGGGCGCGTGATTTTTGGGGGCGCAACATTTAAAAAATAACCAAATCGCTTACAACATCACCCTTTTCGAGTTAAGACGTCACAGGATGTGAAACCAAAACCTTTGTCCTCAACATGAATGAACATAATTCTCTCTAAAACAACACATGTGGACTCAGCTCTAGCTGAAGATTGCTCGTTATAAAGCGCTAGTGTATTGTTAGAGTTCTATTGTGTCTACTATTGCCATCTGTCAGCTAATAATGGAGTCACTCGTATGCGAATTGCGAAGTTATGCCAGATAAAGACAAGCACAACCATTTTGCACAGTGGTTTTATAATTATTGGGGATATACTGTAAATAGTAGCAATAAATAGGCCTACAACATTATTATTTGTGTTCATCAAGAAATAATATGAGCAGGTTGTGAGGATGGAAATGGGGGGGAGGGGGGGGAGTTTGTCCCTGCAGCTTATGTGCCTAGGGGTGCCATATTTCTAGATGCGGCCCTGTTTATACAACCTCAGGATCTCAGCGCCCCAATTCTAATAGTGTAACCTACTTGATTTATTATTATTATTATTAGCACCGCGTCTTACTACCCGTTCGGGTTATACACACGTATGTTAATGTGTAATGGTAGGGTGATTGTGAGATGAAATGAAGGACCTACAGTTTAACGTGGAATCCGAACCACGATGGCGGCCTGGCATTCTGATAAATCTGTGCCGGGACCGAGGATTGAACCCCGGACCTCCAGCACAGAAGTCTGACACCTTACCCCTAGACCACCAGGTCACCCTACTTGATTTTAAAAGTATTGTTAGTATTAGGACTATAATGGCTTATTAATAGTTTTTGTTTGTATATTTCACATCTTACTACTTGTCTGGACTAGACACATACTTATCGGTTTACCATTATTACTATAATATGTAATGATTTTTAAAATTCTTATTAAAATAGCTCAAGTTTTACTATGAATACTCAAATATTCATTCTTTATCTGTTTGTTTTGCTTTCGCCTATGATTGGACTAAGTCCTGAGAACTTATCTCCCTTGCCTTTAATGCGGTTTTCTGTGGTGGTAATTTTTGGTGAAATGTCTACAGAAGTTGTATGCCTAGTTTCACTAACTAGTTCCTCTATTAAGATAAAATATGTTCTGATCCTAGTTTCACAGGTAGACATTATTCCAAAGCATCACAGTTCCTCTATTAAGATAGAATATGTTCTGATCCTGGTTTCACAGGTAGACATTATTCCAAAGCGTCACAGTTCCGCTATTAAGATAAAATATGTTCTGATCCTAGTTTCAAAGGTAGATCATTATTCCAAAGCGTCACAGTTCCTCTATTAAGATAAAATATGTTCTGATCCTAGTTTCACAGGTAGACATTATTCCAAAGCGTCACCGTTCCTCTATTAAGATAAAATATGTTCTGATCCTAGTTTCACAGGTAGACATTATTCCAAAGCGTCACAGTTCCTCTATTAAGATAGAATATGTTCTGATCCTAGTTTCACAGGTAGATCATTATTCCAAAGCGTCACAGTTCCTCTATTAAGATAAAATATGTTCTGATCCTAGTTTCACAGGTAGACATTATTCCAAAGCGTCACAAAAATTATCTTACTGAATATTTGTTGTGGGCACAGACCAAGTTGGATATTTTAAAACATTTGTCATCCTGTTAAAATACAATACCTACCTGTATGGTACATGTTTCAAACATTCATTAGTATAATATTTAAATTATCACACATTCTTACAACCACTGCACAAATCATCTTAAAATAGTCTGTTATAAAGAATAAATATAATGGGATTAAAAAAAGGAAGGCAATTGTTGTAACTAAAAAACCGGCTTATTAGCGATACAGTCAACCTCCAGTCACCTCTTAAAATGAATTTATTAAACAAGCTAATTATTCATAACTTACCTAAACTTGACACCATGTATATTCAAAAAATGAAAAAAGAAATAAAAGGAATAGGAAGAGGGAAAATATATGCATTTATTGTATGTTACTAATGCATTATTATTGTATGAGTTTAAGAACATGTTGAAATTTTAAATATAAAAAACAACACTAAAAGGTTTTTTTTTTTTAAATAATAATTGGTGACCTGGTGGTTTAGGGGTAAGGTGTCAGACTTCTGTGCAAGCGGCCGGGGTTCAATCCTCGGTCCCGGCACAGATTTATCTGATTTCCAAACCCTTCCTACACCTCTGACAAGACATCTTGTGAATGTGTGGAATGCCAGGCCACCACCATGGTTCGGATTCCACGTTAAACTGTAGGTCCTTCATTTCATCTCACAATCACCGTACCATTACACATTAGCGTAAGTGCGTATAACCCGAACGGGTAGTAAGACGCGGTGCTAATAATAATAATAATAATAATAATAATAATAATAATAATTTAATAATAATTATATACCAATGAACACTGAAAGTAGTAAACATAACTGTCTACAATCAAAGTAAGTACGGGATGATTGAAACGTTACTCTACAGTAGTTGACAGACATTTTACATAATATTTATCACTCTTTGTCAATAAAGGAAAGATATATATATTCTGCCAAGAAAACTGTGAACAACACTTTTAACATCTAACAGTACTGATACTCTAAACTTGGTGTAGGTAGTGTTTGTAAATATTATACAACATTTTGCCAATGTCCATCTAATACTACTTCAAAGTAACTTTTCAACCATCCTGAATAAGTTGATGATAAAAAAACACTTGCAAGTACTGAGGTTTGTTACCTAATATTTTAATCTTGTAAGCAAAACACACAAAACTATATAAAATTTACTACATCCATGGTTAATTTGTCAGTGAGCATTTCAAAAGAGTTATTTCACTTAGCACTTATGATTCTTTTTTATATAATTACTATTGTATAATATGAATAAAGTTAGTATAAAATATTTTTAGCTAAGGCTTTCAAAATTTACATCACTTGTAAAAATTATAGCTGTTGAACTTGTCTAGGTATAACTAATAAAATAATGCCAAATAGATTATGAATATTCATGTAGAGTACAGTCTGATTTTCATAGGAAGTCTGTTAAATTTGACTTGAAACTGATGTTGCCACAATGGCGAAAATAAAAATATTACAATTGTATTAACTATATAAGTTCTTTTAATTAATGATGTTAAGGGAAATTGTACAGTAATTCATAAGGAAGTTTTTTTGGAACTTTTGATAACATTTTAATTAATAGATAAAATAACACACATTTCTAGAATGCCAAACTTTAGTGACCTTCAATCAATGTTGGTAGTTGAAAGTGGGTTTCCTAAAAAAATTAAGGCTTAGTAAAGTATATTATTAGTATAGTATAGAATAATAGTAGGTGTGTGATAAAAACAAATAAAATGATAGATTATTGTTTTTGTTTCCAGTCATTTTGATGTTGTTGCTGATTAAATACTCTAAGCTTAATTGGCTTATGGCTACCAAAAAAAATGGCTGCAATTTCAGGTTTGTAATTATGTATACTAAGTTTTTCAAAGAAAGTGCTGTATATTTATTGGTTGATATTAAAGATATCACAATATTAAAGGTATATTTAAGTTTTTAAATGCTTATAAAGAATTCACTTAATAAAATATCACCAAATTGAAGAAGATTGGTTGCTTAACAATTGATGTTCATCCATGCTAGTGAAGGCACTTTATATAAGCTACCCACCTCATTCTTTGCACTTGAATAACTTAAACTTGCATTGGTGGTCACACTCTCTAAGATGTCAAGCCTGAAATATATTGTATTGCTGGTGGCAGAGTTATGGGTTCAAATCTTGGCCTGGGCCACAGCTGTCTACATATCATTTATCATTGTGGTTTTCCCATCGGCTATCCACCCTGTGCTAATGTGGGTGCACTTCTTCTAGGCAACTTTCCTCATTCCTTTACCCTTAGAATAAGTTGATAAGGGGGCGTTCAAGTATTACATAAAAACATTTTTGGCCATTTTTAACCCCTCCCCCCATTGTAAGCAAAAATAAGCAAATCCCTGCCCCCCCCCCTCCCCTCGTAAGATTTGTCGACGTTTTTTCATTTGTGCACAAGATTAACCATTCTTTTTTTCATGTAATTTTACATATTGATTGAATAGGTAGTAAGACGCTATGATAAAAGAATTAAAAATCCATTCAATTTATAAATTGCTGGTGATTATTAACATCAAGGTGTAAATTACTATTGTGAAATAATTGACAATTAACACTGGTATACAATGAATTTAAATTTATTTAACAGGTAAAACTAAAACACGTTATAACATTATAGAATTTAAGATTTTAATTTACTTCTAATTGAAGTTATGAAGAAAGTATTATTAGTAAGTACATGAATATTATATTTATAAAAAAACATGCTAAACTCAATTTAATCCGATGACTAGGGTCCTTGAATTCACATCTCAACACTTTAAATTATTATGTTTATATTTGAAGGGGCTAGGTCAATCAAGCTTTGGCTATCTTTTATAGGCTTCTCCACTTCCTCGTTTAGCCACTCAACATGTTCATTACTGCTTTAAGCTGCCCGAAGTCCAAGCGGCTCGCGATGCACCCTTCCCCAATTTTATTCGTCTCTCTCTGTATTAAGTAAGCACTGTTTTAACCTCCCCTCCCTCCTCCTTGTCAGAAAAAATAAGCAAAGCTTGAACCCCCTCCCCCTAAGGTGTTTATATAATACTTGAACGCCCCCTAATACCCATCTGTGTTAAACACAATGATTAAAAAAAGTAATTAAATAACTCCTGAATTAAAAACAACCTTTTGTTATTGTTTATAGGTCTCATGTACCTGTGGATTAAGATGGTAGGAAGTTTCATTATTAAATCAATTTTATTGTTCATTTTACTAATCAATACTCTATTAACACACACTTTGCAATGTTAACAGTTAATTATATCTATTTAGGAAAACCAAAACCAGTTCTACCTCCCAAACCACCAAGGAAACTTGAAAATGTAATATGTGACAACTGCTCGAACAAAGAAAGGTATACATATTTTTTACTTCTTCTTTCTTTTGGTACCTATTATTAAGTGCTATAATTATGTATATGTTTGTCTGTGTAACTTCTATGTTCCATTTGGTTTTATGATATTATTGGTAGGGCTGTCCTTAGCAGATGTGGGTCCTCCAGTTAACTGTATCCCCCCAAAACATATATCATAAAACTTAAATTTTTGTTTAATGTTACTAGAGTAGTTGACACCTAGGCCACAGACAAAGAAATAACAGATAAGTAGCCTTACGGGAGATTTGTTGCTCCCCTTGAGTCAGGTAGAACTTAAAATGTCCAGTGATAACAGCGCTTCCAAGTGAGCATTCTTTAAAACAACTCACTTGCAAAGTGTTCCTCATGAGAAAGACAAGCTGAGAGCTAAGAGCTGCCTGCGAGTACAATAGTTCAGCAGTTAGCGGTAATACCTTACCCTGCCTCACCCCCCCTTTCATTGACCAAAACTTTTCAAACAATTGAGAGTGTTGGACCCAAATATACAATGCCAGTGCTTCTACAGTCTAAACGTGGCACGAGTCTTGGAAATGCACTTGTAAATGAATTATTAAATATTTTGTGACCAGCTTCTGCGGCCACATTTCTTTAAGATTCACTTCTTCGTTAGACTGGACTGCAAATAACTGGGATATCGGTGTTCGAATCCCAATCGGGTGTACTGAGAGTAATTTTTACTAATATGCTTATAATTTTCCTTCAACACAAATACAGGCACATTTCACAAACATTTTACCTGCCTAATTCCTTATCCATTGGAGTAAATACGTGGATAACTGTAATTGGAAGTAAGACACGAGGTCCCGGCAAAGATTTATCTGATTATCAAACCCTTCCTTCACCTCTGACAAGACATCTTGTGAATGTGGGGAATGCCAGGCCTCCACCGTGGTTCGGATTCCACGTTAAACTGTAGGTCCTTCATTTCATCTCACAATCACCCTACCATTACACATTAGCGTAAGTGCGTATAACCCGAATGGGTAGTAAGACGCGGTGCTAATAATAATAATAAGTAAGACACGGCACACAAAATATATCAATAATTAAAATTAAATACTTATGCTGTAAAGGTTGCATTTATTTTTACATTTTTTTGTCAAATTAATACAAACAAAATATACAAGTAATATGCCACTTTATAAACTAAAAAAAAGTTAAAAGCATGGAAAATACAATGAAAAGAGTTTCCTAAGTATATATTTAGTATCGGCAATACCCCTTATTTTAAATGATGGAATGATTATATTCAACATTATTTTATACTAATACCCGCCTTGATGGTATAGTTAGCGAACACACTAGTTTAGTGTTGAGCTAGGCTGCCTAGGACGAGTAGACCAAGGTTCGAATCTAGCTTGGTTGAACTGGGTTCCCTAAATGGTTTTACACTCTCCCTCCATGCAAATGTGGGTTCACATCCTCTATATCATACCTTCTCAAATCCTAGCTCATTAGCGCAATTAGTACTTAAGCGTATAACCCGAAAGGGTAGTAGTCGCGGTACTAAGTATTAGTATTGTTTTATACTAATGTGCAATGAGAGTTAACAAATCGGTTTTAAATCAGTTTATAATAAAATCAAGTCTGAAAATGAAGCTTATCTCCCTAAATGTGCGTTAGGATTACACAACAAAAAGCTCATGTTTTGTCCAATTACACTTGTCCAACACCTTCTCGTGTCTGTATGGAAAATTAAATATCTATTAATTTTAGTAAAGGGGAATAGAAATAAATATTTAAAAAAATTACACTGAAAACTCTTTCAGTATAAGATTATTTTACTATAATAGAACAATATTTTCATACAATTAATAATTGCAGATTTTCTTAAAAAATAGATTTTTATATCACAATAAAAGAGTTTATTAAGGTGAGTAAAATTGTTGACAATACAAAGTATATGAAAAAAATATATTCTTAACTATATCCAAATAATGTTTTAATCACAGCTATAGCTATTAAGTGTTTGGTATATAAACTATATACTATAGTAAAGAAAATTTTCTGATTATATAGTTTGGATAGGTTTGAAACTAAAATTATATTTACTATCTTAAAAAAATTAATCCAATAATAATATAAAAATAAGATTTAACATAAATTTGATTCAAATATGTGTCAAACAAATTTGGACATGGATATATTTCATAATATTTTGTTCACTTTGAATTCATAATGTACTAGATCGAGCTTTCACGTATCTAGCTATAGCATTCTAGCTTATTGGTAAACATCCAGTTGTCATAATTTTGAAAGTTCCTTCGTGTACAATCCTAAGCTAATCATGGCAATCACAAACCAATTATGGCAGTTAACAAATAAAAAATCTTTGAAATGAAATATTATTACCTAGTCTTAATCTGAGTGCACAAACGAGCGCAATCGCAGGGCGGCCGTCACACTCCAACGACAATGCAAACTTTACCTAAGCACGGTCATAGAAACATGTTTGAATAAAAGAGCATCACAATTCACCAACGGGCATAAATTAAATAATAGACTCTTTTACAGAAACATATTAAATATGAAGCATCATAATTATCCAAAGAGAATCATGGTCACCAAGTTATGTCACCTGAATTGGTTTATTTTAATTGTTATGTGGCTCCTACATATGCGATGATAGCTATGTATTTGTAAATCTAATGTATCCACTTTAATAACTTAAGTGTTTTATCGAAACATACCTTTTATCAAAACCTACTATTTAAAAGCCAAAGTTGTTAAACTAAAGCTTAAGCCAAACAGCTTTTTTTTTTGTAAAACAATCACAACTATTCAACATTAAAATTACTTATAAATCCTTACATTATTTCAATGTTTCAAAATGTAACATGCTACAAATATTACTTTTGAGACAAGAGTCTAGATTCATAGAAATAGGTCAAAACAGTTAATTTATTACATTTAATTGTGATCAAATTCAGCTTAAAGTCACAAGTACTCAACTCTCCAAAGTTCACTCAATGAGATAAGATTATTGGTGTAATACATTCCATATTTTCTGCGTCGGTTTCCCTAAACATGGAATATTCTCCTTTGCAGTCCTCAACAAGTGATTATGGATTCTAACTTTAAGGAAGTGGCTTTTTGCAAAATAGCTCGTGCTTTTTGCATTGCTTAAGCCATTGAGGGTATATTATCCTTATTTTATTCAATGCCTTTCCTATTTACAATACCTTCTTTGTGGTGCACATAAGGAAATTGCTCAATAAATGTTTGTAGGATATGTGTGTGAACATATCTGTAGGGGATTTGAGATTCCCTAAGTCATCATGCCCTTTATTGAGATATGCTCTATGAAAAATTAGATAATCATGTCAAGTCTCCATGTTGGTGACCTGGTGGTTTAGGGGTAAGGTGTCAGACTTCTGTGCTGGGTGTCCGGGGTTCAATCCTCGGTCCCGGCACAGATTTATCTGATTGCCAAACCCTTCCTTCCCCTCTGACATGTATTAATCACAACTTGTGAATGTGAGGAATGCCAGGCCTGCACTGTGGTTCGGATTCCACGTTAAACTGTAGGTCCTCCATTTAATCTCTCAATAACCCTACCACTACACATTAGCGTGAGAGTGTATAACCCGAACGGGTAATAAGACACGGTGCTAATAATAAGACTCCATGTTGGCATCACACTTTGTTAATCTGTTCATGCAGAGCTTACAGTGAAATATCCGTTCTATCTTTTATGCAAGATAGCCAGCAACAGATTTAAAAGATTGAACGGTAAAACAAATAATTATATAATCTTAATTTGTGATGTTAAAATAACGTTAAAATTTTATGTGTATTTTCATACTCATTAGTTCCTATTTAAAATACCATTCATTTAATAACAAAATATGTTTAATAGTAAATAGGAAAGCATTTTGAGATACCTATTTGTTTTGTATCTCACGTATCAAAATAATATTTATGTGGCCTATAATCGGTTTTCACTGAAAGGTGACATCAATACTTTAATGGACTAGACTAGCCTACAGCCGTATTTTATAAGCCACAATACTACATCATAGTCTATAATAATAAAAGGAAGTGTTTGCCTGTGTGTGTTTGTATGCGATGCCCAGCCAAATCTACAGCACGCAGAGATCTGAAATTTTTAACATAGATGGACGGAAGGGAGTCCAAATGCACCTCGAAGCAGGATTTTTAAATTTTTAATTAGCTTTTTAACTAGGCTATTTTAAACAAAGTCTTGAAGAAAATATTTTCTGTTTTAGAATTACGTTTTAGAGATTACATAGCATTAAATAGCTATTATAGACCTGTATTAGTGGACACGCGGTATGGTATCTAGCCTTTCTCTATCAAATAGTGATGTTTTGATAGGGTCACAATTTGTGGGGTTAATTTTTACGGATCTATTTAAGATATCACACATTTAAAAAACATTTTATAATTAAAATTAAAATAATTTAACTGGTCAGAACTTTCACCTTCATTTTGGTGAAAACAATATTAAAAAATATCTAACCACTTCTTAAATAAATTAGTATTTCTAAACGTCTGCAATTATTCTCAGTGCTCCTTAATAAATATTTGCAGTTGACAGCCAGTCCCTTAATTAAAAAAAAAAGTCCATTGTGTTTCAAGTTTTCGTTGTGGTGTGCAGTCAGAATAAACTTAATTGTGTGGTAGGATTATGTTACTTCTTCGCGCGGGGAGGGGGGGGGGTATAGATGGGGGAGGGTACAACCTGAAGCTTGCTCGCAAGCCTACAGGTTAACTTGAGGAGCTCATATTTTGTATCTGTCTTCTAGTACTCTTGAGTTTAAAGTGAGTCGTTTAAAAAATGCTCACTTGATTGCGCTGTAGTCACTGGTGATGGCACATAGCGATGCCAACGTTGAAGGAGTAAAGCCTCGAAAAGGAGTGCAACACGTTTAACCTAGCGGCTGTGGCTCTGTTCTTTCTTTCTCTGTGACCTAGGCCTATATACCAATTTTCAGATGTATAAAGTATTAGGGAAATGCCCTAAAAGGTAAAAATATTATAACAAATAATGCTAGATGTAGTGATTTTTTTTATACATTTAAGGGTTGATTTCTTCCAACCCTTCATTAGATTTTCTCCCCCAACAATTTATTTTTTATAAAAGTACAAAGAACAACCGTGCTAAGTTCAAATTAAATGGTTTAATGTGTTCAAAAGTTGTCATGAGACTTAACTACTGCAGACAAACAAATACAAATCGATGGAGCTAAAACCAAGATCTCGCTTCACTCATATAATAAATCAAACCACATGATTAGGCCCTATGTTTTTATTTGGTTTTTTAACTGACAATATTTACTAGATCGCCCATACAGAGATATGTCAATGAGCGCGCAAGAAAAATTTCCACCCCAACACACCCTTAAGGATGGCCATAATTATTGGTATTACAAGTATGTCTATTGAGGAATTTTACCTTTCTATGTAATAGGCCTATGCCACTAAGGTTTAACTACTCTGATTAAAAAAAATATGTTATTGCAACACAACATGCTACTGTGGATTTTTGGCATGTAGGTTTACACTTGGAAGGTAGCGGGCATATTTTCTTTAGCTACACAATGAGTATCTTAGTTGTCTCACACTTCCTTTACTTCCCTCACCCCCTGCATTTGAAAATATTCTGATTTTCCCAAACCACTCACTACTTTACTGTTATTATGATAGCATAGTTTTGATTTCCATTCCCTACCAATTCATTTCTTAAAATTAATAAATGTATCCAGACAAAGGCAGTCAATTTATTTAGTTACACTTTTGATTACAGTACCACTAAATTGTAAGCTCTTAATAAATTAAGTTCAATGATTTTGGTTAAGTTTAGTAACTCAAATTTTCAGACCAAAAGAAAGTCATATTACACTGACACTTTTGTTAATTTCTAAGAAACATATGAGAATGATTACTTCATATGCCGGATTTATTTGTCATTGGCTATTACCAAACTCTGTTATCGGCAGTGCTTTTGTGATATATACATTTCAAAAATATTTATCTAATATTTTAAAAATTCTCATATTCAAAAGTGCTAGTCTACTTATGGCAACCAATGAAATCTTCTTACAAAACTTTCAGTGCATTGACACAGATTAAAAATTAATTAATTCCTTTATTTTCTAACTACTATTACAGGGTGAATAAATTTGCTTTGTTGGGGAAAAGTCATAGAAAGTCAGGGAAGTTTATCAAATTTCTTGAAATTTTACCCCTCAATGGCACATCTCTAGCTAAAGTTGAGTCATGGTTTTATGCATGCACAAGAATTTGATTATGTGATAGGAAGAAAAAGCTAAAAAAGAATGTGTCTCACAACAATTTTAAACTGTACTGGTGTAAGGCAATTTTTTAATGGCTCATTATTATGATTTCACCTAAATCCAACTTAGATCTCACTACTCAATACAATAGCTCATCATTTTTGGCTAAAATCATTTGACCCCTTAGAATGACACATTTTCAGAATGTGTAAAAGAATTTTAGTGCATTAAGTTGTGATCTTACTCAAACATTGTTTATAATAGGATTATACTTAATAAATATATAGTGGCTGGAAAAACATATTGGCTCTGGAATACCTGGAAAAGCCAGGAATTTTAAATTTACAGTTTGGCTGGACTTTTATTATTAATGTTTAATAAATAGTATATAGTTTATAAAAATGGTACATTACTATTGTTATATATCTACTGAAGGCAAATACTATACGGGTTGTTCAGAAATTAATTTGCTATGTTTAGATACTATTTTTATTATTAATTTCTTAGGACATTTTTAAAACATTCACTTAATTTTTCTTACAGATGTCCATCGCATGGTTTTTGTCATGAAAGAAGTCTCACTTATCTTAAAAAAGATCCAAGTGATGAGGCACATTGTGAAGAAACATCTTCACTAAGAGTAATAACATTGAGAGCCACAGAGGAGGAAACAAAACTCATCAGTAACATTGAAAGAAGTCCACAATCTCACGAATCAAGTGTTGAGGTTATCACTGAAATCAATAAGAATGTGTATAAAAGCGAAAATACCAAATTAATTACAAAAAAGTCATCTCATAAACCACCATTGTTTCCAAAACCACCTACAATATTCCCATATGTGTCACGAACTAAATCAATTCTCTCACCCGCAAAAATAACTTCTATAACAAAACCAATCACTAAATGTACAGAAACAAGTCCAAGCACATGTAGTAAATTAACTGTTGGAAACCATAGTGAAAATGCAAAACAACACACAGATACTGCTTCTAAGAATTTAACCCTTGCATATAGAAGAAATGTATTGTGTCATCCATTGTCTCTCCAGGCTCCGGTAGCAAAACTGGAAGAGTTTGATATTCTATATGATTCACATAATTTGCTGAGCCCAACTCGCCCACCGCGAATAGTGAAAAAGTTGCTGAACCAAGGCACGTTGACCACTCATTCAGACAATACACCTCCAGAGCTTCCTGCAAAGAAAAGTCTTCTTTCTCATAATTCCTATCAATCATCACCTAAGGAGTGTAGTCCAACTATTAGAGGTGGTACCACTTGGTCTTATTGGCAAATGCACAAGGGAAAAAGTGCTAGTTTAGGAAGAGCAGAAGGGCAAACAATACGATTTGGAAATTCTGATAGAAACAAGTTTGAATGTACAGAACAAGATTTTATAGGTGAAAGCATATTTTCTAGTTCAAGCATCAAACCCATACCACCACCAAGGCGAAGAAAAAAGTTATCATCAGATGATACTCCAACAATGAATCCTTCTAGTCCTGTTTCCCCTTTATTTATTAATAGTGATCAAAGTAGCAATTATGCTCCTATTTATGCCACTGTAAACTACTCAATGAAAAAAAACAGACGATCAGCAAGTTTTAGTGGTGATGTTAGCTCTAGTACAATTGGTGATAATATTGGAAATTTAGAAATAAAACAAATTAAACCTTATTGGGATGTTACAGGAATGAAGACCGATATCACCAAAAGTCAAGAATCAAATTCCATTCCTATTGAGGAGGATATATGTAATCACAGTTCAGATGATTCACGATCAATAAATAGTTCACATTATTGTGAAGAAAAGAGTTCTACATGTTTGCTTACTGAAACATGTATAGATAATTCAAAGTGTGATGAAATAAGTGATAGCTGTAATCAGTATGATAACAGTGTTATCTCGAGTCGTGTCAAGATTGGATCACCTCTTTGTGAAGCCAATGTTGATATATCTTGTGGAACCACGGATACTCCTATTGATTTAGTCCCTAGTTTTTTTATATCTAAAGACAATACTTGTGGTGACTCTGCAAGGAAAGATTTGAAAAACAAAAATCATAATCTAGAAAGTGTATCTGATCTAAATAGTCACAGTTGCTCATTAACTTCTTATAAAGTATTACCTGCTCAGCAAAGCACTTTAACTACAGTTAGTGCCTTGAAAGAAAATGTCAAATTATTTTGTGAACATAACAATGAAATGTTATGTGATATTTGTTTGTGTTATTCTAGTGATAATTATAATACTTCTCTGACTGAAATAAAATATTCATCTCCGGTAAATAGTAATGCCACTGAAAGTTTAATCATTCAGCAACCTGATAGAAAATCACTTGTGTCTAGTAATTGTGTAAACACAACTAAAGATATTACTACTTCAATAAGTGAACGTGAATCTGGAAGTATTGAGTCTCAGCATATTAGTAACGTTGAGGAAAACTTCTCAAAGTCTTTTCACATTAGTAGCGAAATTTCTGATCATTGCAAACCAAGTAGTGAAGACTACGGTTCTGAATTATCATTAAAGTCAAATTCTTTATTACCATTGTTGAAAAATGTTTCTCAGAATGATGAATCATTGGAATGCTCTTCAAGTACAAATACAGATGTGATATGTGCTACAAATACAAGTCTAGTCATTAACGATCCAATAGTTACTGTTAATCCAAGTAATGTGTTGGCCACCAGAAAGAACGTAACTCGCACTTTCTCCTTGCCTCTTGGAACCAAAGTAAATATGAAAGAATCTAAGAAAGGAATATTTAGAAGACAATCTTGG
The DNA here is from genome assembly GCA_902151445.1 of Timema monikensis. Lineage (NCBI taxonomy): Eukaryota > Metazoa > Arthropoda > Insecta > Phasmatodea > Timematidae > Timema > Timema monikensis. The sequence continues at coordinate 218,254 of CABFVZ010000298.1, read as the reverse complement.
AGTAATTTAAAAAGTTCTCATTCTTCTTCCTCTGACGGAGGAATAAACAGTCTTAGCATTAAAAATCGTAAAACTAGAACTCGATCATTTTGGTGTGATGAAGGAGAGCTCTCTAGTGGGGCTTTGGCAGATGTAGATAGCTCAGATAATGCAATTAAGCCATATTTTTTTGAAGAAAATATTGATGATAGTGAAGTTAGTCAAAATCCAAAGCAAGGCAGAATTGCATCTTGGTTTAACACATTGAGTAAAGGGAATAAAAACAAAGACAAACGAGACAGCCTTAGTAGATTCTATTATGATCAAAAGGTTGTCTCTCATGAAAATATTGATAATGGTGCTGAAAAGAGTTCGGATATATTTGCTACTAATCTTAAACTAAACTCACCAGAACAGGATGTCAATTTACCAGTGTACAACATTCATGATGTTAACAGACCCGCTAGTGGTTTAAGTGACACATTAGATTTTGATCAAAAAAGTGATGTTCCTCTCTCAGAGGATAGCTTTGATATTGGGCCACATTCCGACTCTGAGAATGATGATTATGGTTATACTGATGCTAAAGATGTTTTGATAGAGCAAAAAAGAGACAAAAAAGCCTTTTACATTGCTCATGAGTTGATGACATCAGAACGAATTTTTATTGATGTTTTAAAACTTTTAAATATTGACTTTAAGAATTTTGTAAAGCAGGCAGCAGTTGAGCAAAAAATACTGGTTATTCCAGATGAAGATTTGGATAAGATTCTTAATAGTTTACCTCAACTTCAAAGCTTAAATGAAGATTTTTTACATGAGTTGGAAGGTCGGATCAGCAATTGGTCATCAAACAAAAAAATGGCTGATGTTATTGTCAGGATAGGCCCATTTTTAAAACTCTATACCTCATATATACAAAATTTTGAAACCCAATGTTCTTATTTAGATGAGTGTTGCATTAAATATCCAAAGTTTGCCAAAGTCCTTAAAGATTTTGAAACTACACCGCGCTGTCAAAAGCTATCTTTGAAACATTACATGTTGAAGCCTATTCAGAGGATCCCTCAATACCGTCTTCTTCTTGATGATTACTTACGTAATTTGCTTTGCGAATCTCCTGACTATGAAGATACTAAAATTGCACTGAAGATCGTCTGCGATGTAGCTGACCATGCAAACCGAAGTCTGAAATTAGGAGTGAGTACTATTATATCAATTGAATGCTTTTTCACTTTTATTTTAGCATATATATTTTTTAGAAGTGCTAACTTACTACAGTTAAAACTCCTACAAGTAATAATAATGCAATTTATTTTTTTCCCTCCTTCTCTATTTTGGTTTGAGTAATAGTTTTACAAATTAATGTTCACATGTCAACTCTTTGTGAAAGTTTAACTGGATTTATGAGCTTAAGCTTAAATCTAAAAAGTGTAATAAAACATTTGGTCAGTAATTATACTTTATGTTAATGCTGGATTACCATATGCTTACACAATATAACATTTTTCCACAAAATAAACAAAAACTTTTCAAATTTTTATTTGCTTTCAAAAATCTTCCATATATTATATTATTCTTCACTTTGAGGTGAAAGAGTTAACTTTGCACACCATCATGTATTAGTATTTCTGACATTCTATAAAATACCCTTTGTGTATTTCTTTGGCAAAAATGATCTTTATTGCAAATATATGATAAGGATTAAAATTATTAGCTTCACATATTTATTGAAATAATAATTTCACTTATTTGGCTTGGATTAAATACATATAGGTGTCATTAATCCAAATTTTGTCATAACAATTCAAGGCATTCCCAGTGAAATTTGAAGCTATAGTAGTTATAATTATTAATTTTGAATGCTATAAAAGCAATTACATATATATATATATAGATATGCTGATTTTTTTTAACTATGTAATTAATTTAAGTACTTTCCCAGAGGGGGGGACACACAGTCTAATAAGTTTGTCTCACAATAGATTGAATTACCAGTAACTAGGAAGTCACGTCACTGCACAATTATCTGCCAGGTACATTTGGTATGCTCTCCCCATATGATTTATCATTGTGGTTTTCCCATGTTCTTAATTCTAATGCCTTTGCAATCTTTTTACAAAATATGTTCTCCACACCTACCTCTTGAATTATACTGTTGATAACCTAAGTGTTGAATGTATCAATAACATATGATAGAAAATTGATCTGCACTCATTACAATTATTTTGTTAGATACCAAAAATGTTTAAATTATTGGAATAATTAATCATTCAAACCCATGCACATAACATTTTAATCATGATATGCCCATCATATATTTAACCCTCGCACCTCACCCTGGGGTCTCGTAAACCCCATCTGTTTTTATTTTTAAAATTACTTTATTTCTACTTTTATTGCTGAGTTAGGAGCTTTTGTATTTTCTATTGGTAGTGTTCCTAGCCTTGATACAAAAATTTTTCAACCATTTAGCCTTGAATACTAGTGCAGTGTTTGACTAAAGTTTCTTTGTAATTCTTAAATATGGACCTCACTGTGAGTTATGTGTATGAATTTCATACAGTGTATGTCTTTGAACATAACTTTGATATTTATTTATTACTTAAATTTTTAAGCAGTTATATATTTTTCATGCAGTATTTGTCTTTTAAAATCTTGTTTTTCAGACATTCATATTATTTTTGATAATTGTTCTTAATATTTAATCATGGTTTCGCTTAGTTTAACTGATGACATATGGTAGGAGTTAGAACAAGATGAACTAGATAATGTTGAAGATGATTTTGGTGAGGATAACTCAGATGACAATCCTGATTTCGTTGAGATCCAAGACCCTTCTGATACAGAAGCAAGTGAATGTGGTGATGAAGAGCCTGCGTCCAATTTGCCCGACAATAATCAACCAGGATGCTCAAAAAATAAAACCGTTCTTACCAGGAACTCTGGTTGCAAGTGGCATACTGCAGATTCACCAAGGAGAGGAAGAACCAGAACTGAGGACATTGTGATCCATTTACCTTTTTCAAAAGGTGCGGGACAAAACGATAAATCACCCAAAAAAGCCTGGGAGCTGCTAATTGATGATGATATTATTTCAACCGTTACTTTTCGTACAAATGAAGAAATAATGCGTAAGATTCCAACAGTCAACCAACGCCAGCGTTATCCTAACAATACCGATTCTATTGAAGTAAGGGCTTTGTTAGGACTTTATTATTTTTGTAGTGTAAAAAAGGATGTTCATGTAGATTTAGATGAGTTATGGCCACTGAAATTTGGAAACACTTTGTATATAGTGATGCAATTCTTTGTGAACATGTAGAAAATAAGATGTGTTAGCAACCCTGTAGGCAGTAACGGGGTATTGGAAGGTCAATAACCTGTTAGCCAGGAAGATTGTGAGAGTTGCCGCCAACAACAATAGCTTCCTAAAAGCTGGTAAGGAGGGGTGGCTTTCTTCCCTTGTCTTGGACCGTGCTAACGGTCCGGGGGACAGTTAGGTTCATCCATGTTGGATCTTATGGACCAATGGGAGTATTTTCCCAATATTTTAAAAATTAGTATCTGTTGAGTCGAGTAGGAGACTCATTACTCTTGTCTTACCAGGCTACGGCCAAGGACGCTCCCAGGTGAACGCTGGGGTGTCATGTTTTTGTGAACCTTTGAAGGACACCTCGCGTTAGTCGCTCGGTTAGTCGTCGCGGATATAATTATAATAAAAAATAATCAGGTGTGATAGCGCATAGTAGTTATATTATATCACGGCTAAGCAGTGGATATTGTAATTCATCTTAAATCGGTTGACGGCCACTCTCACACTAAATAAGACGCGTGACTTGTATCGAATGAATTGCTAATATAAATTTAAATATATGATTTCTTTAATTAATTTAACCCACTATACAATCACTACAAAATTTTATATTGAAATAAGATAAACATTCATTCCGTGTAGACCTCATTTAATTTGTGAGCCATTACGGTCATTTACAGGCTGGCCACGAAGGTGGGTTAGCTGAGGTCCGTTTATGCGCGTAGCAATAGCAACTATATCTCAAAGAAGATTTGAGTTTTTATCAAGTTCACTAAGATTTGACGATAAATTAACACTAATAGAAATAAAATAACCTGACACTTTTGCACCAATCTGTGACATATGCAATAAGTTTAGAAGTAATTTCTAATCAAATTTTACTCCATTTGAATATTGCACAATTGATGAAGAATTATTAGGCTTTAGAGGCATTTATCCCTTTAGAATTTATATATCTTTTAAACATGACAAATATGGACTGAAAATTGTGATGTTAAATTGTGCAAAAACGTATTACATGGTGAATGCTATACATATGTAAGGAAAGAACATACGGAAAATAAACAATCATTTCCTTCATATTATGTGAGAAAATTATCTTAGACAATCCATGGAACTCATAAAAATGTGACCGTCGACAACTGGTTTTCCTCCATTCCACTTTTCCAGACAATGTTTAAGGAATATGGTCTTACAATGTTAGGAACTATGAGGAAGAACAAACCTGAAATACCAGCTAAATTTCTTAAATCACAAAATGTAGGAGAATCACAGTTTGCCTTTGATGGAAGTAAAACAATAGTCTCCCACACTCCAAATAAAAACAAAATAGTTTTATTGTTGTCAACTTTTCACTACAGCAAGGAAATCAATCAAGACTCTAGGAAGCCACTAATGATAGAAGATTAGGATAAAACAAAAGGCAGCACCAACACCTTTGACCAATTCTTTCATACATAAACAACTGCACGTGCATCTAGACGATGGGCCCATGAGAATATTTTTTTGGAATGTTGGACCAAGCAGGAGTCAATTAATGCTTATGTAATATTTAATGCAAATGTGAATCTTGGGAAAAAAATAACAAGATTTTCATCATCAGCTGTCATGGAGTTTATTGGAACCATATTTGTGCATCAGGTTAAACAAAACTACATCACCAAGAAACCTGAAAAGAAATTTGCAAGAAATGCAAGGTGAAGATGAAAAACAAACTGAAGGTTCTGCTGAACTTCCTCAACGAAACAAGTAGTCCAGATGTGCCTTTTGTCTGAAACAAAAGGACCAAAAACGAGATTGTTCTTTGAGGATTGCCGCTGTGCCATTTGCGATGACCATAGAGTAATGACTGCATTTAAATTTAGTTGAAATGTGTTTTTTTTGTACAAGAATGGATTTTTTTTTATCATATAATATGTATACCAAAATAGGGTAAAAATGGATTTTTTTTTATTATCATATAATATGTAGACCAAAATAGTCAGGGTGGCTACAAAACATATTTTACGAAATTCTCTTACTTTTCCAGGTTTTCCAGGCAACATTTTTCAATTTTCCCTGACTACTTTTTTTCACTTTTAATGGCCGATGATGACTTGTTTTATTTATTATTGATTACATATTAATAAAAGTTTGTATCTACTAAACATAAACCGTTTTATCAGTTATTTATAAAATTATTAACTTTTGTTTTAGTGTTTAGTTGCAAAATTAATGGGATCTTTTAGACATATTTTTTAATTCACTGACTTTTCCTTATTTATAGTTTAATTCCCTGACATTTTCTTGTTTTCCCTCTCATCCGAAAATTTCCCGACTTTTCCAGGTTTACCCTGTTTTCCTTGTCTGTAGCCACCATGATAGTTTTTAATCTGAAATTAAAATTTTTATTTGTGAACACAAAAACATTGAAATTTTTTTTTGAAAAAGTGGTAATATTTTTATTTTATGAATACATTTATATTTTTTATTACACAAATTTAAGGTAAGAGATGTATTTATTACTTATTAACCTTAAAAATCCATAATATTTTTAGCAAGATAATATTTATTTTATTGGGCTCCGGAGGACTCCAGTGTGAGGTGCAAAGGTGTGAAACCCCGGGGTGAGGTGCGAGGTTTTAAAACTTACTAGTTTTACTTTATATTTATTACTGTTTCCAGCCTGTGGCCTGGGTCAGATTTTTTTATTCAAGTCATATATTTTTCCACTACTGACTGGCTAGGCCTGTCATAGCCTCATATGCTTTAAAATATATCTTAAGCATAGGTCATGCACAAAATCCATTCCCCGGCTGTTAATTTATCAATGTGAAAGGGTACACCCATATTTCCATCAATGATACATTTTTCAACCATGTCGGGAATTGAACCTGGGACCCTTAGCTCACTAGGCAGTCACACTACTGACTGACTTGCTAGTTTATAACTGTATATCAATATGTTTTAGGACAACTTGAGAAAACTCCTACAGTTGCAATCACAACTAGGGGAGAGTGACTTTGAAGTGATCAAACCTGGGCGTGTGGTCATCAGAGAAGGTGAACTCTTCAAATTGTCACGGAAAGTGATGCAACCGCGTTACTTTATTCTGGTAAGAGGAATTAGTAATTAATTCCAAACATTATATTTACATGATATTCATTTTGCTGCATAAATAAACTACATTTATAATGTTTTGGCCAACCTATGAAGATATAAATGGATATGACGAAAAAGTGAAAGATTACCTGTTTAGGTTGGATCCAATAAGACAACTATTTTTTTAGCATCGTTTCTTACTGCCAGAAATAGTAAGATCATAAATATACCCCCTAGGTATTCCCCAAGATTCATCTTTTTATTTGTTCCTTTCATTATCAACTAAAGAAAGAGCAAAGTGATAACAAGAACAATGCAGATAGCACTAAAGTATAGTACAATTCTCGTAGGAAGGGTCCTTAAGAAAATTTAAACACAGTTTTTGTGCTCAACATTGATAATATTTTACTATACTATTATTATTAGTTATATTGGCAACTTACCTAAATAGGTAGTAAGATGTAGGGCTAAAAGAAAAAAGGGCTATTTTATAGGTGTTGATACAACCTAAAAGTGACAGCTTTACTTGGTGTATGAATAAATTAAAGTAGTCTTATAAAATTTATAATGGTTGGATATGGGTCTTGATACTAGAATCCTATTCTATCCTTTCCTTTAGTCTACCAATCTTTATCAAGTATTCATAGCCAGTGCTGCTTTATTCGTAGTCTATATTAATTAAATTAATAGTTTGTGTTTCATGAGCATTGCACAATATCTACCTCACACAAAGGTTTGAAATTTTGAAAATTAGTAGTAGCTTCTGTGTTCGAATGCACCTTGAAGCAGGAATTTTAAAATTTTGATGAGAGTTTTTAAATTCATTAAAAACTGGGTCGGAATTAAATAGGCCATGTGCAACTCGGGGTTTAAAGGCACTAACTTTAAAATTATCTTCCATGTACATTCATTGAATTAAAAACATTTATCTTGGGCAACTAGTCTATACTATAAATGAATGAATATACAAATACCAACAAACTCTTTCAGTTCTTTAAGTGAGTAGATGAAGGCTCTAATACATATTTTAAGAACTATTATAATTTAAGATCATGAACACGTTTTCTTGAAAAGGTTAGAACCACTACTATATATACCTTATATGAAATAAGTATTTTCCACACACATGCATGCACACAAATACATGTGGCAGTTAATTAGAGTTATTATTATTATCATCATCACCGCGTCTTACTACCCGTTCGGGTTATACGCACTTACGCTAATGTGTAATGGTAGGGTGATTGTGAGATGAAATGAAGGACCTACAGTTTAACGTGGAATCCGAACCACGGTGGAGGCCTGGCATTCCCCACATTCACAAGATGTCTTGTCAGAGGTGAAGGAAGGGTTTGGTAATCAGATAAATCTGTGCCGGGACCGAGGATTGAACCCCGGCCGCCAGCATAGAAGTCTGACACCTTACCCCTAGACCACCAGGTCACCAATTTGAGTTATAATACATCACATTAATTTTTGGGGAACATCAGACCCCTTCGTCGTTAGGATAGATTAAAACGCCAACTAGACTAAGGGTTGAAGTTGATCACTCTACCTTGGATTTTGTTATAGTTAATATTTGACTTCTATGCACACAATTACTGTATTTATTATAATATTTTATATATGCTGCTAGCTATTATTTAATATTTATAATATGTAATTATGTATTTGAGTATTTCATTGACTGGAGTGAGTCGGCCTGTTTGGAAAGAGGTCTTGCGGAAAGCAGTCTTAATAATTTGAGGCCAAATTTGTGTCTGGACTTGATTATATGTTGTTGGTCAAGTTCCCAACAATGACTCTGAATGGTGTTTCAATAGTTGACGAATGGCTTTATTACTCAGGTACTACTATAACCAGAGTTGATACACATCTAGGAAAGTCAAGTGAATTTCATGTGACAGGGACAAGTTGGGGAAAGTTTAAGTTCATTAGAACTTTTACATACTTTTGGAAAATATTAAGAAATACAAATTAGGGATGTTGCACAATGTAAACTATTTCTTTTATATCCAAGCCATGGTAAATCATGCCAATTTGTGAAGCGTAGTTTTATATTTGTCATTGTATGTTCCAGAGGGTATCAGCCTGCTTTAAATTACATTGCATTGTAAATTGCATTTCATATTTTTTGCTTCACTATTGCCACTTATCTGAACATACACTTTTATAGTTCTTTCATACATATTCTTAAAGAGTGACATGAGTTTCCTACCAAATCCAAGTAGTACTTGTGTGGATGGCATTGCAACTTTTTATTGGAAAAGTAATTTTTACCATTTGTAGTTTCTGAATCTTCAAAAACATGCTCAACATAAGAATTTTATAATACTATATTAATAATCAGTTGATATATAAAACACAAATTAAATTAAATTAAATTTGATATGAAATTTTGTTATGAATTCATTATGGAATTCATACATTTATAGTCTGGGGTCTGGTTGTTATGTTTGTGCTATAATTATTTTGGGATAAACCACTACCATGTAAGAGCTTTAAAACAAATTCCAATTTCAAATTTAATAAAAAATTGAAGCCGATATTTTCTCAGAATTTCATATATCCTTAAGGATTCAAGGATTTGAAGGTCCCTTCCCTAGTATATTACTATTATTGTTAATATGACTTGAAAGTATTTAATGTCTTATACATTTACAAAGTATAAGTGTGTTGGTTAGGAGGAAAAGATGTTAATCTAAGGTTGAGATTCAGTAAACAAATACGTAAAATGCTTATTGTTTCCAGCTTAATGATTGTTTGCTCTACACATCATATTATGGGGGTAGTATGCCATCATCAGGACTGAAACTCAACTATGTATTATCACTTACTGGAATGAAAGTATTCATTCCAAAAGCAGAGGATTACCAAAATGAGTTCAGTATAATAAGCACAACACGAAGCTTCATGCTTTCAGCAAGGTAAATCCTTGATCAATATTTTATTGTTATTTATTTAAAATAGCTAAAATGTGTATACAATTAAATTAGTGAAAGAATGTTTAGTAAAATATAATATAATTCAATTTTATATTTCCTTGATCAAAGGTTTGCTGACTGTGTTATTATCATCACTCTTTATCTTTGCTTTATATTCATTTATAACTAATTTTCAGATCATTGGAAGAACAGAAAGAATGGGTGAAAGTGTTGAAGAACGCCATAAAAGAGAATGAAAGTAGACAATTAACTTTCAAATCAAAATCCTTTCTGGATAAAAGTTTAAACTATAATGAAGAATCACCTGACCCTTTTAAGTTGGGAAGAGAAGTAAGTATGCAAAATTAGTAATTTTAATGTATTTGATTTAAATTATTTAGGGCATATAAGGTAAACTAAAATAAAATGCTCTAAATGCTTTAAGTTGATATCGAATTTGTATATTGTTTTAACATAATCAAATTTCATGTTAGCATGTTCTAGCTGTAATGCTCAAAATTGTGAATATTAATTTTTTATTATGACAGTCCCATTCTTAAACATTAATTTATATTTCAATAGTCCTATTCTGCATGAATAAGTGAAAGTTCATTTTTGTTGACTTTGGTATGTAATATTTCTTGATGTTTTTTATCAAACAAGACTTACTTGCACACATGTTTGTTTTTTTAAAGCACAGTGTCTTACTACTCGTTCGAGTTATACGCATATGTACTAATTATGCTAATGGTTTTAGGGTTTATAAAGGGTATATTTAGAGGAAGTATACCCGCATTTGCATGGAGGGAGAGTGGAAGAACATTTAAGATAAACACCCTCAGTACACCCGAATGAGATTTGAACCTCAATCTCCCAGTCATTAGCACACTAGTCCACTGCGAGAGAAGCACCTCAGACCATGCAGCCACCAAATTGGGTGACATTCTATCTAGGAAATAGACTTCACATAATTATGGACANGCAAAAAAAAAAAAAAACCAACTGAATAACTGAAACAACCATACATAAATGTACAAAACAACTTGCAAAAAAATCCACGGACATTCTAACATAGTGGTCTCAAACTCGTGGCCCGGCGCCAAATGTTACGCTACCCTCATAAATGATTACAATATAATAATAAATTATATTTTTTTAAAAGTATATTGTAATATAGTAAATATAATATGGACATAATAATGCTTTCAAAGCCATCATATTTATAAGTAACAAGCTTATTTACGAATAGTGCATTAGTATTAAGCCTGCCTATTGTTGTGTCAAAAGGAATAAAAAAAAGGTTCAGGTGTCTTCCCCCAACATACTCTAAACAAATTCAATTGAATTTTAACAGGCAGTTTGAATGTTTCAAAGACATGGAAAATATTTTAAATATATTCAAGTATCCATTTTCCTGTATGCTAACAACGCACATAAATCATGTAAAATCTCTTGAAATGAATAGGTATAAGTGACATTCACTTAAGCTCACTTTTAAAGTAGCATTTTCAAAGGACTTTATTCCATATATCGACAAGCAAGTGAAATAAATGCGGGCACAAATTTCTGTTCAGGATATTTAATATTTTCTTCACCATGTCTAGTTGGTAAATTTTTTGATTCTTTTAAAATTACAGTGCAAATATATTTTTATATAAAAATTATTGTTTTTAGTGATACAATGTGATAGAAATAGAAATAACTGAAGAAGTTTTTGCTTTTAATATTTACCAATAGTTAGAAATGATATTCCACTCTAGTACAAAACCATTGGTGTAGTTTTGTAAGGTTTATATTTATTTGTAAGAAATTCATGCGCCCCCCCTAATTCCTTCGAAACTTGAAAGTGGCCATGCCAAAGGTCTGAGTTTGAAACCGCTGTTCTAACACAACCTATTGACATGAAAGGCAGCTCTGCACACATGGCACACAGATCATCTCACACAACAGGTTAGTTTTTTTTTACCTACAAGCTATATTCACAACTTTGAAAAGGGCCAATAAATCAGATGAATTTATTAATATTCTGAAAATAAAATTATTTTTACTTTACCTGAAGCAAAAACTAAAATAATTATAATAGTAAGAATATCACTCAGGCATTCAATACACTTTACATATCTATTTGTCATGCTCAAAAGTCTCAATCCAGGCTCTAAAGTCACTGATCTACACATCTTCTCCCTCTTCATATTCTTTCCTAATTTATGACTGTCCTCCTGCATATTCTTCCTCTCTTGCACTACTACTGAGTCCCAATTGCATTATCCTTATAACCCAAGACATTTGGCATCCCATACTGAATCTTTTGGGACACCAATGCAGAGATCAGTTAAACTCATAAACTGGGACTGTACTCCGAGAATTGAGACAAATGAGATCTTCGCTTTCCTTTTCCTTTCTGCCATCTGAGTGCAAGACAGTGTCCTTATCACAATCTAAATAAGGCTACTTGCCTCAGTGGCCTAGTTAGCTAACGCGCTAGTTTTGCGTTGAGCTAGACTGCCGAGGATGGGGAGATCGAGGTTTGAATTTCACTCGGGTGAACTGTTTTTTCCCCCTTAAATGGTGTTCCACTCTACCTCCACGCAAATGTGGGTTCACTTCCTCTATATTTAACCTTCCCAATTTCTACCCATTAGCGCAATTAGTACTCAAGCATATAACCCGTATGAGTAGTAAGACGCGGTGCTAAGTATTAATATCAAATAAGGCTCTTAATCAAAAACACGGGGGAAAACATAACTTGAATATAAAACAACTTCGCTAAATTAAATTGAATAAAAAATAACTAGGATTGAAAACCTGTATATAGAAATTTATTTCGCAGCAAGGATTTTTTTTTGTTCATGTTCAAACTTCCTGCATATCCAAATGGTTAACCATTGAGGAAAAACAGTATGATGGAGGTATGGTTGGACATACCAATGAGCAAATAGATTGCAAAAGATAAATTGGGTGAAGAGGTTGGACTAATGGATGGACATATGGACAAATAAAAAACTGGCTCATGTAAATAGCTAGATTAATAGATGCTTTGATAAAAATACTGATAGAGGATGGAAGTATATATAATTTTACTAAAAAAAATAAAGCTCTGGGTTGTGGAATTGAGATGTAGCTCTAAACTAACACATGAACACATGTAGTTAAGGAGATACACTTTAAAAACAATTCCAATAATATTTATTTTTAAAAAAAGATAAAAGGAACTTCAATGGTCCCAGTTTTACTATCCCTAAAATTATATAACAAACCTATAAATTGCTACCTTTAGGATAAAAAGTTGGTTACAAATAACATGTAATAGTACTATAGCATAAGACCCTACTAATACACATATCTAAAAACTAGCTAGCAAAATAGAAAAAGCTTGTATCATTTGCATATGAACTACTTATTTAGTTGTCAATTGATCAAACTGGTTGTTTGTCTCTTAAATATAAATTTAGCACTCTTGTTTCCAGTCTCTTAAATATAAATTTAGCACTCTTGTTTCCATCTTATCACTCTTAACCTATAACTTGTTTGGATAAATGTATGCTCACCTATTTCTTGTTCTTGGCAGATTATCTACATTGTAACACTGTGTCCCCAAATATTTTGTAATAACTTAATTGACACATCCTACTACTTCAATTAAATATTGATTTAAAATGTTTCAGGCACCTGTATGGATACAAGATCATCGTGTCACCAGATGCCAATCGTGCACTAAAGAATTCACTGTCACGTTTCGAAGACATCATTGTAGAGCATGTGGAAAGGTATATGAGTATTTAAGTGGACTATATTTAATTATTTTACGTCTCTTACATTCATTTTTAAATGACTATTTACAATTTCTTTTCATTTTGTTTGCAGGTAGTATGTGGTAGTTGTTCTGACAATAGAGCACCTTTGGAATATAAAAACTATGAGTCTACTCGTGTTTGTTCAGATTGTTATGACACACTCCTCAAAGGTAAGACATAATATATGAATAATAATTTTGTACTTTTTATTTAGTTTGGAATTATTTAACTAACATAAATACATAATCTAAACCACTAAAAGTCAACTTGGTGTTATTGCAACAGAATCTTAGGATGAAATATTTAATCTTTGCAGCATAAAGGGATTTGTTTTGATCTATGTTAGCTTACATTAAGTTAGTTATTGAGTGATGCTATTTTTGAATCTTACAAATTGTCAAAAATAAACTTTTGATTGGCTGTGCTGTTCAATTTAAATTTACATTTAAGAAAAAAATATGTCACCAATTCATATTGAATTCTTAAGCTTACATTTTCCCTCCCAAGTCAAAAATTTATTTTGTTTCATGACTGTTTAGTTTATTTTCTCATGGTAGATAATAGAAAATAGATATTTTAAATTCATAGAATATTATTTTAACTATAAATAAAAAACTTGCAATCAAGGTACATTTTTCCTGTTGTGACTCGTACACAAAATATCAAAATATTTCTCCAAGTTAAAAAAAAGTAATTTTGTTTCTTAAAGAGTGTTTCAAAATGTGTGAATCTAGCTCGCCTAATATGAAAATATGTTGATAATTTCTGTGAAACTATTGAATTTTTGAACATCACTTATACAAAATGTTTTATTTATTATTGCCTCTTTGCCTAATCCAGATAATCCTTTAACAGTTTTAATTTGTTTTCAAAACATTATTGAAATTATTGAAACATGTTCATTCTAACCTTGTGACACTTTTTCTCTCTAGAATTTGAAGAGAGTGAAATGATAAAGGGGAGTGGAAAGCAGGCAAATGAATTATACAGGGTAAGAGCTCGTTTCAAAAAATCTGAAGTGGACATGGGAAAGAAAGTAAAATATGTACCTCAAAGACTTCTAGAGGTAAGCTTACAAAGTGTTTGTGCAAGTTAATTTATGCATGGAAAAAAGTAGTAAGTTAATAATTCTTTGAGACTAAACGGTATGGAGAGGGGGGAGGGGAAGTAAGACATTTAAAAGAAATGTTTGATTACATAAAAATATTGAACATATAATAACTTTTCACAGAACCCATACACACACTTTTTTTAGTCTATGTAGAGGGGGACTACCATACCATGGGTATTTTTTTGATAAACTTACTTTATGCAACAAATTTTGGTCTTTCAATACTTTGTTATAAAACTTGTCCCACTCTAATTGTTACAAAAAGCTCACTTTTTCTCGCTTCTAATGTGTTCACAAGATTTTCAATGTCCTAGCTGAAATCAGAACTTTGGAGTCAGTACATAAAGCCTTCGACTCTGACTCTATTTTTCTATTCATAGACTCTTTCACAAATAGCCAATGTATATTAATTAGTAATAACAAACATACTGCAATAAAATGCTCCAATACAGATTACTTCATGGGAAGCTTCTTTGGCATTGTGAATTTATATTTGAATACATTTGTCAATACAAATTACAAATATTGGTTTTATAGAATAAAATAAGTATGCAATCAAAATGTTATATTTACAATATATTGTTTTAATTTTGTAAGCTTTTATTTTGATGTCTTGAGTCGGTACATTGTTACCGACTTGGACTCAAATCAAAATTGCTTACAACTCCACAGCCCTGGCTGAAAAAGTATTATTTTCAATTAAGCTAATGTGTGTTTGGAATGTAGACACTTGATCTCTTGCATATTATAACCACAATTTCAAACCGGGATTTTCAAACAAATTCTGCAACTTGGTAGGGTACTTCTATTACTCTCTATTTTGTAGTCATAAAATACAAATTGCGTTGAAATATTATAGGTGACAGCCAATGACACAGGGTCTCAACTGAATGGCTGGCTTCAAAAACGCACTCGTCGCTCATGGAAGCGATATTGGTTTGTTTTGAAAGAGCAAGTTTTGTATGCATACAAAGCTTCAGAGGATGTTGTAGCCCTTGAAAGTATTCCTGTTTTGGGATACAAAGTTGTTACAATGAATAAGGTTGGTATTACATCTTGATTTAAATTTCTGTTTTAATCTAGTTTAGTTTAGGCATTTTAAACCAAGTAAATGTTGTAACTATATTTTCTATTATTTTTGTTATTACTTACAATAGATTTTAGGTTTGAATGATACTATATAATCATATAATATTTAGAATTTCAGTATCAGGAAAGGACAACATACCTAGTGTATCCACACTTTATCTCTCCCCTTCTCTTGACCCCCCTAATTACCTTTCTATGCTTTATTTCCATAAAACAATGTATAACATACATAAAATTAACCTAAATGATAGGCTTATTATATTTGGGATTTAGTACTTAAAATTTCACTAAATTTTTATTAATAAAAACCCACCATTTGATGACTTTATATCTTTAAGTAATAGGCTCAAGGTGCCAACAACTCCTTTTAATTCACCAAATAGATTTAATTCAAATAATTTATATATATATAGTCACCATATTCCAGTTTTTTTATTTAAAAATATATCAAATTTACATATTTAGTTGAAATGCAAAATAGCAAAAAAAAAAAAAATCTGCAGAACTGGACTATTTATGAGAGTTTAATTTAACTGAACACTCCACAATCCTCTCTTTTGATTACAAGTGTTTAAAACTTTTCATTTGACAACTTATTACACCTCATTATCTATTGTGACTAGTTATTTTTCACCGATAGGCATTACACTTTTTGTTAGGATGAATTAATATATCCTTAGTTTAAATTACTACATTTATATCAGCTTCGTTACTAACTCTTGGATTTGAATATATATATTTGTATTATGTAAATATTTGAAAATTAAATATTCACATTCATACAGATTTTTTAGCAATAATTTGACATATTTTAATAATACTTGAAGGTTTTATATGAATGAATGTTCTTTACATAAATTTAACATAATTTGTTGTGATAACATGATTTTGATTAAAACCCCTTTTAATCGAGACATCAAAAATCTTGTTATATACTGTGCAATTATTATCATGAACACAATATTATCTCACTTTTTTGTTTTACAGTATTAACATATTAGACAAGACTTAGTATCTTATTTTGGAAGATGCAATGATCTTTTTATCATAATATATCTTAATTACCAAATTAAATTAATGTAACACATTTCTTGCTTTAATGACTGCTCATCAATCTGTCCAATTCTACTGTACTATTTACAACAATAATAAATATATACTTATTTATGTTTTGCTCCATTTCAGAAGCGTTTTGAATTGTATGAAGGAGTGGATGCAAAATTAATCTTTCAACTTGAACACAAAGGACAATCACCCCTAGTATTTCATGCTGATAGTGAACATATGGCAGCTAGGTAAATTAAAGCGATTTTAATACTTGTTTTTTCACAATAAAGTGGAGATAATAGTTATATATACCCGTATATAAAAACAATTAAAGCTTTTGTTATGTCTTAACGAGAGTAAATCTAAATATTTGACTACTTTACATCCATTACTGTTTCCAGTCTATGGCCTGGGTCAATTTTTTCATTCAACCCATATATTTTTCACTACCGGCTTGCTAGGGCTGTCATAGCTTCATATGCCCTATAATCTAACTTAAGACTAGGACAGGCACAACATACAGTCACTGGCCGTTAATTAATCACTGTGAAAGGGTAAACCCACATTTCACTATTGATAATTTTATTTGGAACCGAATCTGGGCCCCTTAGCTCGGTACAGACATGCAACCGACTGAGCTAAGGTGAAATATTTGACTACTGGTTTTTTCTGTGCTTTTTTTTTGCAAATATTCAATAAGTTTGTAAGCTTAATATAGGTAACCAATGTTTATTTTTTTCTATGTGTTACAGCCTACCTATTCCAATTCAATTGTCTTTAGTTCCTTAAAATATATTAATTCTAGTTGTTTTCTTCCTATTTTTCAGGTGGATATCAGCTATGCTTGATGCAACTGTTTTAAAGTGATACAGACTTTGAAAAAAGCATAAAAGCCATGAGTCATTTAATTTTCTCATTGAAAGGTGCAATCTCCAAAGAATTACTTTATGTGATAAAACTATTGTATATTTATGTAATATTGAATGCAGCTCAGACATTAATAATGTTTTTGTTTTGCAAATGATTTGAGTGCTATGACAATACTTGTATTTTTTACTAATTTAAAAGGATTGTTATTTCATATATGTTTTACTAATATCATACCGAAGCTTATATAGAATAGAATTAGATACTGATATAGAAGCTAAAAAGATTCTAAAGCATATTGAAAAATTAATTTACACCTATTAGTGTTCATTCAATAACTTGGAAAAATTGTTAACATTTTAAATTTTATTACTTAAGTTCTATAGTTTATTGATTCAGAATAATGCTAAGGATTCATAATAGATTTATGTATTTAAGAAATTACAGTTTTTAAAACTAACATTCTTTTTAATATGTTATATTTAAACAAAAGTAAGGTGGATAGAAACATTTAAGAGGGGATAAACACAATATGGCTTTTACAATGAAAAGAAGAACACAGTTCACACTTTATAGTGCTGCCACTGGACGAAGAGGTAATGAAGAAAATCAATCGTTACTGCCCACTCCCCCGACCTAGATATCATTTTCTCGAAACCCATCAGGAGGGAGTTTGAAATGTTCAATGCATCATCTTTAAAGAATAAACCAAATACACAAAAATGGTAAATAATAATAGGACACTTTAATAGGAATAAGTAAAAGGAACAATAAAATAAAGGACAAACACATGAAATGGACATTGATACAAATATCCAATATACCTTCAAGAGGTATGCATTAACTGTTTGTTCATTGACAGCAATATAAAGTGTAAACTGTGTTCTTCTTTAAATTATAAAATCCTTATTTTGTTTGTCCATGTTTCTATCCACCTTTCCTGGACCTTCTTCCAAATATAACAAAATTGGTTTTGTAAAGAGATTCCTTTTAATGTGATTTTTATTTTTTTTATATTGATTTGAATTTGTACAAATAATTACTAATACAATTAATACTTAAGGGAAAACCTCATTCCTAATTTTGATTAATATTTTGTACCTACTTCCAAATATTACTTATTGTAATTGCATTAAACATTGAAAGAAGGATAGAAGGGCAAGGTCTACACACTTGCCACACTTACCATGCATGCCCTTCTATCCTTCTTTCAATGTTAATTCAATTTACATTATTTAATGCACTACATTTATTGAATCATTTTTAAGGCTAGAGGTAAGTGGGTATCATACAAACCACTTGATTGCTCAAGTAATATTCATTTATTATATATAAGTTGGATAGTGTGTGTTAACTTACCAATTTCATCATACTGTCGCAACCTACCCCTGTGGGTTCGATATGTCAGGATAGCTTGCGGGAGAGGCTATGTTGCAGACATGGTAATTGTGTGGGTTCGAAATAATATGTAGGGTTACAAACTTTACTTTAATAGAAGTTACTACAAAATAAGACAACATGTGATGTTAAATGAAATATAAGAGATTGGACGCTCGCGCTCGTGGAAGAACTGTCTTAACTCATGGAAACTTAGACCGATGGCATTGACTGACACGGCCTGCGACCCCCTACAAAACTCGATATCGGGACCCAGGGCCCGACAGATGCCCTCTAAGTACAAGTACTACTGACTATCCAAAGATGTAGTCTGCTATGGTCCGGCGTTGGGCAGCAAAACTACCTGTGATATTGATGGATATGTAACAGCCCCAATTTCAACATTAAAAGTCTTTTATATACTGCTTTGGCTCCTTCCCTGGCCAACTAGGACATTGTTATGAGTAGTCAGCATTCTACTTTATCATTTCTAGTTCATTACATCAAATATGCTAAGCCAGTACTTTAGCAAACTCGTCCAAAAAAAGTTATGTAAATCAAAACAAACATTCGTCAACGGTTATAACACTCAATAGAATAATTAAACATATGGCGATTTAAAAATTCTTTCGCTATGTAAAGCCGTCCTTCAAAATAAAAAATTAAGTTCCTATTTATGTATTCTTTCCATGCATTTTAGAGCTCATATGAGTAATATATTAGTTATTAATAACATTGTGTGTGTATATATATACATATATATATATAGTTAACTTTTTTTTGTAGAATTTTAATTTTCAGTGTATTGGCTGTAATTATGTTTGTATTAAAGAGTTAAGATATTCATGCAATGTTTTATTATATAACTTATCCTATTGTTGATTCCCAGAGATAGGGGATTGTCTTCGTGAAGGATTTATCCTAATATCATTATTATTATTAGCACCGCGTCTTACTACCTGTTCGGGTTATACACACGCTAATGTGTAATGGTGGGGTGATTGTGAGATGAAATGGAGGACCTACAGTTTAACGTGTAATCCGAACCACAGTGGAGGCCTGGCATTCCCCACATTCTATTAGATAAAAATAGGTATAAAATTGAAGGATATGAATAAAATAGAAATGGGTTATTAATATAAATTATATTGACTATCAAGTATAATTTTCATAAAGAGTCAATGGACTGAGTGGGAAAGTTGTTGTTAAAACAAGAAACAAAATCAATTAGAATCAATAATTGTGAGTGAAAATAGATATGTATTGAGAAAAGTTAAATTAGGTTAAAAAGTAATAATTGAACCTTTACAAACACATTAAAAATGTGAGTCAAAAAGCACATATATAACAAAATAATAAAACATATTAAAATACATGTATTATAGACATTAGTTAAAATAAAATAAGGTGTATAATATTGATGACAAGATAATTATGATTAGAAAAGAATTAATAAAGTTCCATTGAGAATTGAGCCTATACTTTGCTTAAAAGTTATTAAATTGGTTTGTTCTAAAAATTTCAGGATTTTATGTAGTTACAATTTAACAAACCATAAATATATTAAGACAAGTGTTGAAACATGGGATATTAGAGATGAAACTTATAATATAGTGTAATAAGATAAAGGTCAAATGACAAAAAATTGGAATATTATAAATACAAAAAAGGTTAATATAAGTTGAGATCTATCCTTATCTGAGAGTTTTTGAATTCCCTTGTTCCTTGTAAATTAGGAGTGAATTAATCACAAGTCCGACATGTTTCGGCGCTCGATAGGCACCATCCTCAGGTCATAAATGAATCCTGAAATGAGTTCTTTCCATGAAGAATATTCTTACCAGGTTACTAGTTTGTACCAGCGCAAATGCACAGCCCCTGTTGTGTCACATAACACACACAAACCAATGTATGTGCTGCACAAAACATTATTTGATAAACAAAGTCCAGGAAAATTTACAAAATTATATGAAGTCCGTCGTCTAAAAGTACTGTAGAACCATAAAAATAGCACAGCGAGATGGAGAAGAAAGTTATTTCAAACAACAGAAACGCCTGACAAAGATTATGGATCTCGTGCAGAAAAATCTGATCTCCCAAGAGCATCAGTTTTTGGAACTGTTGTAGGCAGCCCTACACAAGCTGTTAGACATTAGTAAAGGCTTTACCTCACACCGATTTTGATTCAATGTTTTTGAAATATGGGCGAGATCATGAAAGGGATGCTCTCCAAGCTATGGAAAAAGTTATAGGGAGTAAAATTAAAGAATGTGGTCTATTCATTGATCACACTCATCAATATTTGGGAACAACACCTGATGAGCTTGTGGAAGATAGTGCCATCGTTGAGGTCGTGTCCAACTTCTGCAAAAGAGCTTACTCCTTAACAAGCAATTTTGTCAAGGAAAGTAACATTTTTGAATTTAAGTAAAGACAAAAATGTGATAGTTGATGCAAACAAAAAACACAAGCATTACTTTCAAATCCAAGGTATATTGCATAAAACAAAAAAATACATTTGTTATTATGGAGTTTGGACCCCACTTGGAATAAAAGTTTTCCGCGATGATCAGTTTTGGAACAATGCAATGGAAGAAAAACTTAAGAAATTTTACATGGAATGTGTGGTTCCAGAACTTGTAGATTCTAGATACTTTTGAAAAAAATAGTTAAATTTTTTTTTTTATGTTTTGACATAAAGCTGTGGTTGGAAATGATCGCATATTGGAATGTTGGGTTCTATGTTTGATTAGCCATTTTATTATTTAAAATTAAAATGTGTGTGAAATAAATTTTAGATCTTTGACCAGGTGTCTCAACTATGTTTAGTGAAACATTTAAAACTCTATACCAGTTTACTAAGATCGCTTTATTCTTTTCTTCTAATACAGTTATCATATACTCCAACATCTAGAAATAACAAATTTGTGTGCCTCATGTTAAAATATTTACAGTTTCCTTAATATGTGCTTCCTTATATTAGATACATCTAGAATTACAAAATCTCTACACTTACTAAATAGTTTGACATGTTACATACAATATAAAACATACAGTAGAATTTTTGTCAAAGAAAAACCTAACTTTCAAACAAAAATCTTGATAGATGGTTGGACCCTGTTATGTATCAATTAGATTAAACACCATTAAATAAACCTTAGATATTCATATTCAGAATAATTTTCTTGATTTGCCTCATACATTTTTAATTACTAAGTATTGAATAAAAAGTGTCTTAAAGACTTTTAGACGGCTTACTCCCTACAAATATAAAAACTAGAACTTTTTAAATGTTTACAGGACTAAATTAGTGTTCAGGAAATAAATTTAATTGTGAATTTTGGCAAATGTTAACATCAAACAAGTGAAATACTAAGATTAAAAAATACTATATCATCCATCGACTTTGGTACAAATAGTTGAGTGGTGAAATTTTACTAGGACTGGAAAACAAGAATAAAATGTATTAGATAATTTTGGTGATAAATACAAAACATTAAAAAAGTTTTTTTAAAGAATTTCTTTAATTTAATCACTAGTTTGTAAAATATTTAGTTCATTCAATGAATATATTCTATTAATGAAACATCCAGAATTTGGAATGACGATGTGGCCAGTGATCTAAAGGAGCTGGGTGTAAAGGGGATTTGGAGAGAGAAGGTTCAGGACCGAACCTTGGGGAGGCAGGGTGGGTGAGCAGTCGGCACATGGTCTTCAATCCTTGTGATGCTACAAATCGAATCAAAATATTGTTTCTTTTCGAAGACTTTTAAAAAACATTAGCATGCTAAAATTATGTATACTTACTTGTTAAAAACAGTTTTACATAAATATGTAATATGAGACATATTTGGTATTGAAACTATGAGTAAATAATTTGGCAAACATATTTAAACAGATTATAAGCTGGAAAATATTATGTAGATTTGAATGCAAACACAAATTTGTTGAATATATCGTTTGTTCAATAATGTTTAACATGTATTTTAAAGAGTTTAAGAAATAAGAAACATATATTTGGCAGTAATATCAACAAAAATAAAATTAGTCAAAATAATAATAATTCACCTGAATGGAAAAAAAAGTACTGATAAATCCTTATTTTAAATATGTATGAAATAAAGTGACTTCGTAAGGACACACAAACATGCACGCACACAAACACAGAGGATATTCAAGAATTTTGTTAATTTAATTATTTTGAAAATATACGAATAACACATTTGAAATTAGATCTTGTAAAATACTATTACAGATTTAGTCTCTGATAAAAAAAAATTGATGTTCTTTCAGAAAGTGCAAATTCAGCGTAAGGTACTAATGTTTACTAAAATAGGTTTTAGACATTTATTTAGTTGTGTATACATGTTGAAATTTGTAATATCTTAATATCTATTACCACAATTTTAATATATCAAGGTATCTTTAATGTCGTGTAATTAAGTCATATGTGATCTATACTCTTCCACTTTTAGACACACTATAATTGTTTGTTGATAATTTTAAACAACATTTTACTCAAGTGGTTGGTGTTAACAATATTACAAATAAAAGTATAATTAAAAGGAAGCAACTATAAGGGATTCTAAAACATTTAAAATAGAAAGGGGGGGGGGGCATGATTTCCCCCTCAAAATAAAACCTTTTCCCAATGAACTAAAAAATTGCTTATTTTGATTCGTTACTAAGGTTATTGGGAAACATGAATGATAATGAACGCCTAGGTTCAAAGTCCCATAATACACTTTTTATATTGTGGTGTAGTCACCACTTTGGCACGTACTCCAGTATAGAATAAACATATTTAT
Source organism: Timema monikensis (assembly GCA_902151445.1). Classification (NCBI taxonomy): domain Eukaryota; kingdom Metazoa; phylum Arthropoda; class Insecta; order Phasmatodea; family Timematidae; genus Timema; species Timema monikensis. The sequence continues at coordinate 194,861 of CABFVZ010000298.1, read as the reverse complement.
TTATTAAACTAAGAAAATAACTGGTAATGACAATAAGAAAAATAAAGTTTAAGATTTGTTGGTAATAATAAACACAAAGCCACTATCTGGTAGTTGAAATATTAATGCATTATAAATAATAAAATTAATAAACATATTTTGTTCATCCATTAACATAGTTATTTTTACTTGATTTCGCAAGTGTTTATACCAATCTGTTGAACATAAGTTTGATTATCTTAACATATAGGAAGGACAATCACAAAGCATTATTGAAAAATACTTTCTTTATATATAGATTGTCCTTTTTGTCCCACCATCATCAAGAATTATTTCGATTGGGATGTAAGAGAAAATGAGTAAGAATTAAATGTATAAAACATATAGGTCAAGAATATTCTAAAAATAGTTATTTGCTCTTACAGTAAAATTTAGGCTGTACAAATGATATATTTAGATAGGGCTGCCATCATTTTCTTGATACAAAATTCCTAGTGTTTTCAAGGTTATGTCAGAAGGAATTCCCATTTTTCGAGACAATTTTAGATATAAGTATAGAGGAATTAAATTTTGTATTTCATAATAAGAGTTTAGTGTGGAGAACAGGATGATTTGTAATTGCTAAGCAACACATTGTCTCAGTCTGGAAAGCAGAAGAATGAGACATGTGCCGAGGTCAGAATCCCTACCTCTTTAGTTATATTTTTCTTCTTTGCAAAGGCCTACTAATAAAACCCAGCTGTTTATAATGTCCCAAATATATATATATATATATATATATATATCAGCTGTTTATAATGTCCCAAATATATATATATATATTAAAGTTTTTTTAAAAAAATTTCCTGTATTTCTTGATTTTCTCAGGTTTTCCTGATTTTACAGGTGAATGGCAACCATTTATATAATCAAAACACATTTTTAAAGAAAGCATAAAATAATATACTTCCCAATAAAATTTTAAGTTTTAAGATTAAAAATATTTTAATGTTAGATGCTTCAACCGAATATGACATTGTTAGTCAGATAAATATTCCACTGTGCCCTATAGAAAGCAACATATGATATTTAAAAATTACAAAATGTTTTGTTTGAATATGTTAACTTAAAATGCAATAGACTATGTATTTTAAACATTTGCTAGGATTAAATTTCTGTATTTTAACTTAGCTAGGCTTGTTCAAGTACTGTAACCAGTATTCTAGAGAATGTGTGATTATAAACTGTCTCTCCTGTTAACAAATAATCACTCTCTTGCCCAAAACTATGGAGATATGTATGGTCTAAGACAGTTGTTTATTCATTTACCCCTTTATTCCTGGTTTTCTAGGAGAAACTGACATGATTTATTGCTCTCTTCCTCCTATGCATTATGTAGTTTTAAGAGGCCACAAACTTTAAAAGTCAGTAAGTTTCAAATATAAAGGAACTTGTTCAAAAGAAATGTAATCTTAGCTTTGGAAATTAAATTTAATGATTTTGCTGTTAAAGTATGTTGTCTATTTATGTATACCTGTGTCCAAATTATTTCTTGTTCTTAGTCATAGAAAACTATTAATACATAAAACTTACTATATTATTTGATGGATTGATGAGTTTCATTAGTGTGTCATATTCAAAACCATAACAATTTTGGTAAACATTAACATTGTCTAATTAAGTATATGATCCTCTTTACAGGTGTTAAAAATAAATTATACTTGTTTGGCATTCATTAAGATATTTATGACATTCTTAATCATGAAATTATATTTAGTAAAAGTGATTTTTTCCAATAAACTTTTCGCAATCTTAGTTTAATACTCACAAATCTACAAATATGTTTTAAATTTACTTTAAGTTTACAGGTTAGTCAGAGCACACAGTTTATAGTTTTCTCTTCAATATATGCCATATAATGTCAATTACCATTCCCTACGTCAAATATGTTTGTGCGCTGGCAAACAAAAAATCTACAATAAACAAAAAATGTGTTTCAAAGCCAATAAACACATTTATAAGAATTTAAGTCACCATACAATTTCAACAAATGTAAATTTACATAGTTTAAATTAATAACTTATATGCTAGTTATTTTCAAGGATAATATATTTTGATAGACAGTTGGTTTTAACACTAATGCATATTAAATTATAATGAAAACATAATATAAATGTTGGTGTGTTCTTATACAGTTACGCTCGAGTCATTGAGCATTTTTGTGTGTAATAAAACTGAAAACTAAATAAAAAAAAGTATAAACAACAAAATAGTATTTATGGTTTTGAAGTGTCGCACTTTAAATGGATACAAGGAGAAACATCAACATTAATGGAATGCTCAATTTAACACCAACACACCTTAAAACTGCATCAAAAAGACACCCTAATGCCAAGGGGACAACTTTATGGGGTATTTGGATGGCACAATCGCATGCACAGCATGTGGGCTCCATCTTAAACCTGTTTTTTTTTCTCTATCTGGGCTGACAAAAATTAAAGTAATGTACCCAATTGTTCAGAAATATTTACATAAAAGTTCACTTCACCACATATTGTTTACTTATGTCTAAAATCACTTGTGGTCAGAATGTTTAAGATCACTTGGAAGTATTAAATGTTAATTTGTCGCTATTTGGAACCACTTCATACCCATGAATCCCCCCCTGGAGGAGCTGTTCCATGGCTCTCAACATCACTTTTACTTGGTTCTTTGTACCCCCACACATCCCCTGGGCCTGGGGGAATTTGTCCATCGTACGGAAGACTTCCATCATACTGTCTATTTTTCTTTTTCTCTCTATTCACTTGAGCATATAGTGGTTCACCTGGCTTAGCTATCTGAAACAAACATCGGATGCATGTAAAAATAGGGAAGTATTAACAATAAGTCTATAAATACAAAGGCACTCTCACACAAAGAAATGTTTGAAAATAGATATTTGAGCATTTTTGTTATAAATGTCCTAGAGCCTGCTGATTGACCTAGATAAAAGTTTGTAACAAAATTCTTCTAGAACAAAATGATTAAAAAAATAGACAGCTAGGAATATCATAGTTGTCAGCTTGTTTAAAAAAATAAGATAAAATAGAATAATAAAATGTAGAGTAGTGTTAATGTGGGATTTATTTCAGAAGTTAGTTATAATTGTTAATAAATATAGTATAGGTGTAGATTGGTAATTAATTGGCCATCACACCTAACATATTAAAAATATAGAGGTTTGAAAAATGTAAGAAAGTGTTCCTTCAACATCTTTTGTTTCCTAAACAATTGTTTAACAGAAGAAAGGTGGGAAAGTGACAAGGCTAAACTTTCCAGTTGCTTTTTAATCACAATCTCTTATGCATTATTGGTCATAAAAGCCAGACAATTTTTGAGAACAACTTTTTAAAATAGCCTTATAACTTAAAAAGGATTCTGTGGTGTTATACTAAAACTTGCTGCTATTGTTAGTATTAATATGAGGTTTAATCATAGAGGAGGTTTAACAAAAGCTGCTCAAATGTTTTCATGGTGGATGCAAAACATATTTTACAAAATTCCCCGACTTTCCCCGGTTTTCCAGGCAACATTTTTCAATTTTTCTTGACTACTTTTTTCCACTTTTAATGGTGGATGATGACTTGTTTGATTTATTATTGATCACATTAAAAAAAGTTTGTATCTACTAAACAAACCGTTTTTTCAGTTATTTATTATTTAATAATAATAATAATATTATTATTTAGCACCGCGTCTTACTACCCGTTCGGGTTATACGCTTTTAGTACTAATTACGCTAATGGAATAGGAATTGGGAAGGTTAAATTAGAGGAAGTGAACCCGCATTTGCGTGGAGGGAGAGTGGAAAACCATTTAGGAAAAACCACCCCCAGTTCACCCGACCGAGATTCGAACCTCGATCTCCCCGTCCTCAGCAGTAGAGCTCAACACGACAAACGCGTTAGCCAACTACGCCACCGAGGCGGGTTGTCAGTTATTTAAAAAAAAAGTTATTTTATTTAGGTATTATTAACTTTTGTTTTAGTGTTTAGTTGCGAAATTAATGGGATCTTTAAGACATATTTTTTAATTCCCTGACTTTTCCTTATTTTTAGTTAAATTACCTGAGATTTCCCTGTCATCCAAAAATTCCCTGACTTTTGTATGAATTTTTGAGTTACACATTAAATATTTTATTTAAAAAATGTGGTTAGTAGGAACAAAATTACTATATAATTATATATGCAAATACATATATAAATTTGTGAGTGTTGAATATATGAATTGATTTTAGGCCTATATACATATAATTTTGCACTAAAACTTCTATAGAATAATGTGAGACCCTTAATAGAAGACTATATAGCTGAGTCAACCAAACAATGATGAGCACAAGCAGCTCACGCGTTTGATATCCTTGATGGGAGCTAAGAGCATGCGAGTCCTAAATATAGTCAAAATATATTGACATTTTAAAAATTTAATTTTTTCAACCTATATAAATATATATTATAATGACCTTAACTGCATCAGTGGGCAGGTGGCCTTATTGTAGGCCCCCTGGTAGATATTCGAGGGTTTTTTCCTAAAGGGTTTCCCCCTTTCTTTCTAGTTAAACATGACTTTTATTTAAATTCCACCTTTCTAATCCCCACTCAATTAGTGTAGTTATATAAACAAAGCTTAAACAGGCCTTAAAATTCTATGGATAAAATGTCCTTTTTTTGGGTGTTTAACCTAACCTTCCCAAACCTTTACAAAAATCATAGGAATTTTGAGTTTTGACCCATGATAAAAGTTATATTTTACCAATCAATTTGTGTACAAAGATTATTTATAGAAATTTTGGACATCTATTTGAGCCACAAAACCTACTATCTTATGAAGAAGAAACTGCAATCTAAACATGGTATAAGTGGGTCAAAATGAAGTATAAAACACTGTCTCTATATGTGTGTATAGCATAGAACCTCAAATGCTCATGATAATTTAAAAAATGGACATCATTATCATTATTATTATTATTAGCACGTCTTACTATCCATTTGGGTTGAACGCACTTACGCTAATGTGTAATGGTAGGGTGATTGTGAGATGAAATGGAGGAGCTACAGTTTAACGTGGAATCCGAACCACGGTGGAGGCTTGGTATTCCCCACATTCACAAGATGTCTTGTCTGAGGTGAAGGAAGGGTTTGGTAATCAGATAGCCAATTTAAGAGATTAGATAGTATATGCATATTATGATGGTATAATAAATCAAATATCTAAACGTAGTATTCCTTGGATACAACGATTAGAACAAGAGAGTATTTTTAAATACTTTTTGGTTATTCATATTTAGATGGCTTTATTTATTCAAAAAATTACTTACACCATCCATAATGAAGATCAAAACTGCATTCAATATTACCAAAATTAAAAAACTAGCTTAAAGAATTTATTAATAACAAAATAAGTATAGGTTAAGATAAAAAAGCATTGCAGCTGTGTAATGTGAATGCTAAACATGCTAAGGTACTTCATCTCATACAATATCAAATAAGATTACATCCAACAAATAAAGTCAGAATTTTGAAAAATATTAAGATATTAGCATCCACACATTCCTATACCATTTAGTTTCTGTCTGTAAACTACTATTATATTTTGACAACAGATGGCATCACAATACAGTAAAGTGTGTTATAGATTTCCTGTAGTAGATGGCAATCTTTTGAATTACACAGTCCTAAGCCACTAGTTCACAAGATGGCAGAAAGTGAAAGTCCATTAAAAAGTTGCTGCTTGCCAAAAGAAAACTTTTTGGTGTGCAACAGCGATAAAGAATCTTCTGATAATACTTCAGAAAGCTCAGATAAGTACATGCCAAGTGATTTGGAAGAAAGATTCATTCTTCTTAGGACATCCAAGAGGTAAGATGGCAACGAAAATTAGATATTGTAGCTCAGTATTATATTGATGTTGAATATTTTGCTCACTCTCATCATAGTGTTCAAAGTCAATTAAATCATGTAAATGGTTTATTTTATATAGACTAGCCAAAATATTACAGGATGATAGTGTAGCATTGCTAAAAACGATAAAAGTTTATCAGAACCTGACATTTTATATCGTTATTTCAGACAAAATTCATAGGCCACCCCTGGAGCCGTCTCTTTAAGATAAAATTCATAAAAGAATAAAAGGAATAAAAGGAAAACCATGGTGCTCAATATGTGAGTGATACAACAGGAAAGAATGTTGCTGGATCTATGCTAGGGCCCTTGTGCAAATGTAAGAACAAATGTAGGTCAATTCTACAGGATAAAGAGCATGATGTTTTTCAAAGCTTTTGGAATCTAAGAGACTTTAATACACAAAATGCATTCATATTTTCTTGTAACAAATCAGTAAAGCCTAAGCAGGCCTATCCCAAGAAAAGATCTCCGGCTGATACCTCCAGAACAAGCAACACATTTACATATCATGTAAAAGCTAATGGTACTGACATGATTGTTTGTAAACAAGAGTTTATGTCTGTACACGAATACTCAGCGCATAATTTCAACAGGAATGACTAGCACTAAAGTAGATCGCTGTGGAAAATGTAAATCTCATCCTAAGAAATATTTTGAAGCTGCTGTGGCTGATGTGCATAAACATACAAAAATCAATTCTTCCCTACCTGTCTCATTACTATTAAAGCCCACAATCCAAAAAGAACCTACTTCAATTGAGATTTGAATATATTTACATTAAATAGTGATTATCCTTTACCATGGTGTAAAGACAAAGGAAAAGTTAATGAGTTTAGATAAATATTGCAGAATAATTTGCTTGGAATACAACATTGGATTTGAAATGCCAAAATCCGATTCCTGCAGAGTATGTGATGAGCTAACAAAAAAGATTAATCAAACTGAATTTGATGGTACTGAAAATGGCTTAAAAGTTGAGGTAGAACAGGCTAGAAAGAACCCTGAACAAGGATTGACTGTGCTATCAATGGATTTGCAGCAGGCTATGCCTACACCAAAACTTTCCCTTGGGCCTGCATTTTATAAACGAAAAATATGGATGTTCAGCTTCAGTTTACACAACTAAGTATCAAATCAAGGGTTTATGTTCATGTGGGATGAAACCACAGCAAACCGGGAAAGTGATGAGATTAGTAGCTGCATTTTTAAATTTCTCAAACACCTTGTTGTTTATTCTGATACCTGTCCAGGATAAAACAAGAACTGGAACATAGCAATTAAGGTGCCACCTCATTCTTTCCAGGCACTTCGAGAGAATTGAACACTTTTCTAGTAGGTAGTCACACACACCTACCATCTGATTGCGACTTGGCTAAAATTGAAAAATTCTATAAGAATCAAACCTAGACTCTAGTATCTAGAAGGATGCCGTCATGTTCAAGTGTAACAAAAGGATTTAATTTCATGTTACTGTAATGCTGCAGAAATACAATTTTGTTACAGTGTATAAACTGGTAGGTACATAAAATAAAAGAAATAAGTATGATGATGGAAATGATCTTCGGTTTTCGAGTGTTTACACATTTAGATACTCACAGGATAAAACAGATGTAATGTTAGTAAAGTACACCTGTAATGATGTATATGTAGATTTCTTTAGAGAAAGGTGGTCGATGATGTGAACCATTCCTAATATGCCAAAAATATTATGGAGCCGTTGCCAGTTAATCATTATTATTATTATTATTATTAGTACCACGTCTTACTACTGTTCGGATTGTACTCATTTACAATAAAGTCTAATGGTAGGGTGATTCCGAGATGAAATAGAGGACCTACAGTGTGTGGGATCCGAACCACGGTGGAGGCTTGGCATTCCGCACATTCGCAGATTGTGATTAATACACGTCTTGTCAGAGGTGAAGGAAGGGTTTGGCAAGACAGTTAATCCTTTGACATTTTTAAGATATTCAGCATCTTATTCCCTATCTCAGCTTTCAATAATTCTTTCTACTTTGGTATAAGATAAGATAATAGGTCAAATAAATATATTGAGAACTGAACCTTAGTTCTTAATTACTAAGAGGGAATATTGTGTTGCAATACAATAATTCCACATACTTGTATGTTATGCACTTCTTTGTCAAAGGTCATTAAACCTAAGGTGTAAAGAGTATCTTTATTTGGAAATTGAAAAATAAAAGCTTAGTACTAGTGTTAAAAACATAGTAAAATATGGTTTCATCAAGAAAGTTTTATGCCACATCAAAACTACCATTTTAAAAGTGTATGATTAATTTAACAATAATAATTGTTCAGTTGCATGCAAAAATAGTAGCTATAGTTCAAAACAAGCATTAAAATAATGAAAAAAATAGATAAATGCGACTAATCTAATTTTATGATTTATGGAATTAATCAAAACATGTTTGTTCCTATATCTCAATTCGAGTGTGATGTGGCATAGGACTATCTGATACCAAGCCCCTTAATTGTTTCTCATATGAACTGGTATAATCGATGATTTTGATTGGATTAACCCCTAAAAAGTAAACTTGGCCCAAGAAAAAGTGTCAAAGCATATATACACTATATATCTGAAAATACAGTACTGATAAATAGAATGTATAAAGCAGGAATACAATATTGAAAAAGAATATATACATATAGTTGATCACAGCTTGTGATAAAGATAAATTGAAAACTGTTGAATGTTAGTGAAAATTGTAGGTTTTACATTTCATCCCATTCATCAGGCTAGTATTTGTACAATAAAGAGGTATTTATGTTATTTGACTACTTTTCTATGTGTTTAACAAATTTGTATAAAATAGGAAATTTTATTAATTTCTAGATACAATTAATAAAGCATGATATACAGTTTCAATTGGGAAATGGTGTGTGTAAAGAAGATTCACCCTAGTATGATTCATTAAAATATGACCAATTGAAACCCTCTTTATAATTTATGGATAATTTGTAATCCTCTGCTACTTTATATTATATTAATGCTTTGCAGAACTACTTAACATAGTTCTGCAGATATGAAAAACGTAGCAATGAGGTCAGCATGTTTGTCTCAGATTCATGTATCTTTACTCTTTTCAGTTGTCGAGATATTATAAAAATATAAATAACTTTAGCTGCATCCATAAATAATAATCACATTTTGTAACAAAATAAATGGGATAAATAATCTTGGTATCAAAAATGAGTTTTAAGGGAAACAAAAATTCACGCAAGTTTTTATTAATAAGGTTAGATGATTGATTATGAGTAGAGCTATTTTAAAAAAGATAAAAAAGCAAGTAAGAAGTCAAACGTGTATTAAAGTTGAAAATCAAGATAATATGCCACTAACTACCAAATAAACAATTCCAAAGAAGAAATTAAAGATATTATGAAACAATATATTTTAGTGTTGAAAGTAAACATATTAATGGCATCAGTGATGGGTACTAATTGTACAAATAGTGGTTGAAAGTGATAATGATTCAAATTATCTACTAGAATCCATGCATTCTACATGCACACACAAAAAAATGTAATCAAATAATTTAGTGCTTGTTATTATTAGCACTTTTCAATATTAAAGACCTACAACACGTCAATACATGTTTAGAAATAAAATAAAACAAAGTGAATTTCCCCCCCCAAAAAAGGAATTACTTTCAACATCATAAGAATCTTTACAATTTTTATTTTGGCGAGCTAGCATACATAAATTTTATGACATATCTTGTTATAAAACATTTTTTTTTTTACATACAGTATAATTTTTCTGAGTTACAAACCTTTTAATAAGGACTAATTACTAACAGGAACAGAATGACAAGGCAAATGCTTTCAAGGTAAGGAACAAGAAAGGAATTAATAATCTACTTACTTAATAAATTACCTGGTTTAAATTGATCTTTTGGAGGTTGTTGCAGCCTACGACTTCAGGAAGATGTGGTTGAAGATGGAGGCTGCAATCACCTCTGAAATGTTGGCAACAAATGACCATTCATGTGATAACAGACCAACACCATCTTATAAAAAAAAAAACCTAAAACCTAAATGTGCTGTGAAGAGTTCAACTAATCTACAGGACTAGATGTTCTAATAAATAAAGATTGCTATATTTCAAAATAAAATAAATAAACTAGGACTCATTAATGAAGTAATATTCATGAGAAATTAGTGCTTATTTGAAGTTTATATACAATCATGACAAACCAAACTGATTTGGCCATAAAGAATGTGTAAATTCCAAAATCCGAGCCGCGGAATATATTTATAAATAGAACTTTGTATTAATTTTTTATTTTTAAAGGTTTTATGTATTGTATATACTCTAAAGTTGTATGTATTGTTTCGATTCAAGTTAGAGAATGTGCTTTATTTCATTAATCTATATAAATAAATAACACTGGTATTAGAAAATAATGTATTGATAATAAGTAAATGATAATCATTTAAAGAACTTATAATCTGATGTGTATCAAAAGGCTTTGAGTAATTAAAGAGCATAAGAAGAGCGAGGGTGAGTAGAACACAGTTTCACTATGACTTGAAATTAAATCAATATCCACATTTTGCAAAACCACAATGATTCATATAGTTGCAAAGTTTAGAAGTAGTAGCAAGTAAATAAGAATTTAGTTGGTAAATCTTCCTCAGCAAGTTGATATGAATAATGTAGATATAAAATCTTGTTTAGTCTATTTTTTTTTCTCTAAACTTTTAGTGAGCTTTGAGCGGACATTAATTTTATTATTTAAAATATATATTGGCACTGTTTCAACATGAAGATTTTTATAGTATAACACTTTGAATGTTAACGGTTTGCCATCATGGACAATCATAAGTACAAAATGTTGGCCTGGAAGTGTATGTATGTATGTATGTATGTATGTATGTATGTATGTATATATGTATGTATGTATGTATGTATATATGTATGTATGTGTGTATGTATGTGTGTGTTATATATATCAGAACATCTCCTATCTCTTTTATATATATATATGTATATAAAAAAGAGATAGATGTTCTGATAAAAGTTGATGGAGCATTGGTTTGCTCAACTACTAATTTTAGATGAGTTTAATAGATATTTTTTTGGTGGCCCACATCTTACTACCTGTCTGGGATAGATGCATAAATTTAAACTAATAGGGTAGAGATAAAGGAATAATTCAGAGGCAATGTGCCCACATTTGTGTGATAGTAATGGGAAACGGCTCTCAGTACACCAGGCAAGATTAGAACCATGGCCTCGGTGTCACCAGCAAACCAGTCTATTGTGAGAGTTTGCCTTAGATCATGCAACCATCAATATGGATGCTAGAATAATGTCTTGAATTTATTCAAAACCATTATATTTTGTATGTGCAATCTAGTATTTTATTTTAAAGAACTAAATATTTTTTTCTAAAATGACCCTGGTTAGAAAATTATGTTAATAATGATCCTTTCAAGTACTAGTTTCTTCTAACACTAGGGTTTGGATCTACCACTGTAACCCTTTCGTTAGGCTTACCAATACATGTAATTTGATACACTAAACTCATGTTCAATTTTGTTTATGATCGATACAACATTTCACCAGTAGTTTTTTACTATAATTTTCCACGTTTGTTTGTAGTTTGGTTAAATTTTCCTTTATAGTGACTTGTGACATTTTTTGTTGTTTTGACATTTTCCCAAATTCTAGATATTTATAAATTATATACAGAATTAAGTGACTCCAATTAACATTTAACATTGGATTAAAGTGTCTATAAATTTTTAAAAATAATTATTCCATTCTTGATTATCGGTATTTAAAATAGTTCCAGAAGGAGTGAAGGAATTTTTGCTACTCTCTTAACCATTGATTTGGCCATTTTAATAATTTTCATCTTCTTCTATTGCTAAAAATCTTTCTTCTCAATTGGCATGATGGGAGTTTGTCTGGAATTTATTGTGATTAGAATATAGCATCAGTTTGTAAAAGGCCTGCTTGCACAATACAATTGTTTTAAAAATATTACAACATTCTCAATAAACTTTTTTAATATTTGCTGGTTTACACTATTTTAGGCACAGTTTATTTTCAGTAAATTATTTAATACAAATCACCTCAGTAGAAAAAAAATTCAACATTGTTGTGTAGACTACAAAATCACCACATGCTTTAAATGTTAAATAGGAAGTATGTAGCCTCAAAACAAAAATAGTAAAGAATATTGAAAAAGTTCTACTCTATGTGTTTAAGTTAAGATAGATAAGATAAATAGCTCAACAATGGAAAGCCATCACCATGTATTTTTTGATTAAGTCTCTTTAAAAAATTATTTCTATATAAAATTTCATCAAAGAACTTCGAAATAATTATATTGTAAGATTAACCCTCCTAATACCATGGAGTCACCAGAGACCCCAGCGCAACTTTGTTGACCTGTAAAACCTGTAATATATTTCCTAAAATTCTGAAATAAATTGACTTTGTTTATTTATCTACCTACCTTAAAATGTATTTATTATTATTATTATTATTATTATTATTATTATTAGCACCGCGTCTTACTACCCGTTCGGGTTATATGCACTTACGCTAATGCGTAATGGTAGGGTGATTGTGAGATGAAATGAAGGACCTACAGTTTAACATGGAATCCGAACCACGGTGGAGGCCTGGCATTCCCCACATTCAAAAGATATCTTGTCAGAGGTGAAGGAAGGGTTTGGAAATCAGATAAATCTGTGCCGGGACCGAGGATTGAACCCCGGCCGCCAGCATAGAAGTCTAACACCTTACCCCTAGACCACCAGGTCACCTGTAATGTATTATTTATTTATTTTTAATTTTTAAAATTAGTACCTAAAAATATCTTTTATACCACTGAATACCATTGGGGTCATATTGACCCCAAGATTTAAAACATTTGTTTTTAGAGTTTTGCGCATTTAAAATGTAAAAAACACACACAACTGCTACCATCTATTGTGTAACATTATAATCAATTTATTTATATTCTCATAAGTTGACTAAAGATAGCAGCATCTACATCATCTTGAATGAAATGCTATAAGAAACTATTCTGCTAGTTGAGGAACGTTCTGGCCAAAATGGCGGATAAAAGGTTGTAAGGAGAAGAAATATCAAAAATTCTAAATGAAGAGATTAGCGTTTATGATTTTTCAAATAATGTGGAAGTTGAACATAATGAAGAGATTAGCGTTTATGATTTTTCAAATAATGTGGAAGTTGAACATAATGAAGAAGCTTCTGATGATGAAGGAGAAGTAGATTTTGTCGAAAATAATGTTCAAAGCTCTGATGAAGATGAATATAATTCTGATGATTCATCTACAGCTTCACAACAAAATTATTTCAAGTAAAATGTACTGTAAAACTTATTTATTGGCAGGTATAAGTTTTTTTTTTTACCAAACTATAAAAGAGATGTACTGAGTCGGCAACCGAGCCTCAATGTAATGAGTATTGCACCTGGTCCTACACGTTACAGCATCAGAAATGTAAACACTGTACAATCTGCATTTGAGCTGTTTATCAAACCAAGTATTGTTGAAGAAATACTGAAGTGGACTAACAAAGAAGGTGGTATTACTTATGGAGAGTTATGAGTGAGTGTTGATAAGGATGAACTGATGTGTTTCTTTGGATTATTGATACTTGTTGGCGTATTCAATGCTCATAATGAGGCTATTACAAACTTGTGGAATCTCGAAGATGTTCGCCCAATTTTCAACAAGTTTATGGCTAGAAACAGGTTTAAACAAATATCACTCTGTATATGGTTTGATAATGCTGAAGCAAGAAGGCAAAATTGAAGTACTGAAAAATTGTCACCAAAGCAATATATTCCAGATGTGGTCTGAAACATTCCAAATGAGAATGTAACTGTGGATGAGCAATTAGTTACTTTCAGGGAAAGATGCCCATTCCGTCAATTTATTCCATCAAAACCTGGAAAATATGGTATAAAGCTCTGGGCAGCATGTGACAGCAAAACATATTATGTAATAAACATACAAGTATACACAGGCAAAGAAACTAATTCTCCTAGGGAGGTGAACCAGGGGAAGATAGTGGTGCCGGATATGGTGAATGACTTGGAGAAAAGTGGAAGGAATATTACAGCAGACCACCTTTTCACAAGTGTTAGTCTGGCAATAGAGCTAGAAAAGAAACAATTAACACTATTGGGAACAATAAGAAAAAATCGTTCCGAGTTACCACCGCTGTTCACAACTGTTGGCGGTTGAGAAGTGTATTCTTCTCTGTTCAGATTTCAGAAAGCAGCCACAATAGTATCATATTGTCCAAAAAAAGGAAAAGTGGTAACTCTATTGAGTACAATGCATTATTAAGCTCAAACTGAAAACAAAGAAAGAGCCAAACCTCAAATGATTCTGGACTATAATACAACAAAATAAGGAGTTAACACCATGGATAAGTTGGTTAGAATATACACAACCAAACGAATGACAAGGTGACCTATGGTTTTGTTCTACAACATGTTGGATACAAGTGCTCTAAATGCTTTCATTATTTGGATGTATCTAAATCCAAATTGGAACCAGAACACCAACTACAAGAGACGAATATTTCTCATGGAATTGGGTAATTCCCTAACAAAACAAAATCGACAACGACGTGCTTCTGTTTCTCAAACAACCACACCGACTCAAAGAAGTGCAAAGCGCGGATGATGCTCATTATGTGATCGATCAGTAGATAGGAAGTATAGTGATAAATGTGTTAAATGTGTATCTTTTGTTTGCAAAGACCATTCAATCATTGTATGTAAATATTGCGAGAATAACTGAAGTAGCCTAACCAATCCTTTTTATACACATTCCATAATATTCTTTTTGTAACCAGTCAATTTGTATTCTGTGTGATGAAGTACTGCTTTAAATTTCATATGATGTGTGTATATATATATTTTTTTTTCATCTCCAAAATAAGTAAAAGTAAAACATATTTAAAATAAAATATAATTATTATTATGACAATAAATCATGGGTAGAATGTAATGTTAATCAAAAAAATAATAATGGGGTCTCCAGTGACCCCATTGTTATTCAGTGAAACAAAATTATTCCAGTAGTAGGAGGGTTAACATGCATTATAGTTTGCTCTTTAATATTATTTGCCAAAATAAACCTTTTTTCTGCATCATCTGGAGTTTAACCCATAAATGTGATAAATATATATAAGGTGAAATTCTAAATTGGGTTCTCCCTGAAATTTCTAAATCCATTTCTCTAATCTAAGTTTATTATATTATTAAACAAATATGTTTCCTTTTATTCCGGTCTATTCAAAATTTAAATTTTGTAAAGTAATATCTCAGCACATACATACATCAGGATTCCCACTATTTTCTTAATATAGCTCCCCTTTTGATTTCTAGAAGGAATTCTTTCTTCATTAAAGTGACCATAATTAAATATTTTCATGGGTGTTTTTGGAACAAGACGATTTGTTTTGGATACTGAAATCTATACTATCGTTACACAGCCATATGTTTCATGAGGATAAAATGGGCAGCAAGACAGGATGAATCAGCATGCTTAGTTCTTTAGTCCAATTTTTCTTCAATGAAAAGGCCCATTATTTAAAGCTTACAGTTAAAATATTGGATGTATTTTCCTGGTTCTCCAGGTGTGTGGTAACCCTTCAGAAACATATGTTTAAGCACAATCAATATGTAAATAAACACTTACAACCACATAAACAATAAAGGGGCAAGGGTGTGCGAAGCTTTGAAAATTTCAACTTCGCTTTGAAAGTAAAATTAAAGATTCAAAAATTACAAAACTTTGCAAAAAATAAAAATATTTAAAGTTAAAACACATATATATATATTAAATTTTCTGCTGTTACTTACATAAAAAATGAGTGTTTACATAATAAAGATCTGAAGTAATTAAATTAAATTTTGTGATACCAGATTTATCATTTAAAGACAAAATATATGAATTATGTTTGAAATAGAGCATTTTGTAAGTAATATTTAATAACTAAATTTACATATTTACGCAAATATAAAATTTGTATCCAACATTTCACATTTAAAAAAATATACAAACTTTGGACATATCTCTTAATATTTGATTGAACTTGGCTTCAAACTGAAAAAATGGATTTCGCACAGCCCTATAAATGGGTCATCCGGTTTTATATGCACGCACCCACACACAATGCATTAAAAAAAAGAGAAATAATAAATGGGCCAGTACTTTTTTAATATATATTTCTTCTAGTGACCACATTATCTTATTAACTCATTAATACAACAAAACAGATAAACAGGTTTTTATAGATACTTTAATTTCGTTCTGCCTATTAAATAACAATTATATATTTCAACAAGGAAAATATATCAAAACATGTGTACATACAAATTGAGGTAAACTTCAAATAGAACACAATTAATTTGATAATACTAGTAGGATGAAAGCACATTTAATAATAAACAAATGTGTTATCTATTTATCAACTGATATAAATAAATTCAGACAGTTAAACACACAGGCAAAATCATAGAAAACTTAAAGCCACATGGATTTATTTATCCATTCAGACATTATAGCTTTGCTACAATGCCTTCTTTCTCTAGTTATATAAACCTCAAAATTTTACCATCTTCTTTGAATTTTATATTTCAAGCAGTATTTTTGTTTGTTATAGTAACCTATTTGGATGTCAATTTTGGCTAAGTTTAAGTGAAAGTGGAAGTCTTAACTTTACCCGTTAAAGCTGTATTTTTATTAAAATAATTATAGAATTACTCACAACGAAGGAAAGTTTGATAACTATATTTATTTTTCGCTTGTACTCGTAATGGTTTTACATGGAAAGCTATCTAAGCTTGGACAAAAAAATAGTAGTTTTTTAAATTAAGTGTACCCACATTTACTTGAAGATATGTCCAGTGTTTTAGATTAAACAGAATTGTTCTATGGTTGTTTAAATTCAGAGGTGCCAGGTATAATCCCTATATCTAGTTTTAATTTATCAACATGTAGTTTAAAAAAGTGACTTTATAAGTTTACTGGATGAAAACAACGTGTCACAAAGCAATAAAAGTCGTTGATTGGAATCAAGTCTATCCTGGAGTTAAGACATCCTACCCCTTGTGTAACCTCTGCTAGCTAGATGTATAAAAGCTCATTTATGGTGGATTTAAATATATGCATAGTCTTTGGGGAGCTCTATATAATTACTATTATTGTCAATTTAGTAAACAAGTTTAGAATTATAATAGAATATTAAAATTCTTAAATCATACTTATTAATATGGAATTTATTGATGCTTTAAAACCTCATCTTTATGATCATATAGAGAACCCATTAAAAATAGTGAGACGCATAAAGCGAAAAGTGCCATACAAATTTGGAATCTAGTACTTTTCCCTTTGATAGTTTTAAGATATGATTTCCAATGTTTTTGAAAAACGAAATAAAATTAAATTGTCTTGTTACATAAACTCCTATAAAATGAAATATCACAATTTTTACAAAAAAATTTAAAAAATCATTAAATAAACACAAAATTAAGAAGAAATTAAGCAGAAATTTTGACCGTGCTGTAATTTGATTAGTATTTTGTTGTTGTGTTAGCTAACTTTAGATTAAAAAATTGTGAAATGTGCAGACAAACTTGACAATTAATTTTAAAGTAAATAGATAAGATTTAAATAATAAATTTTAATTTTGCATACATTGTTTCAATATTTAAATAATACTTAAACAACTCAGATAACATGTAATTTTGAATAAACACGAAATAATACCGAAAAGTGAGATTTAAAAAACTAAATTTAACTAAAAATAAAACTATTTTTACGGGGCTCTAATCATAAGGTATTTATTTTAAAACTTATTACTTCTCAGCTTTAAAATTAAGGCTTATTCAAAAGAATTTGGGATATAAGTATATTAAAAATGATATGTTGATTAAGTGTTGTTAATAGTTGAATTTAATTTGTTAACCAATTTACACAAAATACATGAAAATGTAGCTTTCATACCTGCAGAGTTACTTGTACACAAAAATTAATGATAAATATAATATGCAATAAATTCATAATTTGCATGTAATCTGATTATAGTATATAAAGTGTGTGCATCAGCACTTCTGTAAAAAGTTATACCAGAACTATTTCTAAATATGATTCTTATGAATACATAAATGTAAATATTTACTAAGTAAGAAAGTGGGTTTAATTCAAAATGAATCATATATATATATTCTGAAAAAAATAATCTAATTGAGTGTGCAATTATATTCAATTGTACACATTCACATATATCTAGGTTTTGTTGACCAATACATATTTGAATAAAACAAATTTAACTCTCATCGATGGTCACATGGTCTAAGACAACAATCTTAAACTGGACTGGATTGCAGGTAATTTGGAGAACTAGGTTGAATATTGGCTTGTTGAATTGAAGGTGATTTTCCATCACTTCCCCTAAAACTACCATCCCCACCTTTAGTTCCTAACTAATCCAGTAAAACTTTGATGTTACATTTAATTAATATGTATTTTACTGCGTTTTATTGCCTGTTCGGGTTTTATACATAAATTAATTTGCCTAATGGAATAGGGATGAGGAAGGTAGATTTTTAAAAGAAATGCACTCTCATTTACATGAAGGCGGAATAGGAAACAATTGAGGACCTTCAGCAAACCCAACAGAGATTCAAACCTCGATCTTCCAGTCACCAGCAATCAAGTCCAAAACAAGAGTGACACATTAAATACTATGATTAAAAAAATGGATAAACTAAATCAACAATTATTGATAATATGAAAATGAAACAGTTTATAAAGACATTTGTTAAATGACAATCATAATTTTATTTACTTGATCAAGTAGCATTTTTTTTGTGACAAGAAATTGTATATTGCTACATTAATTAGTGTGTCGAACTTTTGAATGATAGAATTTAAAACTCCATTTTACACATTTTAGAAAACCATTAATAGATGTGATTTAATTAAAAAGTATACTTTCTAGAAAATAATAATATCCTTATTTAAATGGAAAATACAGGCACAATGGGATGTTCGTCTGGTTTGCTTCCTTATTTGTTTAATAACTTATTAGTATAACAAATCAGTTTATAGTTATTAAATTAATCCAAAGAGTTAAGCTCAATATCATTCAATACAGAAATATTTACCGCTATAGGAAAAAAATGTTTAAAGTTTTTTCTTAGTTAGGTTTAATTTTTTCCCCATTTGAACCATCAAAATTTATTAGATTATTGATGAAAATTACAATAAAAATCAAAAGAAATACAAAATAGGCCATATTGTTACTAAAGCATTTAATACCACCAACGGTAATCACATAACAATGTAAATAATGTGAAATTATTTTGTAAATTTAATGAGTTTATTTTTTCTATTTCATTGCCTAGATTTTTTAATTTTACTGTGCATTTCATAGCAAAAGAAAGAAGGAAGGACAAACAAAATTATGAAAAGTTGAAAATGTCAAATATTAAAATAACAAGGTAAACTATATTTTGGATGGCCACTAGACAATTTTTCTTGCCCAATATTATCACTAATATATAATGAAATGTTTCAATAACAGTTTAACTCAATGTTAGAAGTATCACACATCGTGCATCGAACAAAATCAAAACAGGCAATGCATAATAATATCTACTCATGCAGAGCAAAGTAATGTTTACTTATCAGAAAGACGCACTTACAGAATTTGGAGGATAGTTTCGCACCCCTCCTGCAGGGGGAGCATGAGTGCCTCCTTCAGGATAAGACATGTCTGCCATTGGAATGTCATCTCCCTTTAAAATAAGTAAACAAATAGATAAGTTGAACACAACTGATAAATTGTTGTTTTTAGTGAAGTTATCAAAAAGGAAAAAAATTACAAATTAATTACATTAAGATAAGAGTTTATTAATTGGATCATTTATACAACCAAACAATCTGGGCATAAAGTGGTAATACAACATAGACCTAAAAGATTATTAGTCCTAGTTAACATCACTAATTGACCAACACTATTTTGGAATGATGAAATAATATAAATATCTAACACTAGATAGCTGTTGCCCGCAGCTTTGCTCGCGTGGAAGTTGATTATATACAAATACGAAAATATACATATGTATTTACAGATTAATTTAAAATATTACGTTACGTTGATGACCATAACTTGACCTCAGATCAAAAATAATGCAAGTCCGATACAAACTTTCACCCCCTTTTTCATCCCTTATTAAATAAAATTTCCAAAATTCCTGAAACATGTATTTATTTGTTTTACGTCAATAACCGAAATACAAAATTTTATTTATGCAACTTTCAAAATGACGGACTTTCATACATATTATCATACATATTATCATCCCCTATTTTGACCCCTTTGGGGTGGAATTTTCTAAAATCCTTTCTTAGTGGGTGCCTACATAACAAAATGAATATACAGTCCGAATTTCATGCTTGTAGCCTTGATAGTTTGCGCTCGGCGATGATGAATCAGTCAGTAAGTCAGGACATGTTATTTTATAAGTATAGATTTGAATGGCTTAAAGTTCAAGGTCATATGTGTGTATAATTTTTTCAAAGTTTACTTGAATGTTCCTAAGAACAAATTTACATTATTTTTTTGATTCAGTAGAATGCATTCTTTTAGAAAAGTCCTTTCCCTAAATTTTCCAGAATATTAAGAAAACCAAAGCTTTTTAATATTGAACCTATTTACATTAAATATATCCATTTAGATAAAGTTATTACAGGATTATGGGTATTAAAAGTATGACTATTGCTGTGCTATAATCCAGAGGCTTGATAGTTTTTAATTCTTAAATATATTTTAAAAGAATATTTATAGCGTATAACGTATTTCTCAAATTTTTCCTATGTGAAAAAACATATATGATCAGTGTCATAACATTTAGTTTCCTTTTTTGGAAAGATGTGTGCAAAGATTTTTTCTAGTATAACACATAAAACAAATGATACCTTAGTTCGGTTTTGAGGATATTTCATGAATATGATTTGTATTCACTTCAAATTGAAAAAGTGGTCTTTGCACACCCTTGTCCTATGTGAGAGACACCGGCATGGACCATAGTTTGAGAACCAATGGTCCAGCATATGTTGGTTTAAACAATTGTATGTGTACAAAAACCAAAATGTAGTTTACTTTGAATTCTGGACCAAAGTCTATAAATAGGTGTAATAAGAGGAAAATAAATTTCTACCAGGAGTCATTAAGGTTGTGTTTCAATGGGGCCCATTGACATGAAACATATATATTATTTTATGAGACATATATAGTTGCTATTTTATTTGGAATTTTTAATCCGTAAATGCTTAAAATATATATATAAAAAAAGTATTATGAGAGGTAAAAATGATCTACTAAACCAAGCTCGCTATTAAGACCAGACAACATTATTTGGGTTTGCTAAGAACCCAATGCAGCCTTTATTCTCCCACTCACTATGGGATGATATTTTATGTAGATGTGGAATGGATCCTGAATGCTTGGGGAAAAAGAAAATTATCCATTTTTGTAAAATGTGCAGAAATAGCTATTTCATGCATAGTTCCGGGCGGGAAACAAAGTATGTTTGGTGTTCCACCATGTACTGCTGACTCACCGCTGTTAATTCATTTTGTAGACAGCCTTCTTCTGCGTCCTTAAGCAAGCTTTGTGAATTGGTATTTTAACTTTTTTGGAGAGACAAACAAGGTGACTCATTGTGCTGCATCTATAAACGGTTATTTGTTGGGTTAAGCAAGCGAGAGAGCTTGAAAGATTTGGAGAACGACATAGATATATTCTAGTCTACCATCTTTTGGGGTGTGAAAACTAAGGGGAAGAAGTACCTTGCCAATCTCAACTTTCTTTTAAGTATGAAGCTTTAGAGAGGAAGTAGAGATTAAAGGGGTGTAACAGAGAATATTTAAGGGGTTTCAAACCTGGAGGGTCTTTAAAGGGTGTCAAGAATAGTGTAGAACCCTTATGGGGTTTCAAACTTAGAAAAAACTTAAGGGGTTCAAAATCTCGAGAATATTAAAGGACTTTAAAAACGAGACACTAATTTAAAAATTTCAAACCAAGAGAGCATTTGAGGAATTTTAAATGAAAATAATATTTAATGGGTGTCAAACATAGATGACACCAGTTTCAAGCTTAAGAGAACATTGAAGGGTTGTCAAATCTGCTTTATAGTATTTTTTGGACTATGCTAATAATTAGATATAAAATAAAACTATAAAAAGAATTAGATATAAGAAAATTTACATCAAAAATGTAATAAAATCAGATATGTGAATTATTATTCATTAGTAGTTCAAAATTTTGCTATTAGATTCGATAAAAATTTGCACTCCATATGTATATTATTATGTTTTTATTTTGACTAATTATTTCATTATTTGAATTAATTTTAATAGTGTTATAGCTCTTACAAGTCTTAACATATTAGTTTAAAAATCAGTATGCATTATTCTAAAGATTCATTCTTATATTCTCCTATTTGTGTCCTAATACCAATATATTGACTCATTTCCACTTCTGCAATTAAAATCCCATTCCCGTCCTTCCCTAATTGTATGAAATATAAACATTGAGTTTGTCTCAAGATGCATCTCTTGGTTCAAAGCAAGTGTTGCAGTGACTTCAAGTTATAAATACCAAAACTACATTCATCTATATCTATACAATAAATAAGTTTCGTTAAAATACCTCTTATAACATCTTAAAGAATGTGTGACTACTTAATGACTGTCTTGGCACAATAACTATGAAACATTTTTTCTAGGCTTAGAAAATTGATAGGAAGGGTGAGAACAGGTGTACTTGTTTTAAAAGAACTTGACCCAGAGCAGGCATTTTGATGTGTTCAAACATCCTCTCCCCTCCCCTAAAGTGTAATGAATGTTGGTATTACTTTTCAAAATCTAGACTATAAGCTTAATGGAATATTATAAAACCCATAATACCCATATTAAAAATTATTTTTAAAAACAAAAATATTAAATAGAGTCATGAGAAATCTAATGTTTAGAATATATATATATATTTATATAAAAAAAATTACTTTCCATCTGAAGTAGGTAGAGGTTTTAACACCCACTCCATTTTGATTTTTGCACCACTAAGTGTATCTTTACTTTGCATTCATTACTGTTTCTAGCCTATAGACTGGGTAAGTTTTTTATTCAAGCCATATTTTTCCACTATCGGCATGCTAGAACTGTCGTAGCTTCATATGGCTTATAATCTAACTTAACACTAAGACAGGCACAACAGCCAGTCCCTGGCTGTTAATTCTTCGCTGTGAAAGGGTAAACCCACATTTCACCGATGATAAATTATTCGGCCATGCCAGCAATTGAACCCGGGACCCTTAGCTCCATAGAAAGACACGCTACCAACTGAGCTAAGGTGTCAGA
The DNA here is from genome assembly GCA_902151445.1 of Timema monikensis. NCBI lineage: Eukaryota > Metazoa > Arthropoda > Insecta > Phasmatodea > Timematidae > Timema > Timema monikensis. The sequence goes on along the minus strand of CABFVZ010000298.1, from coordinate 171,501 downwards.
TACCCAGTGTTTCTATTGGGTTATATTAATTTATCAAATAAGATTGTATAAAAGTAGGAATAACAAAAATAATTAAGTGTATAGTAGTTTGAAATATAGTTAAAAAAAGATCTAAAGCCAATAAATTTCAGGATGAAACTAAAAAAGAAATTAAAAGTTTTGTAGTGGCAGACTATTTATTCAGACTTTCTAAAAAGGTTTATTTAATAGTGTGCCTAAATGTGTATTTAAAATCGTGGGGGTTATGGATTTAAAAGTATGATTGAAGTGAACCTTATAAACAAATAAAATATTCATGTATAAGATTTTTTAAGTGACTGGATTACAGTGAAGAAATGCATCTTTTCAAATATTTATATTTTAAAAAACTATTAGAATCATAAATTTACATGTAATTTTTTACTAATGAACACGTGACAATTTTTTTTAATGAATACGGAATTTTGTTTTAGTTTTTTTTGAACCCTCTTACACTTAGCACCGCGTCTTACTACCCGTTCGGGTTATACGCTTTAAGTACTAATTACTCTAATGGATTAGGAATTGGGAAGGTTGAATTAGAGGAAGTGAACCCGCATTTGCGTGGAGGGAGAGTGGAAAACCATTTAGGAAAAACCACCCCCAGTTCACCCGACCGAGATTCGAACCTCGATCTCCCCGTCCTCAGCAGTCGGGCTTAACACGACAAGCGCGTTAGCCAACTACACCACAGAGGCAGGTTTTGAACCCTCTTGAATTTAACATTATCTTTAAAGACAACCATCACTCTCTTTCCCTTTGATTAACCCTTTGGTGTTTGTGATATTAAGAAGCATTAATAATATATTTATTTTACTAGGATAACTTACACGCTGATACATAGATGGACCTGGACTTCTCGATGATGTATTATTTGAGTTGGCGGAACGTTGCATGGTCCGGTCTTCATATCGAGTGCCTCCTTGGCTGGCCATAGGACGATTTAATGTGCTATTGGCATTATTAGGAGAATTAGACCCAGCGTTTCGCGCTGCTACTGTTTTGGTTACAAAATCAGGTTCTTTCCAACCTTGCTTTTTGTACACTTCCCGTAGTTCTTGATGCTGCCACATAGTGAATAAAACTTGACCAGCAAACTTAAGCACTCTAGGAGTATACTTTTGTCTCTGTCTTGTAATATTCATAAGACGTTCTACACCACCCGCTTCAAGTAATGACCTGTAATATAGAGTAGGAACATTTGTATCTATATAAATATGGATTCCATGAAACCATAACTTTGACGTTCCTATTGAAATTAGTTTCAAAATAAATAAAATGATAAGATTTAACCAACTTTTTTTTTGTGACAATTTAATACCAAAGATCTTTGGAATTCATCAATAACGGCAAAAAATATTATTTTAAGAACTTAAAAGTTCCAAGTTCAGGGTGGCCACAGGAATTCACTTTTAAATTCCCCAACTTTTACATTTTTTCTAAACAAAAATTAATTTTTGTCTCTGATCATATTTTACCAATTTATATAATTGTAAACTACTAAGTATAGATGGATCACCAATGGCCAACATTGTTGAACTAAAATAATTTATCCATGACCTGTAATGATGAGTCCGTTGACAAAAGCGTCACTCTCATTTATTGATCAATGGTGTGATAAACATCCTAGGCTCAAACTACAACCAAGAGTAATGAAAAGTTTTATCCTTAATACTTTCCATAAAAGTGGGTTTTCATTTCCTTCAAATTATCCTTATCCATCCCTAAGAAAATCGCTTAAAACAAAAATACCTGGTAGAGTTTGACTTGACTATCAATGTTATTGATTGTGTTCAATAGAATAAGTGTGTATAATCTGAACAGGTAGTAAAAAAATAAATAAAAAATAATTGAATATGTGGAAATACAATATATTTTGATAGACAATATTCACAGTTGTGCGTTTAACAAACACCAAGCCTTTTAAATGAAATTATTGGTTTTACATAATACAATTTTGATTATTACATTTACATCTATTACTGTTGCCTGTGGCATGGAGTTTTTTTATTCAAATGAATCAGTCTTTTATTCAAGCCATATATTTTCCACTACCGAGCGGCTAGGCCTGTCGTAGTTTCTGATTATAACATATGTTATATTATTTTGAATAAACTATATATGATTAAAAAAACAAAATCAAGAGCAAATGTCAACATAATCATGTGCCAAGTATTAGAGGCTATCACGAAAAAAGGATTCAATCACTTTAAAGCTAACAAAATATAAAGATTCAATAGTTTTAGTGAAAAATGAGTCTGAACAAATTAAATCAATAGTATCTTTGTTGCCTTCTGATTTTTGTTCATTATTCCCACAAGCCAATGTAATAAAATACTTGTGTGAATATTATATAATGAATGTAATGTGACCTGTTCCAGCTAAACCTGGAGTTTTCACACATGTATAATATATCACCTTGGTTAAGATGAAGAAAATAAAGTAACACTATGTGTCCACGTTGATTAGAACTAGATTAACATTTACAATATTAAAGAGTAGTTAACTAAATATATCAAAGTTTTATCTTTTTTTGATTTAATGTAGGTAATACCGAATTTTCTCCATTTCATAGTCAAAATCCTTGATTTATTCTTAAGTTTCTCTTTAGGTATTTTCTATAACCATTATTAAAATGACCTTAGAATTATTATGGTTATTTAAATTAATAAAGTAGTTGACTGTGTGATTTCTTGTTCATAATTTACATTACTAAACCAGTGTTCATGATCAAGATATGAGATGGATTAGCATAAGGTTCTGGCTAAGTTTTCAGTGCAGGTGCTCAAAATAATTCTCTATTTGTGTATGGGTGCAATAATAATGGAACTAGAGCCCATTACAAAATATTGGTAATTTTTCCTGGGTTGAGTTTCTTAAAAGTTTTGTGGTTATAAAATTTTGTATTCATAGATAAAACATTAAATTGGAGACAGAATCATTTTCTGACTATCTACGATTTTTTATCTGGCATCGAACATCGTGCTAAAATTTCATTTTTTGGCATGACTTTTAAACATTATATGGTAATGAATAAATGAGGCACGATCAGAAGCAAAAAATATGGTATGAAAAGTGCAAATTTAAATACAAGCACAAAAATACTGTTACTTTGTTTAATATGAAAGTTACTTAAATTAATTGATTTGTGAAAAAACAAGATGAGAGGTTGAATAATTTGGGCTGGAAACAAAAATAGACTATTCAAAATTTAAGTAAAAAAATAATACAAGAGTTTAATATCATTATTTTCATACCATCGAAGATAAGTTAAGATTGTAGCTGTAAGACTGACTATATAATAAATTTAAATATTGCCCAAGCCATGTTAAATAAATGTATCCTATGTTGTGTAAATTTGTTAATATTTAGTTGGTGCTTAAGTGCTCACCTTCAAATTACGGCACTAGAGAAAATATTGGAAACTACTATGGATCTGTGAATACTCAAGCTCAATTTTTGAGCCCAAGCTTTAAATATATACTTGAGCTCGGGCTCAGATGAATGATTTAAGGGCTCACAATTTTGAGATCCCTGAAAAATGTTCTTTATTTGCCTTTCATTTTAAATCTGGTGATGAATGAGAAATGTTAAATTCTTTTTTTTATTAATTACCCAATTGCATTATTAAATAATGGTAGTTATTGTCAATTTCCCATTAATTGATGTTTAACTTGATAATGTCAAATTCCTTCCAAATCTGAGACTAACTAATACTTGTCTGAACGATTGCTATCCTATGAGCATATGGAAGAATTGGTAAACATTACCTTAAGTCATCCCCCAACATCGAAACTTCTCTCCTAAATGGGAAATGCAGATTTTATATATATATATATATATATATATATAATATTATACAGGTTTAATATATATGTGACTGCATTAATACATGATTTTGAGCCGTGGTTGTCTCCTTCCATATTAGCAGTTTGGCTTCCGATGATTTTTGTATCATTTATTGTCATCCAAAAGAAAGTTTTTGTTTTGCATTTAACATCAAATATATACTGTTGCAAACTTTTCCTTCCTTGTTCATGTTAGACATAACTTGGATGATTTCTAAGTGATGTGGAGGTTTACTCTAAATTAAGTCTTCCCACTTTGTGCCTTGTAGAATCAGTATTCAGTATGCTTTTTTCATCTCAAAAAGCCAAATTTTCAGATAAAATGATTATCAAATTTCATGGCAAATTCCTTTATGAAGATATAAAACAAAGTTTCTAATAGCTTCTTAGGCTTGGCTGATGAACCANCTCGTTCAATTTAAATATGCCTTTTAATTAGGGTAGTAATTGATTTGTCTGAATAATATATATGTAAATGTAAGCTTGAATTAATTAAGCTTGTTGAATGTTAACCAAGTATTTTTATTTGCAAAAGAAACTTTTTTTATTAAATTAATATGAATACAAAAGAAACAAAATTATGAAAACATGACAGTATTTATTATAATCGGCAATTTCTTTTTGGAGTAAACATTGGAATTTCTATTCTAATTTATCATTGATATTAAGGGCAAATTACATGTCTGCGAATTAAAATGATTAAATAAATAACATTTTTAATTATTATTAGCTTTTAAGTTTGAAAGTTATGCGCTCATCTTGAGAAATTCCTCTAATATTCCACATAATTTAAGCTATCTAGGTAATTAAAAAGTACTAAAAATTCAATAGACAGATCTCTATAGATACCATTAGACTTGTATATTAATATAGATTGTATTCAAAATGACCTACCTTGAAAACTCAGCATTTTTCTTAATTACTTCATTCAATGTGGCTAGCACAGCTGCAATTGTATCATCTGAAGTCCCTTGGTCATGTTGTAGATTTCCAGAAGGAAGCTTTTGTACAAGATCTCGCATCGCATATTTTCCTAAAAAAAAAGTGACAGCAGCAAATCTTTAAATATATAATGAAACCCAGGACATCTATTTTATTTGTTTTGATTAGGGCTGCATGGGATTCTGAACTTCGGGAAAGTGGTTGTTCCCGAAATTCAGCTGAGAGCAAATACTTCCTGGTATTTTTGGGGAAAAATTAAAAAAGATTTACAATTAAGGACCGGTTAACAAAGTCACGTTTTTATTTGATTTTCATTGAAAATATTATTTTATTAAATCTAAATTAACCTTATCTTTCGTTAAAAAGATGGACACTCAAAACTTAAGTCACTTTTATTTTATAACTCCTTACAAAACAAGTGAGCACCATTAAGTAACACCACACTGAAGGGAATTGAATAGCTTGAATAGCTATCCCTGAATAAATTTAAGGCAGAAAAACATATTTTTACTGCAAAGTAATGATGAACATGGCTTTTAAATATCAAATTATGCACGAAACACACCTTCAACATACTTATTCACATAAAGACACAGCTATTATATAAATATTATATTATGTAACGTTATTATACCATGTAAATATTATAATACATAAATGTTATTATTTGTAATGGCCAGTGATCTCTGGTAATGGCATCCATTTTCTTTTATGTCGTAGATAATGATAGTTGGATAAGCTAATATTTTTAAAGTCCAGGAGTGCTTTTTGTGAGAACTTTAGTTATTAAAATGTCAAAAGTAACCAGACAAACTGGATGAGTTGAGAAATGTTTTTGTTAATCTTATGGACAAAACTCTGGCTCAATTGTATTTATTCAGATTAATTTGAATATTTTGATGTTTTACTGTGTAAGTAATTATTAAAATTCATGCAATGCGGTTTTTTTTTCTTTAAGCACTACTATATTAAATCTTAAAATATATGTTTGGAATTTATTTATATTTTTACCAAAAATGCTAATTTAAAAATACAAAACTAAAATAGTTGCATTAGACCCAATTTTTTTTTTTACATTATATCAAAAATCCTGCTCTCACTAGTTAAACTAGATATTAAGTTGATTTTGAAAACTTACAATTTAAAAATAAATTAATATACAAATATTGTGTGTAATTATTGACAAGATTATAGAAGATAAATTAATTGTGCTTACCAATTACTGCAACCGAATCAGAGTTTTGTCCCCTTTACTGACTATTCAAACTATTTTTGACATATACCACTATATTTAACTCAATTGAAACTATCAAATTGTTTTTATTTTTTTATCAGAATGAATGAAAAAACTAAGTTTAGACCACAATTACAAATCTGAAAAATACTTATAATCCCAAAGTGGAAAACAAATTAATTTTTTCCCCGCCCCATTCTCACAGGAAATCATTTCCCGCCCGAGAATTTCCCTAAATATAAATGCAATTCCCGGGTTTAGTTGGGTGGCATGCTGCACAACATAAATTGAATAATTAAAGCAAAGTTAAGAATTCACTTATTGGATTTTTAATATTAGTATACAATTGAAATAAACGATGTGGTTCTAATAAACTTAATATAGCTTTGAACCGTTTTAAGAATATGCCACTATAATTTTAAAAGTCAAGAAAACCAGCAAATGCTTTTATTATTATATTTTCGAGCTCTACTCCATACCTTTAAGAGACTATCCTTTCATGTTGGCTTCTTTCACTACAATGTCTCGATAAAAAGTTAGTAAAATTGCCGTTTTAATAAGCTAATATTTCCCAAAAATATGTTTCAGTAACTTAATTTACCGTTTAAGAAAATGTAAGAATCATAAACCATTAGAAATTTGAAGTGTTTTGTATTTCATTTAATATTCCTTAGTGTAATTGTGCATGGTCACCTCTTCTGTTCCATTTTCATTCCTCTATGCACAGTTACACATGGGCGTTGTACGGGCTCTCATTAAACATTATTTTATTGAGAAATTTACTTAAATTCAATTTTTAATGTTCATAAAAGTTAATGCTGATACTTTAAAATTACAAATAATTTCACTAAAATAATATTTCTTGCAAACAATATGAAATATTAAAGGTTTTTTAAATTTAAATGTGGTAAGTATGGTAAAATATGCATTGCAATAAATAAGATCAACATTAATTTTAGACAGGGTAACCAACATAATTCTATAACTGAATAGTAACTACACTAGAGCTAGTTTTGTAGCTAAATGTATTAATTAATACGCGTTTTAAATATCTGAAGTTTGAAAACATTAAATATAATAGTATATTCTTGATATAAAATTTTAATTTAACATAAATTATTATTTTAGTAAGGGACCAGATAAAAATAGTAAAAAGAATCATTCAATTATTTAGTATTCTTCTTAGCTATTTTTATTTTCATTACTTTGTCAAGGCAATACAAGTAAACAACTTAAATCAAGTATAATACAAAATGGACGACCATATTGAATAAATTTACCAGTCGAAAGTGGTTTTAAGGTTCTATTACGTTATTAATGTGAAAATTGAAATTAATTTTTAACAAATTGTTAAGTAACCAAATGATTTATAAGTGGAAATGCTGATATTAACTCAATTAAATAGACTATGCTTACTATTGCGTTTTAAAAATTGATTATTAAGTACATCAAGTGGAAGATCGAAAATGACAAGCCTACAAAACTTTTGATCTCGATCTCGAGCTTAAGCGACGAGCTCAGCTCGGAATACGAGTACTCTCAGAGCCTTAGTTCAAAGTAATAAATGTAGTGTCCTGCTACACCATTAACAAGAGTTTTTCATAAAAACAAATAATAGGAATGCCAATTAACTTCAAACTTTTTAGTGACTAAAGATACTCAAGAGGTTTTGTCACATTTTTATTTAGATAACTTCCACATAGCGTTCAAATTTTGCTATGTGTTTTCAAAATATTTAAATAAGAGCTTGTAATCCATGCCAGTAAAATTAATCTTGAGTATGTCTAAGCAACACCTTCAACCATCCAATAAACTTATCTTCCCTGTATGGTGTTATTCATTAGATTAAGATATGTTAATCTACTGGGGACAAATCTGAGCTCTATGTGAGATTGTATATGGGATGGTAACACAGTCTGGTAGAGTTTTAAGCAAGCAGTCTTTCATTAATTTTCTTGGGCATAATTTATTTTCCACTCTGGTCGAACATGTTTTGTGGGTGAAAAAAGTATTTTTAAAATATGTCTTGGAATTTACTGTATCTTGTTTTGCCAAATGAAAATGAAGATCAGTCTTTTAATGTGTCAAACCACTATTTCCAATTCTTTCCATACTAAGGAATTTGCCGTGAAATTCTTCATGCACTGCAAAATTGCGTGGCTTATTTAAAGCCATAAACTCGGAAGCAATGTTCTTCCATTATGAGTTTTACTCTGATATTAGCTTTCATGAACCACATTTTAGATATTCCAGCTGCTGATATAATTGTTAGCTCTTTCTACAGAGATTCTGAGCTGCATCAACAATGTAGTTCCTTCAAACGAATGCATAGGCATGTTGCATATTGTTGGATGAAAATGCTGAGAATGGATGGCCATAGCGGGGTTAATAATTCAGAATCATGGTTTCTTATTCTACTAAACTCACACATGTTGTCCAGTGTATGAGTTTACTTTTGTCATCAGTACAGTCTCTATAAACACGCATAAGACATTTGTGGATATTCCCCACTTTTCAAGCACTAAAGAACACTCACTAGTAAATTGATAGTAAATTGTGACGCCATATCCACCCCACGAATATAACTATCTAGCGCTGCACATGTGAGTCAGAGACTTTTTGTGTTGGCTCCAACTAATCTACTTGGTGCCTTGTGTGGCTTAACTCTTGGCGACCAGGAATGGATCAGGCATCCCGTCACAAGATGTCCTATAACCCTCGTGGCATACCTTTTGAGTAGAGATATCAGTTCAAGCACATGCAGTGAGCATTTTAGGACAGAGAACCCTGCTAATCTATGACCCTGTCGTCGCTGGGTAGCTAGAGACGACCCCGCCCCACCTCCCCCAGTTTTCTGGTAATTGATTTCTCCATAAGTGTAACTAGAGTGTTACTTTGGGCAGTCAGAAACTCAGCCTTAGGTATAGCAACAGTTTTAAAAGGCAGTGACCCTATGTTACCCCGCAAAGACCTCATGGAGGTTGTCCTGACTGGCTATCCCCAGATGAAACTGGGTATGCACTAACACAGCTTTCTATTACTGATATATTTCACTGTAAGATGCCATTATAAACATTGTCTATAGCATCACATTTTGCTGAACATGCTGAGACTGTATAATCCAAGGGGCGGAACATATGCACATCCAATTTTAAGTGTTTTCAATAATTTATTAACCAACTAAAAAAATTAAAAATTAATTTTTATTCTTTAATGGGTATTAATCTTGAAAATTAAAGCCTAAAATAAACTTTAAAAATTTATTATATCAATGTCTATCTATATGCCTCAATATGTTTAGTATGCACATGCAGCAATATTTTTGAGATAATGGTTGAATTAGAATTTTTGTCATTCAACAAAAAATAGAAAATAGTTCCATAAGAAGCTTATGTTGTTTCTTAAGTTGATTCAATTCAATTAAATAGTTAGATATTTATCACATTTTCATAAATGGGTAAATAAATAAAAAATAAAACATTTTTATCACCTATTAGCTCTTTGTTTCGCTGATCAATGGCCAAATTACGAAGGGCCGTAGCTACTGCACACACAACTCTGTCAACCTCCATTCTTAATAACTCCACTAAGATTGGAAGTCCTTTTTCTTTCCTTACAGATGCCCGAATTTCTATACTTGGCTGCCAGTAGCATGCTGCTAAGTTCTGAAGGGCTCCAGCTGCTGCTTCTAATGTTTCAGGGTTCGAGCAACTTTGTAGAAGGGCCAGATATGACTTCACAACCTGTTCAAAGAAAAACCAAGTTCCAAGTTGCTAGGCTCTAAACAATAACCATAAAATTCCAGGAATGTCAATACATCATAAATAGGACTAATATACTAAAAAAATATTTGACTAAATTAAGCCAGGTTGGCCACTTAAACTCTATAATAAAATTCCAGGATGATTGCAGATTTTCTGTAAAAAAAAAGCAAAAAATAAAAAGCTGTCACAATGTTTTTAAAGGCTTTTACTACTGTTGTGAGACATTGAACACACGTTTCCGGAACTTAATTATTGACAGGCTTAGTGATTTTAAACTCCAGCTTAGTTCCAAGTTTAACTGGTTTACAAAGTTCATAGTAATCCTGTAAGCACCGTTTCAAATCTGACAAAGTTCTTTTTGTTTAGCATTTATCAAAATTAATGTAGATTTTTTTGTAAAATCATTCAATTCCCAAAATTTTGTTATTGAGGTGTAAATGCCAAAAGAATGGTTTATTATTGAATAAGGCTAAATATTAATGAAATACATAATTTAATATTGTATCAATAATTGTTATTATATTCAAACAAAGTATTAATATTTAAGACTGGAAATGTGTCAGAAAAATAACAAAAAAAGAAGAAGAAAAAGATAGCATTGATTATAAGTAAATAAAAATACTTAATTACCTCAGGATGCCATAGAAGTTCCATGCCTTTAAGGGGTTCAGATCTCTGACTTGCACTTCGACTTGTGCTTGCCACTTCTTTTGGTTGGACTGGTTGAGCATCTTTTTTCTTCTTACTTGCTCCAAAGCATCCTAGGTTGTCTCCTAGAACACATGTCATTCACATACAAAAAAATTGAATAAAATATATTTTACAATCTTTTTACAGGAAGTAATATTTAATAAATTGAACATTTATCCATGCATTATGCATATTTTTGTAAGAAATAAAATTCACATTCCAAGGAAAAAATTATAAGTCAAACTATGATTACAAGTGAAATCAACCAGGCATATTGAAATATTTGAAAAACAAGAGACAAATCAAAAAGACCCATGGAAGTAGGTTTCACCACAAAATCAAGATGTTTGGTAATGATAATAGTTTTGCTTAAAATGTATTTGAAAATAATAACTAGAGTCTGGTACCTTTAAAACCTGACATGTATCAGACCACAGAATTTGTATTCTAAGAACCCCTTCCTTATGTCTGGGGCCTAGGATTGCCTCATCCCTCTACATACTTATTGCTGTGTCATACAGTATAGATTAAAGCCTAAAACCAGAAGTAATACACTACCTTTCTTAAATTTTGGTCTAATGAAAGATATAATTAAGGGCTAGAATACAGCCAGAATACAAGCCAAAACACTGTGCTGCAGGGATAAACAACTTTGGCACCTTTGTACCAATAAAAGTACTGTCCTGGTGGCCTGCCCTCAAACTAATGGTGGCAGATTCAAATCATGCTGGTCCAAAGAGTGTCAACATTTTATCTTAGAATATTGGCTCTGTATATCTAAAATGCATTTAATCATCATATATCATACTCATTGGATTCAAGAGGGAGGATTAAATATAGTAGACTGTGGGTGGAATTGTGCATGTATTAAAGGTTTAAGAAGACTATAATAAAAGGTTTGCAAATCAAATGTTAAATATATCAAACTTTTTTTTTACTTATAAATGGGTAGTTTTTTCTTAAGAGAATATGCAATAACATTCATAAGAGAAATATGGAAAGAGAAAGATAAAATAAAGTGAAAAAGGGAGAGGAAAAAAATAGTCTCTCTCTTATATAGTGTATGTGTTTGGTGAGATCTAAAGGGTGTGGGAACATTTAACATCTTAATACTTTTGCTAATAAAAGGTTTTTTTCTCTCTTTGAAAGAGATGCAAGTTGAGAAACTTCATGAGAAGGAGAAGTAACAAAGGGCACCTAAGGAGATGAGTTTGATGGGTTTATGATTTTCATTTTGTAAATTTGTGGACACTATATTTTGAACCCCTAATATTAGCTAATTTTAATATAAATCAAGACAAATGAGCCTGAAAGGAATGTGACTAACAAATTTTACTGTATATAAAAGTAAAATAAAGATCTGCATGAATATATCTGTGATTTAGTAGATAGATGAATTGCTAGACAGTTTATTAAAATTATCCTTTTTTAAATATTTTAAATTAAAATCTACTTTGTACAATATCTAAGTACAATCAGAAAACTTGGTGAAACAGGAAGAAATATGTATTTAAGTTATATTTGAATCTTGAATACTAAATACTCTGGTGGCATTAAGAAGGTAAAACACTCCTCAGACATGGTTAATATTATACTATAAATATTAAATACACTTGTGGACAGCAAACTTATTGTATTTTATTTTGATTTAAAACAATACTCTTTATACTCTTTTTATTATAACTGCAATTAAAGTCACACATAAAATTAAAAACCTTTCAACCCCTAAAATTGTTTACTGATGGATGAACTAATAAGTCAAAAGCAGGTGCATATAAAATAAAGTTGATAATGTTATTAATTAGTTTTAGATGCACCACATCTTAATAGCTGTCTGGGTCATCTTCATATTAATACATATGAGATAGGGATAAGAAAAGTAGGGTTTTATAAACAATCAACATGCAATTGCATGTAAAGAGCATGGGAAACTTCAGGGAAAACATTCTTAGTACACCTGGTCGAAATTTGAGCTCAGACTTATCTGTCACCAACAAAACAGACCAGACCTAATTTGTTTCGTTCACTTTTGCATGAATGTAGGTTTGACACATTGACTTGACTGAGCATCTGGATAGCTAAGCTGACACACAATGCTGGAGTACCAGGATTGTTGCAATTCCTACAGTAGCCCTGTGGCTTCTTTGGTGCTGACTGACAGCTCACAGCTGACTTCTGACAGTCAACATTTAGGTATATACCAAAATTTTGACTGTCAGAAGTGACAGCTGCTAAACACATGTGTTTGCAGATCATATGGTTCGGCGTAGGGATACATAATTTGGTCTGGTAACGTTTCAAAGCCGCCAGCTGTCAGCTGTGAGCTGTCACTCAGCACCAAAGAAGCCACAGGGCTACTGTATATGGGTGTGATTTTTTTTGAATTAATGTGTTTTTAAGGGTTTGTTTTTATCATAACCATAAATTCTTAAAATAAATAAAAAGAGAATTATAACATTTTAAAGAACATTCTAAACAAGTTATAAGTAAGGAGTAGATATAGATTAAAAGTTAAGACTTATAAATATTGTTCAAAAAGTATATAAAAAGAGTTGATTAATGAATTCGTTAAGATAGTGATGTAATCAATTGAAATTGTAAAACAAAATGTATAATTAGGTTAATTATGGTGATAACATATTGTCAAATTATGAACATTAAGCATTTAATGCAATCAATTTAGTTATAAGGGGATGAATGATATGTCTAAAATACATGAAAGTACGTTAAAAAGGTTGTTGTAAAACTTACAGATAACAAAGTATGTTGGACAAAACAATGTTTAGTTTCAATTAAGATATAACACAAATTATGAAATTTAAGTTAAGAGGTTAACATCTGCAAAATAGGTTATTATGAAATAATTGGGAATTGTCATACAACGACTTGAAAATATACCATTTATGATGAAACAATGTTTAAAGTTTGAATAAAGTTTAAATTAGAGTTGACAATTTATAGGTTGACAAATATGAAGCGAGTTTAAGTGAAGTAGAAATTGTAGTCTAATATTATAAACCTTATCTGTTTCCTTGTCCCATTACTCCTTGTGCATTTCCAACATTGGAAAGATGCTGGAATACTTTATTCAGACATGTTTCAACACTTATGGTGTCATAAT
>CABFVZ010000298.1:112184-157747 GCA_902151445.1 Timema monikensis | reverse complement strand
AATTGCATAGTCATAGAATGTGGCTGGAAATCATGAAGAAGGAAATCAAAGATTACCTTAATACCCATTAAGCCCATGACAAACACTAAAACATGGAAATTCTTACACAGAATTTATGTTCAACCAAATTTACTTAAATGAGGTTGAAAATTAATAACATAAATAAGGGAATATTATTTATATTATATAAGTACAAGGATATTCCAAGTATTGTTGAGATATAAGCAAAATAGTATGGTTTAAATATTTTACTAAAATATGTATTTACGTTTTACTGTAAATTTATGGGAACCTTCAATTAAAAGTTCTCAGTTACACACGATTTGAAAAGGTATTAGAAAAAATAAAATATATTTTGATTGATTAAAGTTGTTTCCAGAAAAAGAAAAGTTCCCCTGCTGAAGTAATTTGAGAATTAATATGAAGGTAAATATATATACCTGGCGTCAAATAAATGGGGATGATAAGGAAAGGCCTATAGTGGTTTTTCATCTGTTTCCTAGGTGATGGTGTGGTTTTTAAAACTAAACCTTCTAAGCCTGTTTAGTTTTCACTTTTATTTAAGCTTTTATACATAGATATTTTGCATACAAAAAAAAATATCGGTTTAGACATATACAAATTAAGTCTGCCAAAAAATTACAAAAAACTAGTAAAAGGCTAAGACAGAGCCCGGATTTTAAAGACTTTAAAATGGGTAAAAAAAATTATCTATAAAATACCTAAAAATATCAACAAGAACTCATAATAAATGTAACAAAATCAAACACGCACTGTACAAATATAAATGCAACGAAGAGCCCCAAACAGCTAAATTTTAGTATTCCGCTAAATGTAACATTGATTTACAAATACGTGCTTCAGAATAGCTACCCACTTCCAACGCATCCTTTCCAGCCTAGTTGCAGTGTCTCACAAGTAATGAGTATTTGACAACCATATAAGGAAAGAGTATACTAAGTTAATTAAATACATTATCTTCTTATTCCAACAACTGTGTATTGAACAAAAATGTATGTTTGAATATTTATGCAACCATGAAATATAGATAGTATTAAAAATTATACTTATTCAACATGACTCTTAGAGTTAATCAAAAATGCCTAAAAATGCCCTATAAAATATACATTTCTACAACAAAAGGATCATGAATAGAATTTATGTTTTTATAAGCATTGTATGTAACAAAAAACATAAATATTGGTAACAAGTCATTAAAATATGGTCCCTGGTCATCTCTCATATGAATGAGAAGTTTAGCATTCTGCAATATCTTCATTTTTTATGATCTTTTCAAATTACATCGACAGGATATTAAGAATTTGTATAAAATGAAGGTGCATCTATACTTCCATAATCTATATTCAATATTCATAGTACTACCAAAAATGTCTGTGGTGCAATATGAGCATTAACATAGAGGCATTTTTAAAATGTAATACATTTTAAACTATAATATCTTTGCAAGTGAGCTTTTTAAGATATATTGGAAACCATTTCTAAGCTATTTTCTGACTTGTAAGGTAAGCCTACAAACTTATAAATTGTCAATCGGACACTTCAGTAATGGCACCGTCATAACTTATTAATGTTGGCATTAAGATAAAATCAGTTGAATGTATTTATTTTAAATAAATGTTATATTAGTATGCTGTGTTAACATTAGTCTAGAATAAAAAGTATATGCATAAAATGTGAATATCTAATGTTTACTTTGCTAGCTGGCAGGTGTGAGGCCGTGTTAATACTGTGAAGTTAGGGCAAGGACAAATTAACTACAAAAGTAACCACACTCATTCATGTACCGGTAGTTAATTTCTTCTATGATACCATTTGAAGTAATTACATCCTAAAATAACTTTATAGGATTCTAAATATGTCTAAATTTGTAGTGCTCTTCGTCGTTTAGCCGCAAAATGATTATATAATAAATACAGAAGTATCTGCAATTTTCGGCTGCCTGAAAATAAATTTCATTAGTTTCAAACCCCAAGCCAAATGAGTATTTTCTTGACTCATCAACCTTAGTACCCGTTCCTACGCATCTCTGCAGAAATTGCTTTCATTTGGCTACGTGCATTCTCACTGTTAGAATTAGTTGTGGTGTTATCACAGTGTTCACAGCAAGCAAAAACTTCCTATCGTGATGTTCTTCCATAAGGTCGAGAAAGGAAAAGTGTTCACTATCAAATATCCTAAGCTATCAACATTACCAGCGCCTGACATTACACAGCCATTATTGTTTTTGTCTGCTCAGCTTTATTCATCTTTTGAAGATGAGCCTGATGAACCTTCTCCTGTTTCGTCAGAAGGTTAGTAGCCAAGCACAGTGTCAAAATACCTACACCATCACCCCACTTCTTCTCCACATCTTAGGCATTGTGCTATCATCACTGTCGTTGTCTCAGTATCATCATCAGTGATCATCGCAGAAACAAAAAGAATGGAGAAGTTGGTGAGTACCCACCATGGGCTCAATTATTTACATGAAACCATGGTAGGTCTTGGAACGTTTTACCCGCAGATATGAGGGGACTACTGTATATAAAGTTATATAGTTTTTGTGATCCAATTTTTAAAATTTTTTTAAGTATTCAAATTATATATGCAATAAGGAATAAATTCCATTCCTCTTCAAATAGCATTGTTGTACATGTTATAATTTACAAAGAATTAAATATAATTTTTTTGCCTAGGTGCAAGTACATTTTGTATTGTTTATGTTATGCAGGTATATGCTAATTTTAATTTTCAAATTAGTAATTCAACAAACAAGGTTGCCTTCACACTTCAACAACAACAAAAAGAATTAAATATGTCAATCATGTGCAAAAAATAAAAGCTTACTTGACTTATAAAACACAAAACATTGGCATTCACTACATAATTAAGAGTTTAAAATGGTGGAACTAAATTAACACACTATCAAAAGTCTAGATAGAGACATACAATTTGGAGTTTAATAACTCGACGCAGCAGACAGAGCAGAAAGGTGTGTTTTTCTATATTTCTTTTATGAAATCAAAACTAAAATTGTCAATTCCTACATGCCTTTTCAAATTTTCGATGACACATTTTTAACAAAGCCAAAAAATATAAATAGCATGTATTGTGAAAATATATTTACTTTACAAAACTGAGAGCCACAATCCCATCTTGTTGAGACTGTTGAACCAGAACGTTGTTTCTATGTTTCCCATTAAACAAAGAAGAAAGTGAGAGCACTTTCTCCTTTTATCTGAAATATTTGTGGTTTAAATTATGGGGACTAACAAAAGTTATTTTGCTATTATTTCCCCAAGAATAGGAATCCTATTATTAAAGGTAAAACAAGAAAAGGGTGATCATTAAATTTTAGTGATTTTTTTTATGTGTGTTCCTATTTGTCGATCTATATTAGAAGATGGCTCAATTCAAAAAATGCCAATATAATTAGAGAACAAATAAAAGCGTGTGTATGCATAATGAATAAAAGTAATTTTTACTTAAGAAACAATCAAATACTGCTATCATATAATTTTGTTTGTTGCAAGGTAGACTAAAGATTGATCATGTTTGAAGAGCATTTAAATTTATATGTAGCATACTTTTTGTGTGGCATTTTTAAAACTCCATTATGTTTGCTTTTATATTTTATTTTAACTTTAAGATGTTTGATGAAATGCCGGCAAAAAAAAGTTGTCCATATTTAGTTTAATGTGGGGAAGGTTCACCTTGAAATAGTAAATTAAAATGTATTATCACTAGGGGGTCTGTAAGCTCAAGTTTTTTGATTCGAGTTAATCTCGAGCAAGTTTCTCATTAAGTTCCCAAGTGTTGAGACAAGCCAAGAATGGACTGAATAAACAACAAATAATTTTAAGAAACTCAACTATGTATTAAATAAAAACCAGTACGTGCTAAAATGTATCTAAAAATCAAATAACGCATTTTATAATGCTTTTTAAATCCAAGATGGCTTATTTTTAAATAATTAAAAAAATAAAGTCATTATAAACTATAGGATTTAATTTTAAAGTTCCTAAGGAAAGTTTAAGTAAAATCATTCATGAAGATATGTTTGGATGTGAGGATTTAGCAATAATAATAAAAAAAATATTCCACATCATTTCCATCATGAATGCAGCCATTCACTTGGGGCTGGCCTCTTTCCAGAGAGAAATTTTTTAGTAATAATGCTGTAAGATGTACATAGAACACTTTTGCATTAAGGTGTACTTAATACATACTTGCACTAAGTTATGCCATCTAAAATCCTTACAAAGGAATACATGTTATTGATATTATTTTGTGTAAGACTCTAATCTTCCTTTTATCACAAAACCAGTTTACTCTGTTGCTGACCTTAAGATTTTCATGGCCTTCTGCTGCAAAATAACTTCTTGGCCAGGTTATTCTCCCCTCCACACCACCCATCCTTCGTTTATCCACCACAAAACCCTCAAACTTCATTAGCACAAAATACAGCCCCACAATTTGAGAGAATTGTATGCAATTATTCATTCATCAGCAGACACACAATGAAAGGCCAAGAAATATTATTATTATTATTATTATTATTATTACCGCGTCTTACTACCCATTCGGGTTATACGCACTTACGCTAATGTGTAATGGTAGGGTGATTGTGAGATGAAATGGAGGACCTACAGTTTAACGTGGAATCCGAACCACGGTGGAGGCCTGGCATTCCCCACATTCACAAGATGTCTTGTCAGAGGTGAAGGAAGGGTTTGGTAATCAGATAAATCTGTGCCGGGACCGAGGATTGAACCCCGGCCGCCAGCACATAAGTCTGACACCTTTCCCCTAGACCACCAGGTCACCGCCAAGAAATAACATTTTTCAAGAGCCTTTAATTATGAGTCGATAAATCTTTTGCGCCCATGCCTGAGTACACTTGAAGCTCTGCTTGAAATCTCAGTATTCGTGGAGCCCCAGTTATCACAAAGATCTTCATAAGAATACGCCAGTAGAATATGTCATTAATCAACATTGATATTATTATTCAATAATTTCCTTTGAATTTTGTGAAGATTTTCAAAAAAATAATGCCTGGATGTATAAAACTGTAAAATGGTTTGTTGAGGGGATTAAACAACTCACATCACTACAATATAATACTATTTATAAAGTGACAATGAAATATCATAGTCTTTGATTTAATTAGAAATAGAATTAAATAACTTTTTAAAGAAACACATGTTTTATTCAATTAGGAGTATTTTGTTTACTTTATATAGTTATTATAGAGATAGAAACAATACTCTTTGCCACCATCCCTAAACACAAGGTTGTTTAGTTTATCTTTGTCTAAGGCCTTATGTTTACATAATTCTGTTTATACTATTGTGGTATTTAAATATAAGAAGGAAGTAATTGCTTGTGATGAGCAATTAATTGCTCTTGAGGTGGCAGGCAATATTATTAAAAAACAAAAAGAATAAATACTTGATTCCAAGTATTTTCTCCGGGAGTACCTGCTAATTTTTATCCATACCACCAACTGTCTTACCGCACCTCGCCCTCCCCCAAGCCTAAAAACAGGCTAGGTTTGGTTCTTCTCATTGCAAATTTAAGTTTTGTTGGAGTTTTGCTTCTATCAGCCAGATTTGATTGCTCCATGAGATCAGATATGAATACTTAAGACCAGCTGAACTCTTACCCAAGAGGCTAACTTTCTTAAAATCCTGGTCTGGTGAATTTGAGTTGTTTTTCATTGTTTGTTTAGATGGTTTTTACATCCTATCTCTCAATGATTTTTTGTGAATTCATATATTATTTTTAAATTAAGTTCTTAACACCGCTTGTGATAAGCATGCCAATTAATAATGTTTTTTATTATCATTTTTTTAAAGATTGAAACCAATTTATTATTTTAACTATTTAAATCATTTTTAAAATATAAAAATCTTCTTGTAATTTATAAAGAGAATTGAAATGTTAAAACCAACTTTTTTCTTTTTATTATTTGTGAGAGCCTAGTGATAGAATGAATAC
The DNA here is from genome assembly GCA_902151445.1 of Timema monikensis. Taxonomy (NCBI): domain Eukaryota; kingdom Metazoa; phylum Arthropoda; class Insecta; order Phasmatodea; family Timematidae; genus Timema; species Timema monikensis. Next base: position 151,747 of record CABFVZ010000298.1, on the reverse strand, counting down.
CGAGAAAAACGCGCCCCCTTGGAAGACCTAGACTGCGCTGATGGGATGAGCTGGAAAAAGACCTAACCCAGCTGGGGGTAGCCAGAGATTGAATGAGAGCGGTACTAGACCGAACGAGATGGAGACAACTTGTTAAGGCAGCATGTGAGCTTCAGGGTCTATAATCACTGAATTAATAATAGATAATATATTTAAATTAGCTTCATACATTAGGCATTATCTGTTTGGCTAGCTATTTGGATGATAGGTTTATTAAAATTATATTTAATTTCTTTTCCATAATTTAAATGGGGGAATATAAAAAATTGTATTTTTTGGTAGTTAGTATATGTGCATAATTTAGTTAAAATGAGAACATTTGGAAATACTAATATAATGAAAGCGTAACCTACAATATATATATATATATATATATTTTAAAACAATTAATACATATTTAAAAAAAATCAATGCATCCCTAGAAGCTTTAATTTAATTAATCAACTTATTTAAACTAATCTTACCTTGACAAAGACTGTAAGCTACAAAAAACATTTCAATGAGAAAATAAAATTTAAAAAACCTATTAACTTAACCTTAAAGCATTAGTACATATTCTTTTCAATAATATGTTGATAAGCATCACTCAAATAAAATTGATAAATGTGAGCATTTAATGTGTGTATCTACATTCTACATATACAACAATAAAATATAGTTATAAGCTTTAAATAGTATTCAATAAATCTATAAACCAAACATTTGTATACACCTACACTAAATTACTATGAAGTAGTAAGCCTATTAGTTTAAAAATCAGTTACATTATAAATAAAAAGTTAAAAAAAATAAAGCTGAGAACTTATCTTTTTATTGATGCCATGAAATTTGAGGTAGCATTCGATAGCCTTATTATAGAGATGGGATATGCTCGAATTCTATGGTATTCGAGAATCGTAAAAATCTTAAAATAGTAACTCAAATACAATTATGAAAATCCTGACTTGATATAACCATTTTAAGAAATTGGTAAACAGAATGATATTGATTTGTGTAGTTGGGAGTGTAACCAAATCACAAAAACTAATAATACTATATTAATATAATTAATTTTACTGGAAGTGTCATCTTTGATGTTTTATATAATGTAATAGAGAAGACAAATAAATGAAAACTCATTTTGTCAGTGGCATCAAGTGTTAAACTTTTTTTAAATTTTTTATTCAATCTTAACTATGTTCGTTCACTTTAACTTAAATTAGTTTATTTTTTAAAATTTGAAGATTTTGATTTGGATTTGAAAGAAAGTTAAAGATTATGATTTGAGAAATATAGAATTCAGTCCAGCTTTACTTTATATGTGTAGTAAAGGCATGTAAATATTGGTTCTCTAGGAATACTAAGATACTGGTATACAATAATAAAGTAATTTTAAAAAATAAATAATATCCTCTTTTAAATAACAATTTATGGTAGCCAAGGTGTTAATGATTGTTAAGTAACATGATACCAGTGGCACACCCATAAAATTACTGTGATGGACACACAATTAATAAGCCCATGGCCAGAATAATAATTCTAAGGGGTAAATGAGTGGGGGAAGGATGGAGTTAAGGTGCCTAAAGGGTACAGCTATAATAGTGATTGGAGGCCCAGAAAATCAATGATTATTAAATGCCCCTACAAGATATTTGGAATTTTTACTAAACAATAACTAGCAGCAGCTATTTAAATAGTGTAGCTGGTCTGAATTATATTTTATTTAGTTTTATAACAGGCAGTGTAGAAAAAAATTCCCTCAAATTTGGTCATTTATACACTTTTCTTTGGTTTATCAGGAAAGGCTGGAGAAGATTAACTATTTTGACAAAATTTTCTAATTATAAGCTAACTAATTATAATTTCCAAATATATTAAGGTCTATAAATTTTACAAAAATCAAAGTTCCTACCACCGACTTTGGTGGCGGCAATAGACTAAACTGCCAATAACGAGGATGTTGGGGTTAAATCCTGGTCGGGTGTATTGAGGTTTTTCCTCCTAAATGGGTTTCTACTCTCCCTCCACAAGAATGCAAGTACACGTCCTCTAAATTCTACCTTCCTAATCTCTAATTCAGAAGAGCAATTAATACCCAAACAGGTGGTAAGACACAATATAAAAAATGAAAAAAGGTTGATATATATATTATTTTCACATTAATACATATTAATTCACAATTTTTAAAGGATAATTTACTTAATTGCCTTAAAACTAACCAGTTCCGACAATTGTCAGTTCAAATCCCACTGTGAAGTTAATTTATTGTAATGTGATGGAAAAATGCGTGTGGTAGAAGGGATTGTGGATTCTCTTTTAGTACACCTTTAGGTGTTAATAACTCTTAATTTGTATTTCATCTAAAAAACAATAGTTGACCCTTTATTTACATTGAAATGTAGCAGCAGGCTTACCTTACATTGTTCTACTATGGTGTTGCTTATCTAGTGTATAATCTATCTGTTAAGGCTGTTACTTCTCAAGGTAAACAAAGCGTATTTAACCATAAAAAATTGGCTACAGTTCTGGCTTTTGATCTTTTCCTGTACCTTTATTTTTATATTGTTTTAAAAGTAAATAAGGCAGTATTAGTTTAAAAAAAATGTTAACGAGGTTTGAGGTGATGTTGAGGTGGTACCCAATGGCTAAGGCTATTCAAACAATGTATTGAAGTTTACAGCTTTCTAAATATGAAGTTTTGGGTCTGATACTAAACTCAAGGCTATTCTTGAGACATATTAAGTGCTCAATATCATAGTTCTACTTACTTGATTTTTGTTTTTATCACATGCAATGGTGGGCACACAGATTAAATGTGAAGATAATATAATCTTAATTACCAGCAACAGGGAGGTTGAGGCTCAAATCCCATTCGGGTGTCCTGAAGGTGGGTGTTACTAAATATTTTCCCACTTTTCCACACAAATGTGGGTACTTTTATTTAATTTCTACCTTCCTTGTCTCAACTCAATTAGTGTAATTAAACTAAAATAGACTGTACAAGCAATAAGACACATAAATAAAAGCGTTTTTGAAAATTATTTAGATTCTGAGAAAGGTGAGGGGGTGTCAAATTCCTCACTCAGCTCCACCAATGATATATAAATTACCATTTGGCAGATACTATTGTATCCATTTATTTAACCCGAAATATGTTAGTTTTTGAAAAACTAGTAGATTTAATGAAAAAATTTGCCCAAATTAAATAAATTTTTCCTTTTAAGCTTTAAAAAAATGTTAATCAAGTTTCTTACTATCTTTATACATTAAAATAATGCAGTGTGATTGATGTTTTCAAAGTAAATACAATGCATATATGAATAAAAAAACATTGTCTATTTTGGAGCCTGTCTTAAACACAAGTTTACCTCAGTTTCCTTCATCCATACATTCTTAACAAGTAAATAATGAGCTTAGGACAGCAGGAGCTATTTGTGTAAAACAATGTGTATTTATATTTAAATGATATATTTTCAGTAATGAAAAACTTGTGGTGCTGGTGATAAATTTTATTTTATTATCAACAATTTTATTTTTGACACACACACAACACACAAACATGCACGCACGCACGCACACGCACATTATTGCAGTGCTCGGTTGCCAGCCGGCCAAATCGATGCGAGCGTTTCAAGTGGTTGACCCATGTAAACTAATAGTGCCCACACTTTCTCATTTCTATATGCTATGGTATTATTTATAATGAATTCTCAGAAAATAAGCCTAATTGAGCTAAAGTAGTTCTGGAGATAGTGGTTTCTCTTCTTAACAAAGGGCACTCCTTAACTACTGTTAAAAGGTTTTCAAATACACCAAGTTATGTATATAATGAGAAATGGAATTGGAATTTTGAATCAGAATAGGCAGAAAGTTTTAGTTAAATAAATCTGGTAAAATTCCATTGGAATAAAACAATACTAGGACCAACAAAGATGATTCTAGTTAGGAATAGAAAACAATAAATCACCAGAGACGAAATGAATTATTGATATGAATTATTATGGTTTGATATAAGAGATTGAGTAAAGCAATTTCTATCTGTATAAAAGAAAACATAGTTAGAAAGCAATTTATTATTTAATTGTTTAGAAAACTATGAAGATTACATAACCATAAATATGGTTCGAATACATATGTTTTAATCAAATTTAATTTAATGGCTATAGGGTAGAGATGAGTATGTAATTCAGAAGAAATTCATATGTATTAGTCTGAACAGGGAATAAGAGAACCATAGTGAATGGTCACATGCGGAAAACCACCTCCAGCGCACCCAATCGATACAAACCTTGACCTCTTTTTATTGCTATTATTATTATTATTATTATTATTATTAGCACTGCGTCTTACTACCCATTCGGGTTATACGCACTTACGCTAATGTGTGATGGTAGGGTGATTATGAGATGAAATGAAGGACCTACAGTTTAACGTGGAATCCGAACCACGGTGGAGGCCTGGCATTCCCTTTTTATTGCTAATGTAGTCAACTGTGAGACAGATACCCTAAGCTGTGTGCCAGTGCCAGATATTTGTGAAGGTGTTTCTATTACATTTTGTTTTTATTTAATTTCATTGATAGTTAATTTGTTATGAAGATTTATTTAATTTCTAGTAGATAATGCTACTAACAAAACTAGGATCAACGGTTACAAGAAAATATTCAACACCATAGTAAAAGTGTTGAAATCATAATTTTAAGGCAATTTCTAACAGAAAATTGGGATAGATGTGATATTTAAAGTCAATATTATTTAAATGTTCAAAGGATATTTCAAATGAAATGGCTAATAGAAACTGGAAGAAATTCACACATAAAAACATTAAATATAAAAGACATAAACATTAATGGTCTTCAGTATTTAATATTTTCTTAAGTTTTCACAGTTCCAATACAATAAATAATTTTCTATAATAATTTGTTTATTATATATAGAAGTTAATTATATTGTAATGGAAATTAAAATGAAACAATAGTTATTTAGTCAAATGTTTGAATTAGTTATTTCTCTAAAGCATGTGTTTGGTGAGAAAATAAGAGTAGCTCATAAACCAATACTCGGTGCAATGGATAGTTAAACTAAGCAATTTAAACACAAATATAAAATATAAATATATATTTACCTTTAGGTTGAGCTCCAACTCTGCTTTGTGTAGGAAGTGGGTGCTTGTCATAGTTAGGATCCTCTACTTCTTGGCACCTATATGACAAATTCCTTAAAACACACACACAGTTCTCCACACTCTTGTTGCCAATGTTGGACTTTTCAATTGCAGACCGCACAACATAGAGTAGAGAGTCAACTAAGCCTTCACATTCTCTAAGCTTTTTCCTGGCATATTCTCCCGCGGAACTTACATTCCTGCAAAGAAAATAAATAGAGGATTATTTGCAAACTATATAGATTTAAAAGTTTAAAATCAGATGACCTTAAAAAATTCCATACAGATTATAAACAATGTGGCTTCAGATTCACGCAATCAAATTTTAAAGACTTTTTATTAAATCAATAATGCTGTTCATTACTCAAAAGAAATAAAAAGATGATCATCAATGTTAACAACTTCTCCGGGATTCATATAAAGAAAATACCAACTAATCAACATTCATAGCTGTGAAGAAAAAAAAAGCGTTAAAGTTATTCTGATTAATATATTGATCATTCCTCAAAGACCTGCAAACTTAATTCACGCACGCGCACACACACGCGCACGCGCCCGCACCCGCACACACACACACACAAAGTCATTTAGTAAATTTCTGAAGACACCCTGAACTTTACATATATTATGATGTATATCTAAATCCAGACACACTCAAAGTAGAAATGTGCCATGAGCAAAACTATTAAGTGCTGATATCACTAAAAGGTGCAGGAGTCGGTTCGACTCTCCTGGTGAATAATTGTATCATATGGAATGATTAAGAAAATTTGTGCAGATGTAATATTGAGATTATTCATTTTATTGGTGTACAAGAAGTTTACAAGAACTCGGCAACACATTTAAACACTTTGTATATTTTTGTGTGTGTTAAAAAATAACTATGCCCTAATTTCATGTGTAGTAAAACACCTATAAAAATATTTTTTAGTAATGGGTGAAATCCTATTTTTCTCAAATTCCTATCTTAATTTTATCTAAGAATACAGATATGCAAATATGAAATTAAGAAAACATGACAAGCATAAGAAATATGGATCTGCAAGTTAGGCTTTTTTTCACTAGACAAACTTGAGTCAAGTATTTTTAAAACTTCTGAGTTGAAGTCAAGTTCTAGTGTATCCATAATTTTAAAATATTAATATATAATTTGTTTATACAAAAGTAAAATAGTGGTCTATATATAAAATGTCAATTGTCAAAGCAAACACAAAATGTAGGCCTAGGTACCACATTTTTAAAATGTGAGATTTTAAAACTATATGAAAACACTACATGTTATTAAAATAATAATTACACTATATTTTATGAATAGTAATTATGAACGAAAAAAAGTTAAAAAAATGGAGATATTGGTTTTTAAATTATAAATAGTATTAAAAAAACATTAAAAATGACATCTTAGATAAAAATATTAGAGTTGGACCCTCAAACACCTAAGGATATTCGAGACTCAAGAATTTTTTTTAAATTCCATGTTCAAATCCTAGAAAATAATAAATAAAAAAAACCAATATTTAAGGTGAAATTTGTTATAGAGCTTTAACACTCCTTGGTGGTTCAGAACCAATTATACACTTAAAATATTCGGATTACTAAATGAATTCAGCCCACTTTAAAAAGTATATTAGAAAAATTAATCAAAATAGTTTCAACACTTATGTCTTAAAAGATGCTACAATTATACTAATTAAAAAAAGTTTATAAAATAATTGAAGTTTTAATGAGACGCTTATTTTAGATCAGTTAACCAACATGATTATATAACTAAATAGTAATTAAGGGTAGTTTTATTTAGAGTTGAATGGATTAATACAAGTTTTAAATATTTTAGGTCTGAAAACAATCATTGGTATTCAAAAACGTTTTTAATTCAATTTAAATTTTAACTAAAGGAAGGGATTATATAAAAATTGTAAGAATGATGGTTTTTCAGGTATTTATTGATCTTCTTGCTATTTTTATTGCCGTGTCATGGCAAGTTACCATGAGATTTATAAGTAAAACTGTTGTTATCATACAAATTTAACTAGTCTATACTTACCATTGCATTTTAAGAATGGATTTGTAGTTACATCAAGAGGAAGCTTGAAAATAACAAGCATACAAAACTTTCAATCTCAATTTCGATATTTAACGATGAGATTGGCTTGAAGCTCAAAATTCGAGTACTCACAAAGCTCTAATAAGAGGAAAACTTATATTCATTGGTATGATTTTTTTCTGTGAACTTATACCATAATTTGTGTCTAACACTATCAAACAAATAGTGATTCTTGAATAATTATATGTTACTAATTATTATCAACCTAATTTTTTTAAACTTCTGAACAATTTTTGCTCATTGCACCTTTTAGTAACTTCTCTAGGAAATTAGTAATCTATTGCTAATTAAATGATAAATGGTTTGTGTGGCAGCAAAATAAAATTACAAAGTAATTTAAAGGTCTAAGATTTTGTTTGTGTTTTGATATCTTTCATGAAGTGTAGCTTACAATTTTAAATATTTTTCTATGTGTAATACATGGAAAGAGTTATTTTCTTGGAGTCAAGCATTACTCCTCTGTCATAGGGCAGAAGCAGGCATAAAGTATGGACTGCGTCTTTTTTTTCTATTTAAAAACAATAATGTGTTAATTTCGGAAGAGATTCATAACATTTTTAATAGTCATCTAAATATTATATACTAAAATTATGTCATATCTTGAATTATTAAAGTTAACTCTTTTCAATGTCTGTCACTTTTTTTTTGTTAATTTCTAAAATCAAAGCTTACTAGTGGCTAGTTGCAGCAATATCTGCAAATTATCACATTATAATGTATTCTATTTTATTTATTTTTTACCGGGAAAAGTTCTATAGAAAGTTATTTAAAGCTAGTTAAAAGTTTACTTGTCAAAGGCAACTTTCAATTAATTTTGATCTTTCAGTGTTTAATATTAAGCAAAAAGTAAGTTTCTCTTCTTCACCCTACGATTATAACTTTAAAAAGACCCCTCTATCTTTACTTATTTGTTCTACTTAACCACTAAGTAAATATTGAGTTATTTTTAAACAAAGAGAAATATTTTATTTATCAATCAATGATGATGTAAGGAAAGAATTACAGTATAGATGATCCACTGTGCGCACAGCAGAAAAGAAGGAAGTTTGCTAGGAAAATCTGGTTTCATTTGGAAGCTATTATTTTGCCAATATCCTGAACCCTTAACCTTTAAAGTGAGTGATAGTTTGTCAAAATGGGTTCAGTATTTTTTTCATCAATTCATTTACCGGAAATGGATTATCAGAGAAAATGTGAGAGTGAGCATGAGTATGTAAGAGTGTGAGTGAATATAAGAGTGTGAAAGAGTGAGTCTTCAAGACAGTGTGTGTATGAGTGTTAAAATGTGCGATCAAGTGTGTGTGAAAGAATGGGGGGATAGAACGGGAAAGAGAAATGTGTGTGTGCATGTGAGAAAAAGACAGTGTGAGAGATAAAATGAGAGATAAGAGTGTGTGCGAAAGTGTGTATGTGAAAGAGAGCAAGAGAGTTTTTTCGCTAAAGTGACTACTTAACCTTTTGATTTGCGAATTATAGACAGTATTGTTTATTTAAATATGAATATATAAGGTTCCAATAACCGTAAATGTTTCCCCAGTCTAGGAAATTAATTCTGCAAATTAAAATATACAAGGGGGGGACCAAAAAGAAACCGGATTGAAAGCGCGTGGCCGTTCCTAGGCATAGTCGAGAGTTCTCCCGCTAGGTGGGTCTACTAAGAGACCTTCCCAAATCAGTTGCCCAATCGGCATCTGCGTAGAAGGTTACATTTGATTGTAGTGTTGTTTTTCTCAACTGTTCTCGTTTGCTGCCTACAAAATCATTATAGCAGATTTAAAGGAACAAAGAGTATTTGAAATTTTGCTTCCTGCTTGAAAAATCGGCAACGGAAGCTTACCAAATGCTTCAACAGGCTTTCAATAAGGATGCTATGAGCCGCACACAAGTTTTCGAGTGCTTTGAGCGCTTGAAACCTGGCGAGATGAGTGCTGAAGATCGTGCTCATTCTGGGAACCCTTCATCATCTCGAAACAATGAGAAAAAAAAAAGCCAAAAAAATTAACGAAGATTGTCGTTTCATGATAAGACGAAATTTCAGAAAAAATAGTAGTGAGTTGGAGCTCGTGCCAGCAAATTTTGACTGAGGATTTGCAAATGAGACATGTTGCCGCTAAGTTTGTTCCTCGCCTGCTCACACAGGATCAAAAAACCATTCATTTGAATTTGAGCCAGGACTTAAATCAGATTGAAAGTGACCCAAACTTTATGTCCAAGGTCATTACAGGTGATAAGAGTTGGTGTTACGTATATGACCCCGAACCCAAGCAAGGGTCTAGCCAGTTGAAGACCCCCAACTCCACTCGACCAAAGACAAGCGAGATTGAATGTTAAGACAATGATCATCGTTTTGTTTCGATGTTCGTAGAATTGTGCACCAAGAATTTGTCCCCCCTGATCAGAATGTTAATCAGCACTTTTATTTGGAAGTTTTAAGACGTTTGAGGGAGGATGTGCGAAGGAAACGCCCAGAACTTTGGCGATCAGGTGACTGGTTCCTTCACCATGACAACGCCCTCGCACACACGGCCTTGTCTGTGAACCGCTATTTGGGCTCTCAGAGGTGGGCTATCATTCCCCACCCTCCGTATTCACCAGATCTAGCCCCGTGCAACTTTTTTCTGTTCCCGAGAATGAAAAAAAATCTAAAAGGGAAGCGTTTTGATGATGTGGAGGCTTTAAAAAAAACTTCGAAGAGGGAAATGGACGATATCAAAATTGAAGAGTTCCACAGGTGCTTCAAACAGTCGGAAAAAAGACTGGACAAGTGCATCACATCTAATGGATAGTACTTTGAAGGAGACAAAGAATTTTGTAAAAAAACTTAATATATTAATTTTTTAGAGCAAAAGTCCAGTTTCTTTTGGGTCCTCCTTCATATCTAGGTAAAAGATCTGGTAAGACCAGCTTTTGTAACAGCCATTTTATGATGAGAGGTAGATATTCAAAAATAAAAGAGAACGAAAAGTATCCATGCAAAGAAAATTATATATTTCTAGCCTACTATCGATGATTTATTTAAGTATGTATAGTTTTTTACCATAATTTTATATTTTTTCCACCATACAACTTAAGAATATTAACTCAACACTTACTTAACCAAAGAGAAATAATTTATTCACAGGCATAAAACCATGCACAAATAAGGGTTTCCATGGTGATGTAAACAAAGACTGAAAAGCTGAAAATTCTCTGGGATAATCAGATTTTCGTTGGAAAAAACTATTTTTCCCAGACATCCTGGACCTCCAAACTTAAAAAGTGAGCGATCTTTTGTCTAAATCACTATATAGTAATTTCAATTACTGGAAATGGGCTTATCAAATTATAATATAAGATTCCAGATCATTATCATATGCAGAAAACAAAACCTAACACAATATTTTCATGAACTTAACATCTTAACCTTATATTATTATTATTATTATTATTAGCACCGCGTCTTACTACCCGTTCGGGTTATACGCACTTGCGCTAATGTGTAATGGTAGGGTGATTGTGAGATGAAATGAAGGACCTACAGTTTAACGTGGAATCCGAACCACGGTGGCGACCTGGCATTCCACACATTCACAAGATGTCTTGTCAGAGGTGTAGGAATTAACCTTATACTTCTTGAATTATGCTAAATATTGATTTAAATGTGAATTACCGATAACACTATTCCAATAAAAAATATATGTTTACCAAGTTAAGGCATCTCAATTTAGATGTGTTATTATGACCAGCTACCAAAGAGAAACTTGTGGTGTGCTCGGACCAACAAATAAAGATTTATTATTTTTTAGACGAGGAGATATATTTTATTTAGAGATTTTCAGCCATGCAGCAAGTAAGGGTTTCCATGGTGACTAAACAAACAATGAAAAACTGATAATTCTATGTGAAAATCGGGTTTTCGTGGAAAACTACTTTTTTTCCCCAACATCTTGGACTACTAACCGTTTAAATGCAGGGTCATTTGTCAAAATCTGTTCAGTCATTTTCTCATAATTTATATTTCTAGAAACAGGCTTATTAAATTATATCTAATATAAGTATAGGATCTAAATATTACCTTAAAACACCAGAAGCATTTCTAAATATTGTAGACCAACATGTTTCACCAGGTGAAGTAGGATCCCAACCCGAATGAGGAATGATTATATTATTTACAACAACTGATAGGCCGTCATCGATGATAGATCTCTTCAAATCCTTAAAAGAAAATTATTATGAAAATTAACACAATGGTAAATAAGCACAAATTTTTTAATAAAAAACTCCCGTGTTTAATTGAATTTCAGTTCTTAAGTATATTGTGTTAAGTCTTAATAAAGAACATCTAACATTTTGGCATTGATCAAAGTACCTTGAAATTTAGTTCTAAGCTAGATTGTGTGCATTCTTTTTAAAAAGAATTTAGATTTTGGGCAAAGTACTGGAATTTTTAAAACAATATATCATGAAAACAGTGTACTGTAAAACAATAATTAGAAGTGATAGGGAAGGAAGCCAACATGAAAGGATGGTTAGTTGCGACCTAGAAAAGAACAAACACACTTCTTTCTTAAATTTGCTCTCTTGGTAGTTCACTTTTCACTTACAGTTACACAATATTTTAAATTATTTGGAGATAATCTCTTTATCACATACATGGGGCTTCATGGTTGAGAAATTTGAAAAGTAACTGAAATCTTGCAGGGTTGCCAAAATGATATTACAGGATGAATGTTTTATAGATATATATATATAGCCTGGTAAGAAAATAATATATTTTAATAAAATGGTAAATTTAAAAAAGCAGATAATAATGACGATGATAAAAGTAATAATTAAGTGTACACGTACACACTGTTTAGACCTGAAAATAGGTTGCACTTTTCGCCAAAAGGCCCTTATGAAACCTTAGTAAAGCAAATAATCACACCCTTAAATAATGTGTAACAAATGTTATACCCATGAGGACTGCACTACATATTAAAGTAGTTTATAATTCTTTCAACAGATGATACTCTTAACTGCTTAGCTTCAAAAGCATTATTTAAAAATAGATGGATCTTAACTCAAATACCAAAATAATTTTAAGCCAATATAGCTATGGGATTAAATAATGAAACCTATAGCTGCTACTGCCACTACTACTTTAAACAAATGTTTTAGAGACTTTTGGTTGATGTCTGTTGGTACTGTTATTCTATCATGACAATAATTTAATATCTTTGTGTACTAAGTTTGTAATATAACTGATCTTTTACTGTCGTACTATGCTTTTAAAATTATGATTAAATACTTTGATTTTTTTTGTTATGTAGATGTAACTATTAAATTCAAACTTATTTAAAAAAAAAAGTGATATCATTAAAAAAACTGTACATTTAGCTGAAGGAAAGGATTTATATTATGGCAGCTTAACGACGAATTATAGGTGAATGTGGACACAGAGTACAAAAGAACCAATTTTTTTTCCATGTGCTTCTTAAGGCCATACCTTTCAATTTTCGATAGGAATCACCTCATCCGGCTGTCATCTTTAATTGTATAGCGGCCATCTCTAAATATATGTATATTACCAATATTTCGGCTTCTAGAAGTATTAGGATTACAATCTTTGTGTGTAAATATACATTTTCAGTGTCGGTGAATACAAATGGTCAGTTTTTAAAAGTGTCAGATGATCCATTTAATCACAATATAATATTTTACTGGTGTACCTGTGTATTATTTAGAAACTATTCACCAATTTCTTGTTTTGAAAATTATACATGTACTAATTAAGTACTAAAAGACATATTTTTATATATTCTTATATGAAAGATGCCATTGTTTATGTCGCAAACAAACATTAAAATCCGCAGAGCTCTGTGCAATTCCAACCTGCCTTTCTGCATGCACACCTACCACCACATCCACTTTGGCTCTTATAGCTACATTTCACCAATTCACCACAAGTCTTTGAGACAACAGGTAACATGTTCCATACAGGAACCCAGAATACACTATCTCCATTCAGAGTAGAGCACCAAACTTCTGGCTTAGGAGTGTGCTATACAATGTGCTCATTGGTGCACCATATTCCTGCTTGATATGCAACCCGTTCTGAGTGCTGCAGTAGTGAGTTCCTAGTTGAAGGAAGTTTCTGCATTGTCTTACTCATCTGGCAAAAAAGCTCCTTCCCAGCTAAATTCACATGAGGTAACAGTGAATTGTGCTATCAGTCTGAAATTTTCATCAACAATATAAAGTTTTGTGCAAGGGTGGAATACCATTTAGGTAAAGACATGACATCAGGATAGCAGTTCCATGTCTCCAAAGAAGACTTCTTGATTTGTCTGAAAAATGCAGATCTAGTAGCACATCCCGTGAAACTGTGGAAGACAGGGAGGGCAAGGGACTTCTCTCTACCCAGTGTCTTGTAGATAGCATATAGAAGTGTGTGTAATTACATGTTAGTGTTTTTACTTTTATTTGTGATTTATTTTTTTACAATGCTAATATATATATATATATATTTATATATTGGGTTGTAAATAAATTAAAGCAGGTTTATCAAGGCGGTAGTCTGGATTTGGTAACCCAATGATGTGCAAGTTTCAATTACCTGAGCTGATAGCAGTTGGAAGTGCTCAGAATAATCTGGTGGTGTAGGAGTAGTAGGAGTCAAAATCTTTATTGTGGGTGTTAGCATGGGAAGAAACTGGTTTCTATGTTTATGGTAGGTATCAAAACAGTCATTGTTCATGCATAGTCTCAGGGGGTCTGTGGTAAATCTTATGTACTTAGCCTCACAAAAATTGTATTGAATATGGTAGATAAGTGATGATTCTTTGCAGTCTTGAGAGGTAGTTTGTGATGAAAGAAATGTCATCAAAAAATTTGTCTGATGTGTCAAGTGATTTAAGAGGGCTTTGGAGATTGAGTACCAACGAGAGTTCAAGGTTACCTTCTTTCCAGAAAGACTGCAGAATGGTTATCACAATACTGAGTGAGGTTAGCAGTGTCTTAAAATATGTGTTTGGCCCTAATGGCCAGGCTGTGGGAAGAGACTTCTTAGTGTAGGAAGTGTGGCTGCTAAGGTATTAGTGGCTTGTAGGTTTTACGTGAACTGTTGTGTGTTCATAGAGGACATCAACATCTAAATAGATAAACTGCTTTAGTGAAATTGCGAAAAAATTTTGAGAGTACTGACGTTGTTAAGTTCTTCCAAGAAGTTGAGTAATCTTTTGAATATGTACAAATGATAAAAATATAGTCAAAGCACCAAAAGGATAGTAGTGGTTTGTTGGGTATGATGGTAGGAAACGTTTTTCCATTAGTTCCATGAAGAGGTCGGCATAGGAAGGGGTCACACTCATACGAGTACCAATAGCAATGCCCTTGATCTGTAAATAATGTTTGTCGAGAAAACAGAGACCGTTCTTTCCAGAATTATTCTGGCTTAAAACAACATAATAATGACCTATTAATTGCTCTCTATGATATTAAAAAGTTATGTAAATAAATAAATGTAAGCTATGTCACCTACCTCGCAAGATGATAAATTCCATAAAACCCCAGTAACCAGTTCTTTCACTTCCGCATCTGCAGACTTTCGCAACAAATTAATAAGTGAAGAAATACCGTTTGCATTTTTTATGGCTCTCTTGTTTTCATCATTTTGTCTTCCATATGATAAATTTCTGGAAAAATGCAAAAATATAATAATTATGAATAGATACAATATTTTTTTACAATACAATAGAATATAAGATACAATTTTTATTAAATATATTATACATTATTTCTGGATACAATTTTCTTAGTTGAGTAATATACACATCAAAATATAGGTGTGTGTATGTAATTACATGATAAGTGTTTTTAACTTTTGTGATTATTTTTTTTAAATTCTAATATTTTACCTATTACATACTATATTTTGCTTAGTGCCCTAAATTTCATGCATTTTAATTGATTAATAGTTTACCTTAATGCTCCACAAGCATTGCGATAGACATCTGGACTGTCATGATTAAGAAGCATAACTAATGGAGGAATCCCACCCAATGATCTTGTTTTCTGCTTGTTTGGGTCATCCATATAGCAAAGATGTTGCAAGTATGCTGCTGCATTGGCTTTAATAACGTTGTTTGGATTGTTTAGGAAACCAATAACTTCTGTAAGGTTTGGGTCTCGCCACCTCATACCTCATGTAAAAAGTAAAAATAATGATTCTTTTAAATTAAATACATAATGATAATTTTACAAAAGTAATAAAAAATACAATGAGTAAGCCAATTAAAAAAATTTCAAACTAAGCTTACATGAGCATAGTTAAGGAAGGGGATAAAATTCATGATATAAAAATAAAATAGATTTATTTGTATTATTGAAATCACAAAAATAAAGTTTTGTTTTTAAAATCACCAAAATAAAGCTTTATTTTGAGATTTTTTCTAAAAAAACAAAAAACCTAGGTATATTTAGAGCTTTAAGTTTGCATATTTTTCACAAGCTTATCAGTTTCATATCTTTACCTGCCTTGAGTCAGCTAATGATAAACTAGGTTGAAATCAGGCCTTCCACTATGATATAACCCCTTCATTTCCTGTATTTTTAAGATTTTATTTGTTTCTATCCACCTTTCCTATACCTTCTTCCAAATATAATAGATTTTCCAGAAAGAAATTCGAACATAATAACCTTAATAATGGGGAGACATGTAAAAAAATCCACATGCTTAATCATGCCGTTTGTTTTTTTGTTCTATAAAACCTAAATAATATTTGAAACTGGACAGTGAATGTCCTAAATTTACCAATATAGGTTATTTTATAATTAGGTTTTTTTTTCATCCATAAAAATATCCACTCATTTTACCAATTTTCCAGGTATATACAGCCCTTAGCTGACTTGACTAGCCTGCATGAGTGGAGGAAATTTAATGGGTATTTGTGAGTTTATCTGTAATATGATTGAGATGTTAATAAAATTGAAAATAGTCCTTAGAAAATGTAGTGGCACTTTGTGTTAGTGCGTCCATTCATGCAAACTATTAATGTTCGAATCCTTAAAGATATTAGAGATTTGACAATTTGGGAAAATTTAAATTCAAAATACAAATCTAAAAAATAATAAAAAAATAAATAAAAAATCAATTTTTCAAGTGAAATATGATTTAGATCAGTAATACTACTAATTGGTGGTCTGAAATCTTAGCTCCATCGGTAGTGTGTATGTCCCAAGCTCAATTCCGGCATGGCTGAAAATTTATCATTGACGAAAATATGGGTTTACACTTTCATATTGACAAATTGACGGCTGCGGACCAGATGTCGTGCCAGTTCTAGTCTTAAGATTGATAATAAAGCATATGAAGCTTCAACAGGCCTAGCCAGACGGTTGTGGAAAAATATGACTTGAATAAAAAACTGACCCAGGCCATAGGCTGGAAACCTTAATGGATGTAAAAAATACTGCTCAATGATGGTTCAGAACCAATTACAATAGAGGGGATTGGGGCAAAAAACACAATAGCCCTCAGTTTATGAAATAATTTGTTAGCATGGATTTCTGGTAGTTTATCTCTTGAATTAAAAGTTGTTTTTATAGTCAGTCAAGACCTAAAGGATAGCTAATATCAACGAATATTTTATTTATTTTTATAGCCATATTAACAGATTCTATGGATGTTTAAATAGTGAAAATATCCCATCAAAGTTAGTGTTTTTACCCTGACGCCCTCAATTAGAGCATGATCTCACCAACAGGCCCCAGAATCATAATTTAACACTTAAATGAATGTATGACTGTTAATGAATGGATATTAAAAAAGAATGTTAACATTTAGTTACTTTTTGTATTTTATTATATTTATATTTCCTCTTATGATCATAAGTTTTTCCAAGATTTGGATTTGGGATTTGAAGGTAAATTGGAGATTCGGATTAATAAAAATAATGAATTCGACCTAACTCTATTAACAATGTGGGTGGAAAACTTTATACAAAATTAATGTTGATATATTTAGACTATGGTATATGGGTTTTTGATCAAATATATTTATAACTTCTGAAATATTTCATTTATCTAACTTAAATCTAGAACAGACAAAACAACCAGCCCTCTGCTGTTAATTCATCACTGTGAAAGAGGAAATCCACAGTTCACCAATGATATTTGTATACATAAAGAACGTTATTCCTTTTTTAGAGTGTAGTTTTGGTAGATTTATTTGGATGAGTTAGTTGCATAAATTGTTTGTAAATTTAAATTAAAATTAATAATAAACCACAGTTAAGAGTGGGTTACTCTAATAATAAAATGTGTTTAAGTACTTAGATAATTTATTATGTCACAAATTGCCAAGCTAGCATAAAATACACCAGATATGTTTGTTAAAAAACATACCACGTTGTTCCTCATCAACTGAAGGTGATGGAATAAGTGCATGTAAAGAGAGATGTTTGCGTAACTCTTCACCATCTTCAAATAAGGCTCTTGAAGAAGGCGTATTTTCTTCATAAACACGCGGGTCTGTGCCATTGCTACCATAAGCAGCAGGAACTGTGCCATATGGTGAAGGGGGAGCATAGCCATAAACTAGCTTAGGTTCTTCGCCTAAAAGCAACAACATATTGCAAAGCAGCTGGATAAAGGGACACAGTATGGAAGATACATATATGGTTAAAAACTAAAATTACTATATTTAGCCTGAATGAAATCTTAAAAAAATTTACATGCTATTATTTTTATGGTCATACATGATTTGACAACTGAATTAAATTTAATCATAGATTTATGGCCAATAATAATTTAACTTTAGTTTCACAAAATTTGTCATTGTTGCTTGGCACCTTGTGAATTAGGATCAACCATTTTAAATCTATAGACAAAAGTTAATTTTAACTTCATTTATTTTTATACACAGAGGTGAAAGAGAGTTTTGCAATATAAGTATTGTTGCAAATTGAAAATATAAAGGTAAATAGGTAGGGTATGCAATATACAGGTGTAAGTAGAAAGAGAAAATGGCAAGAATGGGTGGATTTATTTTAAATTTAACAGCTTATATTTACTTATAGCACTTTGAAATACTTGTTTTATAAAGCCTTAAACTTTTGAAAAGTCAAAACTAAATTAAATTGGAAGTTTGCATGTCACTTTCGAATGGAGCTTAACTTAATATATGATATTATCTCTAGTTATATATTAATGGAATACCTTCAATAGTTTAAAATGTTGTGTGACTCTAGGAATTGTAAATCATTTAAAAGATAAATATGTATCAAGAATTGCTTAAATAATCTCTGTTTTGGATGCAACTACATTAAAACTCTTACTACAAGTAGAGTGTCTTGACAATTCTATCTTACCGCCTATTGTTAAAACTAATTACCCTACTGGCAAAAATTAATTAGCTGGCATGATGATACACTTACCATGTGGTAGTTGTGAGGGTTCCCCAGAATCATCTATACTCCAAGGATGAGCAATTTGATCTGAAAAATGTTTTATGACAAACTATATTTATTACGATATGTATGTGTCTGAAATGGACTAGTGTTTATCTGACCTAGCTAATGTAGAGATGAACCTTAATGGGTAGCTGTTTATAAACAATATAATAACACCTCAATGCTTCTAACACTATCTAAATTCTTTTGAAAAAGTCATTGAGCTTTGGTCTAGCTCAAATGTGAAAGATTCCTAAGGGTTATTATTAGTATATATTTTCAACATAAATTACATACACCCTATACACTTTTCACAATTATAAGCAATTATTTCATAAAAAAAGGATAGGTTATATTATATATAGATAATATTTCAAGTGGTCCTAAGATCAGTCGGTAGCGTGTCTGCCTACTGAGCTAAGAGTCCTGGATTCAATTCCCGGCATGGCTGAAAATGTATTAATTATGAAAATATGGGTTTAGCATTTCACATTGATAAATTAATGGTCAGGAACTAGAGGCTGTGTGTGTCCTACTCTTAAGATAAATTATAAGGCATATGACAGGCCTAGTAAGCTCCAGTAGTGGAAAAATATAACATTTAGTTGAAAAATATGACTTGAATAGAAAAAAAACCTGACGCAGCGCGTAGGCTGGATACAGTATTGGACGTAAAAGGTGTACAACTAAAGAAACATTAACATTATAAATTGTATTTTTCAATAAGTTAATAGTTTTTTATAAATCAAGTCTAAAATTATATTGTGCACTGCATCTTACTGTAAGTTCAGGCTATCCACATATTTACATTATTGAGATAGGGACAAAAAGGTAGAATTTAGAGTAAATGTACCTGAATTTGTGTAGAGGAACAATGGGAAAACCATAAGAAATAAACACCCCCAGCATACTTTGGTTACAAATTCAATGGAATTTGGAAATTAAAAATGTTAATCTGGACAAATGGCCTTTCTTAACATAATGCTTGGCAATCCTGTTTTTTTTTACTAAATTTAGTTTGATTCTCGCATAAGGACTATCTTTAGAAAAAAATCCCTTTATTAGTTAACTATACCAGGCGTGTNAAATCCCTTTATTAGTTAACTATACCAGGCGTGTTTTTTTTTTTACTAAGTACCGTTTTGAAAT
Source organism: Timema monikensis (assembly GCA_902151445.1). Taxonomy (NCBI): domain Eukaryota; kingdom Metazoa; phylum Arthropoda; class Insecta; order Phasmatodea; family Timematidae; genus Timema; species Timema monikensis. The sequence continues at coordinate 131,902 of CABFVZ010000298.1, read as the reverse complement.
TAAAAACACACAGGTGTACTTTTTTTTATCAATTTTATTTTTACATGAAAGTAAGCCTGTACTTCAATCTATTTTTCAACATAATTTCCACCAATATTAAGGCACTTGTATCATACAACCAGCTTTTGAATTCCATCCTCATAGAAATCTGCCGCCTAATTTGATAACCACTGCAACATGGCTGTTTTGAGGTATCATCAACGTCTCGGCGCTGACCACCAACATGCTTTTTTAAATGCAGGGACAAGTGGTAACCACTAGGTGCTAGATCGGGACTGTGATCAAGTTGTTTCCAGCCAAATGATGCGATGAGATCTTGAGTACGATTAACCACATGTGGACAGGCATTGTCATGAAGCAAAACAATCCCCTTACTCAGCATGCCACACCTTTTGTTTTGGACTGCAAGGCATAGTTTAGTTAGTTAAGGTTTCACAATCAGCCTCAGAATTTATTGTGTCACCACGAGGCAAAAAATCCACAAGCAATGCCCCCTTCCTATCCCAAAATACAGTATACATGATTTTTCAGCCTGAAATTGTTTGCTTGAACTTCACTTTCTTGGCTGATGTTGAATGCCGCCATTCCATGGATAGTTTCGAATTCGGAATAACATGGGACACCCATGTTTCGTCGACTGTGGCAATTTGACTTAAAAAATAATCACCAAAATCACTGTATTGCTCAAGGAAAGTCAACGCACTGGCTAAAAGTTTGATTTTGTGCACCTCAGTCAACATTTTCGGTACCCAGCGTTGAGCACAACTTACGATAATTTAATTGTTCTGTCACAGTTCCATAAAGAACACTTCTTGAAACTTGAGGAATCTCATTAGATAAAGATGTAATCATAAAGCGTCTGCTCTCTCGAACTTTTCCATCAACTTTCTGCACCAAGTTTTCAATATTGACAGAGGTCACCCACTTTATTCATTCCTCATCATGCACATTTGTGCAACAATATTTAAATGCTCTAACCCATTTTCTTACCATTCCTTAGCTCATAATGTTTTCACCATACACTTCACTGATCTGCCGATGAATTTCAGCTGCTTTCACATCTTTTGCACGAAGAAAATTAATAACAGAGCGTATTTCACAGTCGGCGGGATTTTCAAATGACTGAGCCATTTTAAATATTCACAAACAGACGTAAACACGGTCGAATCCTTCCGTAATGGCGTATGTGGCTAGCCAACAGATGGAGGTACTCAACGCGCATGCGCGGAACAGCAGCCGCAGCGGCCGAATTTCAAAAACGGTACTTAAAAAACATGCCTGGTATGTTTGAGTTAAATTAATTTTCTTAAACCTCTTTCTCATATGAAAATGTATTTTTTCCTTTAACATTTAGTGAAATATATTCCGATTTGACTATAATTTTTTATTAGCCTAAATTTACATGGCATCAAATGGTAATTGAATATCTCCTATCTGTAATCACATGGTTTAACATGTCACTTATGACTTAACACTTGATTGCCAATGACAAGACCAGCATTCAAATCTGGTCAACTGTATTGAGAGTGGTTTTCCCTTAACATCTTCTCCCTCTACTTCCACAATAATGAGGGTATATTTCCTCTGAAATTCTACCTTCCCAATTGTTCTATTATTGGTTCATCCTAACCGGAGACCGAACGTAAACAAACATTATGATATCACTACGCAAAGGACCTACATGATTGGTGGAACACCAATATTTTAAATGAGTGCAACCATGTATAGTCATTATCAATGCTGAGTCAGGAGTTTGTTCGCATTTGAATATCACTTGCAAAGCTTAAAGTATAATTATAAATCAAATATAGGGATAAATTTAGTTATAATACTTTTCTAATGTTATTTTAAAACAAAGGAAGGACTAGTTAGTGAAAGGATACCATTGAAGTAAGTTCAATAGCAAATCAGAGCATAGAATTCTACGTGGCTTTGTTTACACTAGGTCTCAGCTTTGGGTGAATAAATAATAGAGAGTAATTCGTGTATAACTCAAATGGATTCTGAATGTGATGGAAAAAAAAATCTAATTTGCTACACATGAGATTATACCTAAATTTTAACAAAAAGGTTGTCAGCATACAGTTTTTTCATTTATTTTTTATGGCAGGCATTGGAGCGATTCTGGAAAAGGAATGAGATGAAGGCATGCTAATATATAATCACAAACAATCCAAAATGTTAGAATGAAAAATAAACTATAAAACCCCTCTTTATAACGGATAGTATTAAAAGCTAAAATAAAAGTAGATTTATATTAAAGCTGATTCAAGACACCATGCTTAAATAATAGGTGAAATGAGTAAACGTTTTAAAATCCAGATTTATTCCCCCAGGAAATTATTTATTCTAGTTAAAAAAAAATGTTCAGTTTGATTTATTAAACCGGTTGCAGATAGCACCAACAAGGAGTAAGATGGGTAGAACCAATCAAATAAAATTAAGAATAATTTTGTAAATGTGATAGCAGTGAGCACTTTTAATTTATATTCTAAGAAGCTAACACATAATGTGTGTATGTTTTAATTTATTTAGTGATACACATGTGCTCATTCTGGCAATTTGCAAAACTTCAAGACAAGTACTACCAAATCTCTTATTTAATATAAAAACTTGGGAACTCAAATTATCTAGTTTGTATGGTATATTATTTTATTTCATAAAAAATTATAATGAACAGTGTTAAGTAGCAATATAACAAATCTGGAATGTGAAGCTCTTGGATACTTTATGTGTTTTTGTATGAACTTAATACTTTTTTAAAGTTGTTTAGTTTCTCTTACCATAGCGATCGCCAGGGCCTCCAGGAGATGGTGTTATCCTGTAATGGTCCTGGCGAGGAGGAACTAATGTGGAATCCAACTCATCATACCCTGGCTGAGGGAATGGTGCATTTTTTCTCAAGTAGTCTAAAATATTGAAAACAAAATACAGGATTCATTACCTTAACACCTTTAGTAATGTCAAACATAGAAATTAATTTATATTTTTGCAAATAAGTTATTAGTTCCATTGAAAATTTACAAAGATTCTAAATATAATAAAAAGTTTTTAAATAAAAGTAAAAAAAGGATAAATTAACTAAACTTAAATATCTTAGTCATGTATAAATTTAACAACATTTCTAGCCCAAAAATGACTATTCAAATTCCATTCATATTTATTAAACTAACAGGATTTAAATAATGTTGTCAAGGATTTTCCTAAGCTGTAAAACAGTGAGGTTAGTTCCTGCCTCCATTTACGTTCAACTGAACTGGTATTGGCTTAGTTATTTCAAAAACTCCAAATGATATTAATGTTAGCGAAGTGATTTGCAATTAACTTACTTTATACTATTCACCTGAATTTTCGTTAAGTTGACTGAGTAATAGTAGATTGATTAAAATGTAAAAATTTATGAATATCTTATTGAAATGGATTCTTCAAACAAAAATAACAGTATTATTGGAAACTTTTTTTACTCTTTTTTTCTTTATTTTGGTATAGAAATTCAAAATTCGAGATTAATAGGTGGGGACAGTTAGCGAGGTGATGAACGGGACTTTTAATAATCATTTGGTCAAACTTGTTTTTAATATTACCATATTTAAATGTTTCTATCGCGTATTAGACACTGTCTACTACTAAATAAAAATGTGTTCCTTGTTTTAAAAATAACAAAATATTTATATAGGCAGGAGAAATAAATTTCCCTTAATTTGAGAATGACCCATATATTCTATTGAATTTAATCTAATGATAAAAGTAATAGGTTATGACTTTACCGTGCTGAAGAGCTGGTTGGAGAGATGGAGATTCACTTTGTTCACTAGGGCTTGGGGGTGTAGGTGGTCTTTCTACATAGTTAACAGTTTCACCGTATGCAGGAAAGGCACCAGCATAGGGTGGGTTTGTGTATGGATATTGCTCGTAGTCTTGGTAGCTTGGGTGATATGGCTCTGGATAGTGACGAGCTAAAATTAAATATTATAATACTATTAGTGACAGTTTAAAACAGTAGAATGAAATGTACATATTTCTTTGAAAAATGGAATCTGCTTACGATAAGTGAATAAGAAACTTTGACATCGAGCAAACAATTTTTGCACTAAGTTATCAAAGTTTGTAAATGGATCAAGGTCAAGCCATTCATTATTTCAGAAAAATTCACATTAACACAAGAGAGCATCAGCTAAATAAAACACTTATAGAACTAGAATTTATATGCTCAGCCAATTCTATTTGTTCAATATTATGAAATAAATAATTACTTGGTTCAATATTTTGGAAAGTTTTTAGTTAAATAATGTTAAATTTAATAAATTAGAAAAAAGCCAATATAAAAATGGTGACTGTTTTAATATTGCTGTTGTAAGTAACATTTTGGAAGGAAAAACTGGATGTGGTGCCAAGTCAGTTGCTGTCAAATTTTTGTTGTTGTCATTATTACTGGTAAAATTTATGTTCAAATAATTTATTAATTTGCGAATGTGTGTAAAGTAAAGACTGATGATGATAACAAGGTCAAAATATTATGACGAGTTTAAGTTTTCAAGACAGTTTTAAGCCATATCGAAATTTATTTGTTAGCATTTATAAGAGACCAAATATTTTAATTGTCAATCAACAGACAAGTGTTGCAAGGAAAAATAAACCCAACAAAAATTGCTGGCTGAGTCCTTCAATGCTTTCTCAAGAAAGTACGATTTTAGCAATGATCGCTTTAGTTAATTTTAACCATCCTATCAGAAAAAAGAATGCACAAATGTAAAAGTGCTCCTTATAAGTATTAAAGACAAATTGGGCCAAATTAATTTACACTATTTAAAAATTATCTTTGATGTAACTGCCAATAAATTTATTTTAGTGAGTGCATACAGTGTTAATGGGCAAATAAATATGCAACATAAAATTAAACCTAGTTGTAGTGCAATACCAAAATATTTTATTGAATAAAACATCATTGTAAATCATCTTTTACTACTAAGGAAAGATTCAAATAATTATCTTGTTGAAAAATGTGTGAAGACGAACTAAATAGCTTGAATGCAAAAAGTTATGTTTTTAAAATATCTAGAAATGGATTAAAGCCTAGAAATTTGTCCCTGTTCAGTGGTGATTGGGATAGTGAGATTCTTATGGTTTTAATCAATAACATCTCACTTCTCCAAAGACTACACACCCATAATAGCAGTAGCACCAACAGGGACTAAAAGAGTACACCAATGGAATCTTCAGTGATGTGAAGCCGAACCACCCATGAAATGAATCAATATATATCTACTCTTAAAAAGTATTATTTTAATACACATTAAACAAATATAAACAAACCATTAAACGCAATATTTATTATTAGTTCATCTTCCTCATGTTAAAAATTAACATAATGGGAAAAACTGATTATAAAAATGTTTACAAAGCTGACTTATAAAAAATTTTATTTTCGTTAAGTAGGACAGATTTCAACCTTGTTGCAACACTAGCACCCTCTGCCATTCGTAAAACAAATGATGAACCTCCAGAGAAGTTTTCATCTTGCACAACCAAGTTGGCATCACTTAAGCTTGCTGAATATTTAGTCTTACTACTACTTCCTGTCCAAAACCTTAGCTCAGTTGGCAGCGTGTCTGTCCACTGCGCTAAGAGTCCCGGGTTCAATTCCTGGCATGGTAAAATAAATTATCATTGGTGAAATGTGGGTTTCCCCTTTCATAGTGATGAATTGATGACAGGAAGTTTAGAGTTAAGTTATTTTATAAGCCGTGCGCTGATATAATCAGTAGGTTCAGAATGTGCATGTTAAATACCTTACATGGAAAGAAAACACTACTTCTTGAGGAAGATACAATAAAAGAATCTAAATATTGAAGTGTGTGTAAATGTGTTAGTGGCTAAATTTTTATTTTTGTTGTACTAGTCTTCAATTCTATAGTGCGTATAACCCGAACGGGTAGTAGGACGCGGTGCTAATAATAATAATAATAATAATAATAATAATAATAATAATAATAATAATAATAATAATAATTCTATAATTCTATAATTTTTTTTATTACATATTATGTTATATTTTGCTTAAGGAGGCTACTTGGTCAACAAGAAAATATCAATCCTCGTCAGGCCACATGGATTAAAATGCAATGGTTCGAGTCATTTTCTGGTACTAATTATCTATTATATAAGCGTATACACCCTTGTGCACTTCATCTACAACCAACCTTTGTCATGTTAAGAAAGAGGGAAAAAATATGAACTTCTTATCTAAAAGTAAAGAGGAAGAAAGCTTGCTGTTCTTAAATATCTTAAAATGACCTGTTGTGAGATAATCAAAACATTTTTGTGAGAAAGGCTAATAAATCTAGATCCCTTTTCATCAAGCATAAGCTCCGCAAATAGGCTTACAGAGTAATTGAAAAGGAGCTAATGTTACACTTTCATACATTGTTTTCTATTAATAAAACTCAAAATATAGGGTTAATGAAAAAGAGTCCCTTTTTGGAATCTTGAGACTTTATTTTGGTGTGAACCATATTTTGAAATAAAGCATTGTAGAATTAAATATTGCATTAGAGCAGAATATCTGGCGATAATTTCTCGCGTACCAAGGCACTTACTGCACTTTATTTCATAAATATTAAGTATATATATTGAAACAAAACCTACCTGGGTCCATGGGAGGGTAGTGCTCTTGCCCGCCCAAAAGCTCATAATTAGAAAACTGGGGATGTACATAACTGGTAGGGGCTGTAGAAGTGGGGAGCACACCGGAATAAGGAACTCCAACATAATCCACAGGTTGGCCATCAGGACCCACATGATGAACTTCACGCACCACTTTAGTTAATGTTGTCACCTGAAATTACAATAGGATTTTAACATTACAAAGTAACTTTGCTACTTTTAATTTGAGTCCATTTATTTAGCAATCTAAAATTTAAATTGAATCCTGACATTTTTAAAACATAAAGAGTGCATATGAACTTAACAAACCATTCTACAAGCAAGTGACAATACCGGTAGGAAATAATATTCAAACTTGTATAAAATATGGAGAATTTTGATAGGATTCCTATATTTGAAGGATAAAGGCGGAAAGGTGGAAAGTCCAATTTTAACACAAACTGAGCTAGTGCTGCCACCTTTTGGACAATCATGAAAGGTTTATGCCTAATTTAAATTAATTTTAAAAAAATAAGTGTTTGCTAGGGTTGGTATAAAAGTGATCATGGAAAATTTATGTAATGTATTTTCCCTCTTTTCCCTGTACCCTTTAATAACAAGTATCGGTTAGTATCAGCATGGCTCACACCATTGACATATCACTTGCTTTAATTAGGCTAAGATAAGCAAGGATAATGTAGCTCAGTTGATACTATGATAGTACAGTACATGCCAGTTTTAGTAGAAAAGTATCACACTTAGTAAAAACCAAAATAGTTTCACACTGTGATGCAATGTTGTTTTCCAAAAATGTTACCTACCTTGTATGCAAATTTTGATAAATCCAGCTCAATATTTGTTACTTTTGTCCCTAAGCTTATACAGCTATTTCCCCCAAAAAGTATATATATAAATATTATATGTTTTTAACTTTTTTGGCCTATATGAAAGAAGGATACATAGAGAAATATCTTAAAAACAAACTCTAGAAGATTTTTTTTTTACATATATGTGCTCATAACTCTATATCAGTGCATTTCAAACTGGGCTGCACCATAGTTATCTAAGGCTTTGTGGGCCAATTTTAGAATCACCTTAGGGTTGGGTTTATATTCATGCATAATGCACAACTAATATAAAAAGGGTACAGTACAGTGCACAATTCATAAAATAAATACATCAGTTTATAATGAATGGTAGTGTACAATGTATTACTTAAATCAATTATCTATGATTCAGAGAAAATGGCTTAGCCTCTTTTAAATACCCGATTTCTCTAAAAAAAAATATACTTCAATAAAGGGTTTGTCCGAAATCAATTGAATTTAAGTGTATAACCCAAACGGGCAGTAAGATGCGGTGCTAAAAGAATAATTAAATTGTATTACTAGAAATTTAATTTACTGAATTTAAATTTTGTGTGTACTATTTAATCAAATTCGATTTGTACTTGGTTCCAATTTTATTATTGTAATGAATATTATGGTAGACCTATTTCTCAGTAACAAAATTAAAAATGTAATATTTCTTCTTTATTTTCAATCATACTGGCAATAATAGTCAATGACGTTACAACAAAGAATCATGGCTAGCACACAAAAGGTATCTAAAACATGAAGATAGATTTTAATCTGCTTGTATACTGGCGTTCTCATTGGCTAATTTATCTTAAGTCCAATGATTATATATACTAAGCTCCATGTATAATGTATAAGTCGTTAAAATTAAATCAAATTTATGCATTATACATTATTCACTATGTATCAATTATTAACTCTAGCGTTGAAAATAATGTATTTCTACATCTTGTGCATTATGTTCTACACATTATTCACTATCAGTTACGGATTATATAACACCAGCCTTATTTGTTTTTCAAACTATAAAATAGTATCAGTAATTAAGAATGCCAATTTTTTCAAATAAGAGTAAAGGACATTTGCCAAAGGTGTAGCAAGAATATATTTATTGAATTGTCATATTAAATAAAAATAATATTTATGAGGGTTCCATCATTGATTTTTTTCTAGTGCAAGGGCTTCTTCAGACTAAAAAGTTTAAGAACCTTTGCTCTAAATTATTAATCATTTGTATTCTAGCTTCGATGGCTCGCCTTTGCAGTTACAGTGTTCTATTTCTAATGTAAGCATTTACACACTATCCATCCTACAAGGTAGCGAGCTTGCTTTGACATGTTACACTATGACCCTATCTTATTAGCTGTGCCATAGGGGAACCACGCGAGGTATGCTTGATACCTTTCAGGGTTAAATAAGTGTACCTAAGTATCCAGTGTGAATGAAATTATATTTATTTTTTAAAACTATGAACACTTTATAAATTTAAAATATATACTGAAATTTGCTTAAATTGGATATGCTTTTTTACAACTTTGGACACCTTTAGGTTAGACTAATGAAAATTATTATACTTTTTAACAGTAGTGGGTGTTATTTTATTTAATCTCTAGCCATATTTGTTAGTTATTGCTTGAACAATATGACCATTCTTCTATAAATAGTTTTCTCTGGTGTTAATTTTACCTAATTATACTAAAATTACCTGTTGGGTAGTTTGTTGATTTTGAGTCCGAGAAACAAGGTTCCCAACATCTCCACTATGAACTGACAGATGAGAAGAGTTGGGAGAAAGGTTATCTGGATGTCCATTAGTGGGGTGATATGAGACATCAACTGAATAGGAACTGGTTTGTTGCAATTCCGGTTGTCCCCTGAAAAATAACCTTGTTATTAATACACATGAAAAATCGAACAAAATAAGCTAGTCAAATTTGAATAGAAAAAGAAACTTGTTAAGTTAATATGTATTATTAGAATCAATTACAATCCGTTTACCATTAAAAGTCGCAAACTTACCTTGAGTGATTACACTATGATGGAAGAATGCAATGTGATACAATTACTTTGTATGAAAGGCAAATCTTGGGGGATGAATGATTATAGTTATGGAAATGAGCCGCATCTCCAAACATATGCGAATAAATTTAAAAAATACACATGAATCAAACCAGACACCTTTGGGTTGGTACACCAATGCTTTACCACTGAGCTATCCATGGATCATCCCATACTCAAGGTTGGGTCATTCTTCACTAATATTTTAAGGCAGATTCGCTAGTGGTTGTGACATAAACAATAGCATTTAGCAGTGGCGGCTCGTGTATAGGCACTGTGGAACTGCAATACCCCCTATTTCCACTTGATATTATCGATAACATTTAATATGAGTCCTTTTTTATTTAAGTCTTTCTTTATTTTTGTAGTACAATATGTATTCCTTAAGCTTAATGTCAGTACTTCAGTAGCCATCCCCCAGTTTATGAAAAAGATACAAAAAATCTTTGTATGGAACTGTGCGCTTCACAATGCCAGTGACGTGGTGTTTGACTGTTGTGCATATGCGCACATAGGAGAGGGGTGGGAGGAAGGCGGGACTGCCAGGTAAAGAAAGCACTGTTGCTCTCACAGTGCCGGCTCTGGCGTGATGGTAGAAGGAAGTTTTTTTTACCCAAAGTGTGATGTGCTTAAAAACCATGTACCATATCTTGAATGTGATAAAAGTGTAGAAGAGTGTAGAATTAGATTATTATTCTGCTTCCAGCTATTCTATTTGATTCTTTTTTTTTTCAGTTCTTTTATTTAACAGAAAAATTTAACCATGCCCTTGTATCCCCAAGAAATAACTTCTGTGACTGTAACTAAGGAAGTGTGTGACTATATATGTGTTGATATAATGGACAGATATTCTTCCACTAAACACTCAGTAGCTGCTAAATTGTTCAACAAGAATTGCTTCACTAGATTTAAGAATGAACATCCCACAAAAGAGATACTATTGACCACTGAAAATTATCCCATGATTGACAAAGAAAAGCTTGAAACTGAACTAAAAGTATTCTATTGTAGGACTGATATGAATGAATATTGCAAATTAATTGAGCTGCTGAAATTTATCTTGGAAAATATAGATGATGTTTTTAGTGAAATTACGAAACTGATAAAAATTCTCTTGACAATTTCCATGACTACATCAGAGGCAGTGTGTTGCTTTTCAACAGTGAAAAGAATAAAAACTCTTTTAAGAAGCACTATGAAATTGGAAAGACTCAATGCGCTTGCAGTACTTTCAATGGAGAAAAATTTCTTCAATTGTCACTCAGAGATCAAGGAGAAATTATTGAACTTTTTGCACAAATTAAAACAAGAAGAATGGATTTAATTTTTAAATGAATAGATCAAGATTGAACTGTAACAATTTATGTTAAAGTAAGTAACAGTTTTTTTGTTTAGATTTTATCAAGTTCCTGAATAAATTTTCTTTTTATACATGTTTTATTTTTCCTTTTACACAATATTAAAACAAAGGCTAAACATTTTCTTGAGCAGCACCCCTACTTATTTTAGCTATGAGAGCCACCACTGGCTCTTAGTAACTTATGATATTCAAACTACCATCACAGACATAGCCTTAAAATATGAGTGAAGAATAACCCTGAGGATGGGTATAGTAGCATTGGTGCACTAAAACGAAAGTGTTTAATTCCTGTGTCAGTTTTCAAATTATTTAACTATGACACTAGCGTTGTATCATATAAGGCTTCACCATAGTGGAAATAAGCAAGGTAAGCTTTCTATAGTTCAGATTAAACAAAACAATACAAATGTGCTTCAGGAATTAAGTAAAAAGTTTGATTTAATATTTTTACTATTTTTTAAACTCTAATGCAATATGTTAACGTACTAAAGACCATTAATAGCTTGTGATTTCAGATAAACTCATTTTTGTGTGTATCATTGATTAAAATTCTCCTAAATTGTGTTGGTCAATTAAATAAAATAAAATTCTGAGACTGTGATAAAAGTTGTTGAAAAAGATTTTTTGCAACCATTTGTGTATCAAACACATTTTTAATTTTCTTAACAAAAATAAATCAAAAGCTAAGGTTTATGAGATTGTAAAATTCCTTTGAAGCTTTCCGATTTCAACTGTTTGTGTTCCTAATGGCAGATTTGTTTTCTTAGAATTTTCCTTAAAATAAGTATATGTTTTACATTTAAATTAATAAATTATCTCTCATTTTGTTTTAAATTTTAGGTTTCTAGGTAAAATTTTATTTGAAATTGGGATTATGAATCTAAACAAATTTTGAAAACCACTACAACACAATGGGTGTCCTCTGTTTGTGAGAAGGCAATACAATATTATATAAGACCCAGACACACAAATTGATTCAAGAGACCAATTTAGTGGTTTGTTTGAATGTGCATATAAAGGAAAAAATTATCTCTCAAGAAATGAAGAGTTTAAAATTAACCAAATAATGTCATATAAAAAAGAGAGGTAAAGTAAAACAGTATATAGATTAGATCTCTATAACATTTTTGACATTGTGTTTCAATATTAAAACACAAAAAAACGTACATACACATTAAGTAATTAAATTAATCAAATTTTCGGGGAAAACATCCTTCCATTAATTTTTTTCTCCTCCTCCCAGACTAACTCTTGCCTCTCTTTTCCATCAACCACTACCCCCACAATAGTTTATTAGCACACAAAGCTAGTTTAAGTAATCCTGATATATGTATATATATATTATGTATATGCTTATTTTGATTAATGGGTGATCTAGGAGTGGTTTAACATTAGCATAGCATCACATGGGATTGGATTCCATTGCTTGGTTTTAGAAATAAATAGTAAATTAAATTGTCTTGTAAGCAATGGGTACATAATTCTTAAAACTATTGACTAGCCAACTTAATAGAAAGGTTTAAGAAATCAATGTTTAGATGTCTTTGTTTACATAAGGTGGATTAAATGTATCTTAATTTAAATAAGAACATTGGTGATGATTGTATACTGTCCTACTACCCTTAAGCGATATCAACATATTCACACTAATTGGAATGAGGATTGTTTTAAAGGAAATGTATCCACATTTGTGTAGAGAGTAAAAAATAGTTTTAGAGAACTCCAGTGAATGCAGCTGGGGTTTGAACCCTGATCATTTAGTCACCAGCAAAACAGACAAGACGAGATTGACGCCATTGTCTGTGTACCCACCAATGCAGGTGATAGCGAAATGAATTATTTTTAATCAATTAAACGATTTTAGTACACACAAACAAGTCTAATATATAAGATTTGACCAAGAAGTAAACAACCTTATGTCCAGGCCACTAACTCTGTAATTTTTTAAATATAAAACAGTATAGCATGGACTTACGTATATTGTGGCATATCAGGAGCTTTCTCTTGCAAAACTCTCCTGAAAACCAAACAAGAATAATCAATAATTTTAAATCTTTGTAATAACAGCAAAAAAAAAGCCTTTTCACATGCATAAATAAAACTCCTATGTTCATATATTAACATCTAATAGTGTCACCAGTGATTTTTTTACTAATAGTATTCCTGTAGCTAAAAATGTATAACAGAGCAGAATCATTTAATAGTTTTCCTTCTAAATTACAAAGTTATTTTTATATACATGGAGAAAACTAGTTTAAACCCATTGCTATATTAATCAAATATTTTAATGCGGAATTTTACATTTAAAGGTTACTCACCAGTTTTAAAGAGCAAGCCTATATCTATACATATCAAAAATTATCAGATTCAATATGTTTCACCAATATTTTGTTTGTTTGTAAGGTATAGAGTAGATAAAATCTGATGACACTGTGTTTGTATCTGGAATAGGAATAAGTGTTCAATGAAATTAAATTTTAAGCCCTCACTTCCTGAACTTTCTTCATTCCATGAAAAGGTTCACCTAAATTAAAACAAAGCAAATCACTTGGGTCCGGTCACCAATACTATTGTCAAACGATGTGTTTGAAAATAAAATGGAATGACCATTAGAAAGGAAACTGGAACAAGTATTTTATGGAATATAAAAATGTTCATAATTTGTTAAATAAATACACACTTATAAATTTTTGTAATTTAACTTTTTTTTTAAAGGGAAGCATTATATAAAGTGTAAATTTTAAACCGAAATAATCCAATTAACACAATAACAAAAATGTTTATATACCCTGATTAGGTCATTCATAGACACCAGACAAACAATAAAATTAAAAAAGCTAGTTGTGAAATTGCTACAATAGAACCAAGGGCTTAGATTTTACCCAGGGCTGAACATATTAAAAGCACAAAAGTATTTGTGATCTACCAGAACAAATTTGGGTACTAATCCTGATATATTAATTAAAAGATACAGTTGAAAAATAAGAATAATTTGAGAATAAATATATGTCTAAGAAATTATAAACAAGCAATATTTAATTTTGGATATGTTAATGTGCGAAGATATTTAGAATTTTAATGAAAATCTTAATCCTATCCTATCATTTGTATCTTTCATTGTATTTTAATTAACTTATTTTACACCATTTGGGTTATGTGAAACAAGGCAAACCAATTATTTGTATCCATATAACCCTGTTAAGAGTCGTGCATAATAAAACAGTACATAACACCAATAATTATAAGCTAAAAGGACTGGTAAGATAATCATTAAAATATAAAGCCTGAACAATAATTGTTATCAATTAAATAAAAGTTTAATAAGAGTGGTCCACCGCAGCACATAAGTAACAACCATATATCGCTGAACACACACACATACATATGGAATGAAATTGGCTCGGGGGGTGGAGAAGCCATGAACATTTGTGGTTGAAAATTACAGTCAGAAGAAAAAATTTCACTTTATATCTAAGCTAATTACTTTTAAGAAAAACTGTGAAACTCTGCATAAAATCATAAAGCCAAGAGTTTAACAAACGTAAAAAAAAAGTCTATATTGGTAAAAAAGAATTGTTTGTCTTTATATTATTCCAAACATATGATAATTTGACCCTCGGGGCTGTTTCCCTTACTAGCAACAAAACAAATCTCAAATAAGTGAATCTTTACAGTTAATAATGGTCTATTATGAACGTTCTTTAGACAGTTAAATAAATCTGCCACAATGGCCCCACACCCAAATCTATCATCAAAAATAGTATTGACTATTTTGTTATAAGGCTTCAGCTATCCCTAATGAGTTGCTAGTTTTAAATGTCTAAGAATGAAACAGCTTATGGGTGACACTTGTTCAATAAAGTTGAATGATAGTAAACAAAAAAATTACCTAGGTTGGTTTTGAGCCCAAAGATAAAAATGTTCATTTAGGAACAACTGTATATTTATCTGTAAAATCGTGATTTACAGAATATTTCATATATTTATATAATTTAGCCTGACTAGAAATATAATGAACTAGAAGAGTTTGAATCTAATTATTTTTAATCCATAGTAATTAGTTTATTTATTTATTTAAGAATGAAAGCAATAGATACAGGTTATAGATAGGTCATACAGGTCAGAGATAATGGACGCACAGGCACAACACAAACAGCTAAACAGGTAAGCAAAAACACAAAAAAGCAAGTAAACAAGCAGGTAGGTCAATTTTCATGCATTGAGTACCTCTGTGTAATCTCGGTGCGGGTGATGCTGTGCTCCTGTCTCTGCTCTATGCGTCGGTTCACCAGCCTGCACGCCCAATCCAGCCCAACACCAGTTAGTTAACAGTAGCTCAGTCACAGATGGGGAGTTAAAACAGGGGTCTTACTCAAACACACATACTCAGTCCAAAATAAACACTAGGTTGCGTTTACATAGCCGGTGCACTTTAAAGAAGACATGGTAAAAAAACCAATCAATGCCATGTTTAATAACCTAAGATATTAGATCATTTATGAGCGCATGCACACAACATTTTTTTTTTAAATATGAAATTATTTCATTGACTGTTAAAACAGATGTAGTAGACCTATGCGATGTTTGTGTTTGTATTTAGGATTGCACTTGATTATAAATAGATACCTATCTAACGACATGTTAATATAAGTGTCAAAACCAGTCATTAACTTCAGTGAAATTTTTAATATGATAAACCATTTACTTTAGTAACATGTAAAATATTTATAATATTACATTTATCAAGATTATAGAGCTAACTTAATTTTATAGACTAGCAAAATGCAGTGCTTACAAATTATGTAAACATTTTATAAAATGTATAGGAAACCTTAAAAGTTAGATCCTCCCTTACCCTTTCTTCTGATTGTGCTATAGTAACAGCAGTGATCATCAGTGATAAAAATTATCTAACTTTTAAAAACTGAATAAGATGATAAGATGTAGGTAAAAACTAATGTGCCTGGTTGAGGATAAAATTGGACTAACGATGAGAGGGAGATCAGGGTTCAAATCTCGGTCAGGTGTACTGATAGTGTTCTTTCCTAAATGGTTTTCCAATCTCCCTTCACTTCCTCTAAATTCAACCTTCCTCGACACTGGCCCATTTGAATAATTAGATCATATGAGTATAGCACGAATACCTGTAAGACGCAGCATTAAAAAAACTATCACGGGCCATAATCCGCTTAACTACACATATATATCACCAAACAATTTGGTGGTTAAGACTTGTATTTTTATTAGGAGTAAAACACAATGGCTTAGAAAATCAATGTCCTTTTTATGGGTGATGTTACTTCAGCTAGAGCAATTCTATCAAATATGAAATATTTTAGCTTTGGTATAATAAACACTATAATTAGCCTCAATGACATGGTTTAGAGTTTTGATTCTGCTAACATTAATATTGAACATTTCCTTGTTTCTAAGATGGTATAGGAAGATGCTTTTAGCTTAAAAATGTTACATCCCCTTGAAAGTTTACCAAGTGATGTAAATCAACTTCATCTACCAAAGTGATCAAACATATGTAAGGCAGATGAATAGGAAAATGATTTTAGTAAATTTCTAACTTCTCTAAAAAGCCAACGCTTGCGAGTAGAGCTTGATGGCTCTACATTTTCAAGGGGATTATTCAGAAATCCAAACAAATATTTTACAAGCTAGAACCTTTAAACTCTGCATAAACTTACAAAATATGTGCTATCCATATTATATTAAGTGCCAAAAAATACACAACGTATCCACAACATGATTAATTTTGATTTCTATTAAAGCATACAAAATTCTAAAAAGTAAAATTGCTAGAACTATACTTTTATAGTACAATTATTGATTAAAACTATTGTAAGAAAATGTTTTTTTTTTTTAAATAAAATGTTGCACTGAAGGAATTATGATCTGACTTAAAAAAAGTATAAATTATTTTATTTAATATTCCAATCTAATATCGCCCCCAATCCTGATCAAAATAAATGTCCTAATAAACTTAAAAGCACATTTTTATTATGTAATAAGAGTTAACATTCCTAAAAGAATGATATTCTTTAGATTAATTCTTTCAAGTGCTTTTTCTGTATAGATAATTTTGTCAAAGCTCTGCTCTTTAGTTCTAAAGTTAATAAAGTAAATGACATGCAAACACATTTGAAGTGGCTTAAGCCAAGCTACTCACTAATGTATCAGGAAACAATTGAATGTTTAACTTGCTGTGTGACAGCTACATTGATGAATGCAATACTATATTTTTTACTAACATTAAAACTTTTACCCTGAATGATTCTACCTTTTTTATTATTTGTTATAAGAGTTGAATTATACATAAAGCACAGTAATGGTTTAAATGATAAGAACCAAAAACGAGCCATAGTAATAATGTACTTTGTGAGGAAAGCATTGTGTGTTAGAATATATATAAACACTTACCTTTTCAAATTTTATTTGGCTAGTAGTAAAGTAGAATGTTTGTGCGCTAGGCATTTAAAATTGCAGTGTAATGACCAGACATAATATAAAATATATATTTTATAGGTAAATTATTTGGACCATTCCGAGTAAATGAATTTATTACATGATCATGAAAATGTTGTGTGGTTATAAGTAACGTGCATATTTGTAGCTTGGTACACTAGTCCTTTGGAGCATTACTGGTTTATTCATGCAAAGACAATACAAATCGAAAGAAATTGACCCTTTGGACAAAAAGTATTTTAACATTTCATGCCATTTTCAAAAAGACTACCAATTATTTCCCCCTAGCTATGTTAATAAATTATGATACAACCTGCTTCTGTGGTTGAAGGGTTTCTCTCAATATAATGGCCTGTCGTAGGCGTGGAGAATGGGTTTCATATCCCAGCTGGGAGTACTTAGGGTTGTTTGTCCTAGATGTTTTTCCATTCTCCCTTCACACAAATGCAGATTCACTTCTTCTAAATTTAGCCTTTCTCATTTCTAGCACATTAGTGTAATTAGTACTTAGGCATATAACCTGAACGAGCAGCGAGACGCAGAAAATAAAAGATGAGATACTAAGAGTAAATTTTATTTTCTTACTGGAAAAATGTTTAATTTAAATTACAACTATCCGATCAAAGAAATGTGGAACTTCTTTATAACCATGTATACACACTTTTGTTTAGAGCCTTTGAACAAATGTATAGGTTTCAACAAGACTTAGTAGGCTCCTATTGGGGCATTTATAATTTACATTATTCCTTTATCTTCCATAAGATTAACAACCTAAGGTGAGCTTGGTGAACAAAAGGTAATTAAATAGTGAGCCATGAAAATTGTTATTTGTGCATAGGTACCAAATGAAGTGATCAAAAATAATTGATTAGTTTGAAAACTTAAAGGGGATGAGTACGACTCTAAATTTAATAGCAAAGAAACAGAATAAAAATTAAATCAGTTTCAACTATTTTGATACACACATTGTTTTTACTTAACTTAACATAAATGTTTGGATATTAAAATGTAATAGAGAACATAATAATACAATGCTATATAATATTATTTTAGAATGAGACAAGATCTGCTTTGACTTAGATAAAATCTGTAGATAAAATAATTCACTTTTATTCTTTCTTCAAAGTTAAACACAGACATTTGGGCACAATATTTAATTCTATTATATTTTAACATGTGTGCCAATTGCCAGCAAATGCATTTAAATGTAGCCCTGGACATATCTAGAAATGATCTGTGGTATAAATTATATAGCTGAAAATCATGGATTAAATTCTAAGTTAATATATAGTTTTCAAATAAATAAATTGATGTGGGATGTAACATTCTGTACAAATAAAAAATAATTCAAAATTATTAAAATGAAATAATTTCTTTTAGCACCACATCTTACTACCCATTCAGGTTATATACTTGTGTACTAATTGTACTAATTGTTTTAAGGATTAGTAAGCTTATATTTATAGGAAGTGTACCCACAATTTCAAGGAGGGAGAGTGGAAAACCATTATGGAAAAACCACCCTCAGTACAGCCAACCAAGATTCGAACCTCAATCTTCCTATCATCGGCAGTCTAGTCTAATGCGAGTGTGGCGTGTTAGACCATGTAGCCACCGAATCAGGAAAATTAGATAATTCAATTACATTTATTGTGTTCTCATTTTAAGTTCTAGCAAGCACAGTATGTTAGAAAAAAAACAGAGGAGCAGGAAGTGAAACTATAATTATTGCAATTATTAAATATAATAGCATATATCCCACACAAATGGGCAAGCAAACAGATATCAATCTCATTTAAACTGGTTTTCTGGTGACAAGGTTGGGGTTCAAATACTATCCAGGTGAAAAAAGGACGTTTTCCATAAATAGTTTCCTACTCTCCATCTATAACTTTGGAGCTAGATTTAATTTAAATTCAGAGTGGCCACTTGCTTAAATAAAATTCCAACATAGTTACGAGTTTTTCTGCAAAATAAATAATTTTCCTGTTTTTTTAGGCTTTACCTTTGGTTGTGAGACATTGAACATATGATTCTGAGTGAAAATTTACTGTAAATGGTGTGTTGAAACACGCCACCAAATTTTATAACGTGAGCAAGTATTGTTAGTAATTATTTATATCCAATCATCAATACCTGGGTTAGTATACCATTGGAATCCTTTACAATTTATAGCAACAACTTCAATCATGTTTGAAAACAATTTAAATTATTTCACGATGGGTCTTTGTTAAAAAATAAATCCTGACCCTATTCTGTTGGGAAACTTCACCACGAGCCACTACATAAAGAAATCCCCCCTCCCCTCAAAAAAAAAAAAAAAAAAA
>CABFVZ010000298.1:56415-103289 GCA_902151445.1 Timema monikensis | reverse complement strand
CCCCCAGCCTGTGCCCTATGATTATCTTTTATACATTTGGGGATGCATTCAACCTAATCCCTAAAACCATCAGCGCAATTAGTACAAAAGTGTATAACTCAACTGGATAGCAAGACATGGTGCTAAAATAATAAATAATCATCTGTATGGGGTCACAGAATTGTTCTATAAATTACTTTATTATATGTATTTTTAAAGACATAATTATGGATAGATGAAACAATTCAACAGTGGTATTATATTAGTATTCTAAAATTTGCATGGTTATGTATTTAGAATTAAGTATGTGACCCAGTCTGCATCCTTACATAATATATTTCTTTAGCTCACAATTAAAAAACCATTATTCCACTAATCACATTATGTGCACACTGCACAGCCTAGAGCAGAGGGAAGACATGTTAAGTAGAGGATTGTATAAAAATGTTTCCCCCATCCGAATCTTTTAAAGCTCACAACAGCATTCAAAAGCTGCCAAGGCATGCTATTAAAATCCAGGTGTGTGCTAACCTAACCACCTTTTGATTCACATGTTGGCAGTCGTTGAATTTTTTTTAGAAATATCAAAAAGTTGAAGTAATTTTTCTAGAAATGCTGGTATATAATTGACTTTTGGAAAAATCAAACTTCAAACATAACACCTTGTTTTCCTTATAAAGTATCTATCCTATGCAAGAAATGAAAAGAATAATTTAAACCAAGGAAAATCTTCAGATTTAAAAAGTGTAATAATTATGTAACTATGATATTAAAAAATACTAAATAAAATTACATAATTTTGTATTTTGAAAACTTCATGTCTAGATTTCCCTTTAATGCAACTAAATAAGTGTGAATGTTTTACATAATATAATTATTTTCTTTTTATTAATTTATGATAAACTAGGCAATTTATAAAATGTACACAATTTTTTTTAGCATCGCATCTTACTACCCGTTTAGGTTACACACTCATTTGTTATTTAATATAGTTTAACTTTAATGTGCACAACATTTTTTTATTAACGGTGAAAATAGTGGCCAAAACCTTAATCTACTACAACACACTTTGCAATCTATATTTTCCTGAACAGTATCGGACACAAAATAGTTCAATACTATACAAGCCACTATGCTGCAACAACACAGGAAAATATGGAGCAGCGGGAGTGACCAATCCTAGCCAAACTTAGGGAGGATATTTATTTGTTTACTACATACAATGTTATTTTCCATACGCTCTTTCCTGGTGAAGGTTAGGCAAAGTGAATTTAGTTAGAAATCAATTTCTTATTTCCTTTAATTTTTGTCTAAAATAGGTCACAAAACAAAGAAGTAGCATAAAAAATGTCCTAAATATTTTTTATAAACCCCCTTCACCCTCCAGCAATTGTTTCTGTTATCCTCCGATAATTAGTTTAAAGTAGAGTTGGCCTATATAGAGAATGCATGCGTCACACAAATGCAATGTAGAATGTGTCACACTATTGCTATGTTTAATGAATCATACCGATGGAGACATTATGAGTCACACTCATGTTATGTAGGTTAATACAAGTCAGCTGAAACCCATCTCTTTCTTTCATAGCCTTCAAAGTTAAAAATGTGAACATAAAATGTTGATAGATTATTTTCTATCAATAATATATCTCAAGGGTATGTTCCATTGCTAAAATAATATTGTTTAGTTAAGGTGACCTGGCGGTCTGGTGTTGGACTTGTGTGCTGGGGGCCTGGGGTTCAATCCTTGGTACCGGCACAGATTTATCTGATTGCCAAACCATTCCTTCACCTCTGACAGGAGGGGTATTAATCACAACTTGTGAATGTATGGAGTGCCAGACCTCCACCGTGGTTCGGATTCCACTTTAAACTGTAGGTCCTCCATTTCAACTCGCCATCACCCTACCATTAATACATTAGCATAAGTGTGTATAACCCAAATGGGTAGTAAGACGCAGTGATAATAATTATATTAGGATAGTGATTTGAGCGCTGTTTTTTAGATTTAACGTGCCATATTGTGCTACCAAGTGAGCTACTCAAATTATTACTACCCATGTGTTTTAGCACCATTTCTTACTAAACATTCAGGTTATACGGTTATGTTAAGCTAATGAGCTAAGGATGAGTCGGGTTGAATTTAGTGGAAGTGTATCCTCACTTGTGTTAAAGAGAGAGTGGGAAACCATTTATAAAAACCACGCTCAGTACACCCAACCGGGATCGAACCCCAATTTCCTTGTCATAGGCAGTCTAGTTTATTGCGAGAGTAGCACCTTAGACCATGGGGCCACCAGAGAGGGTTATGTATTATTCAACCTCAAACAATATGTACTCTTGTTGTTAAGTAGGTCTAGATAAACTTAGTTTTACCAGAGCACTATACAAGAAAAGGTCTTTCAACTAGTTTATATGCAGTCAAGAATCTATAAGCATTTTTTATATATTACTAAAATTATGAACAATTATCTAGAACGCTATTCACAAAAAGTGGAATAAAGTGTGTGTCATACCAAAGATAAACCATTCATTTCAACTCACGACGAGTAGGTAAAATAAAGCATCATCTAGTTCAATCTGCCGGTGACGAGGCAGTTGTGGAGTTAGGATCTCGGCACAATTTAATTAGGGGTTTATTTCCTGAATGATTTATACATGCTCCTTATACACAAATGCCGATACACTTCCTTTAAACTCCAGTCTACCTTCTGCCTTCCTATCCCGTTAGTGTAAATATGTGAATAGTCCAGATTAGTATTAAGATGTGGTACAAAAAAAAATAATTGAAGAAAATCTACACTTATGTAAAAAAAATAATTGCTGAATTATAATCTTACTCCTGTTAGCTGTAAACTAGGAATATTTTAGATTTTTTAACTTAAGTGCTGATTTGCACAATGTCAATAAAAGTGTGCCACTGACGTGTTTGGCTCAGAAACTGAGCTCGATTGGCAAATGTTGTTGCAATCACTTAAATTTAATTATCTTCGCCCCAAATTATATAATGGACAGTCCAAAATAGTCCCCTAGTACTAAACCACACGGCTAGGTTTATCAAAACAATACCGGTATGAAATGTTGGGAATATAAACAAATATTTCAATGTTGGTGGTGCTTTTGAAAAATATATATATTTTTTTTTAGTGACAGAGACTCAAAATAAAATAATAAAATCTCAATATCAAACAGCCTGATCGACAATGTGGTGTATTGTTGAGCGTGTCAGAAAAAAAGACTAAGAAATAGCCATGCCTAAGTTGGTTAACAATCGGACCTAGGTACTGGTAGATTACATAAAAGTAGACTGATTCATCAAATTTGTCTTCATGCATACAAAATAAATAAAAATAAATAGAAAGTAGTTTCAAAGAAGAATTTTCTAGCCCAAGATAGTGATAAACGAGTTTTAGTTCAAATATCTCATAAATCATTTAATTCTGTACACTATGGAAAAAAATAATTAAAAAAAATACAAAATATTCCTCTAGCACTGATCAACTTTATTAGACCTATAGAAAACATCTCTAAGAATAATTCTATAACCCGCTTCAGTAGCTGCATAGTCTAAGGTGCTACTTTACAGTAGACTGCCGATGATGGGAAAATTGAGAATCAAATCTCGTTCGGGTGTAAATGAGGGTGGTTTTACAAAATTGTTTTACACTCTACCTCCATACAAATGTGGGTACACTTCCTCTAAATATAATCTTCCTAATCCCTAAGACCATGGGAGTAATTAGTAAAAGCATATAACCTAAACAGGTAGTAAAATGCGATATTTTGATAAATGTGGAAGTATGCACTAAAATTATTTGAGAAATGTTTTATTGAACAATAGAGCATAATATTTTTGTTTTATTTTGACTAATCAAGTTATATCACAATTTACAATTTAATTACTTCATATTTAGTCACCAA
Organism: Timema monikensis; assembly: GCA_902151445.1. Taxonomy (NCBI): domain Eukaryota; kingdom Metazoa; phylum Arthropoda; class Insecta; order Phasmatodea; family Timematidae; genus Timema; species Timema monikensis. The sequence continues at coordinate 99,389 of CABFVZ010000298.1, read as the reverse complement.
AATATTAATTTGTAATGCATATAACAGCATAGAATAGCAATAATTGACCATAAATTGTGAATTTTAGCTGTGAGTATCAATGAGTTGTTGAAGGCAGAATTGCATTCTAAGTGAAGTAGAAGCTGATATTTGTTTTGAAGCCAAGTCGAAGTTTCACACACCTAATTATTACCATATTACTTACATTCTCTACGGTAACATTATAACCATATCTCAATTACAGTAAGCATATATATTTTCTTTGACAATCTTTATTTATTCGTATTAATTTTATCAATTCTTTCATTTTAGTATTTTATCTATATTATTACTATAAGAAATACCTGTAAGCCATTACTACTTAGACCGATCCTAGGTCCCTAGATGGTTTTTATAACAATCCTTTTTTGTCTCAACTAAGGTTTGTTGAAAAAAAATTTTTGTAATATCGTAACTTGTACTTTCAATCATTTAGCTAGGTTTAAAATAAATCTGATTAATTTCATAATTTCCTCAACTAGCTAAGTGAATCATTTATTTATCAAGGGTTTTTAAAAATGCTTGACTTTTAGGTTGAACATTTTTATGAAGGGAGCGTATAACCCGAACGGGTAGTAAGACATGGTGCTAAATATTATTATTATTTATGAAGGGATTTTTTTATGAATTGCAAATTTATGATGAAACTAGATAGCTGTTGCCCGCGGCTTTGCTCACGTGGAAGTTGATTATATACAAATACGAAAATATACATATGTATTTACAGATTAATTTAAAATATTACGTTACGTTGATGACCATAACTTGACCTCAGATCAAAAATAATGCAAGTCCGATACAAACTTTCACCCCCTTTTTCATCCCTTATTAAATAAAATTTCCAAAATTCCTGAAACACGTATTTATTTGTTTTACGTCAATAACCGAAATACAAAATTTTGTTTATGTAACTTTCAAAATGACGGACTTTCATACATATTATCATCCCCTATTTTGACCCCTTTGGGGTGGAATTTTCTAAAATCCTTTCTTAGTGGGTGCCTACATAACAAAATGAATATACAGTCCGAATTTCATGCTTGTAGCCTTGATAGTTTGCGCTCGGCGATGATGAATCAGTCAGTCAGTCAGTCAGGACATGTTATTTTATAAGTATAGATTATTCTTAGAATGAAATTCATTTTTTATTTGAAAATAAAACATGAAGATTGTACTAAAGTCACTACATTGAATATAGGCCTAACTTACCAGATTATTTTTTAAAGAACTTGCAAAAAGCATAATCGCCTAGATCTATTACCTGGTAAAGGTAGTGCTTTCTAAGTTGAAAAGCATCATTAAAGAAAACTATAACAGGACCAGGCCTTTTATTTAAAGAAATAGTTTGTTACTGTGACCGGTTTTAAAAAACTTGGCTCAGCATAAGGTTACAACAAAAATGTGTGGCTTCAGTGGCCACATGGTCTTAGGTGCTACTCCTGCAATAGAGTACACTGCCAAAGACAGGGAGATTGGTGTTAGAATCCCAGTCGTTGTACTAAGGGTGGTTTTCCATAAACGGTTTTACACTACCTCCACTCAAATGTGGAGGCACTTCCTCTAAATTATTCCTTTCTAATCCCTAACAACGGAATAGGCGTAGAACCTGAACGGGTAGTAAGTTGCGGTGCCAGTAAAAGAAATAGGCCTATTGTTAAGACAAAGTGTTATATAGTCCAGACAACATAAAATGTTTTAAAACTGTGTGGTTGAACAAGTAAAAACCTGGTGACCTGGTAGTTTAAGGGTAAGGTAACAAACTTCTGTGCTAGGGGTCTGAGGTTCAAACCTCTGTCCTAGCCCAGATTTATCTGATTGCCAAACCCTTCCTTCACCTCTGACAAGACGTGTATTAACTACAACTTGTGAATGTGTGGAATGCCAGGCCTCCACCGTGGTTCGGATCCCACGTTAAACTGTAGGTCCTCCATTTCATCTCACAATCACCCTAACATTACACATTAGCGTAAGTGCGTATAATTAAAACGGGTGGTAAGACGCAGTGCTAATAATAATAATAATTAAAAAGATATTAATTTAAACTTACTTTTTCCTAGCAAATACTAACTTAGCTTAATCTTAAATATTTCAACATTAAGGTTACTGGCACCTATAGTGTAAATTAAGAAAGGATAGTGTTAAGCAATATTTAACACACTTTTTGTTTGCTATAACATATTGGTATTTGCAGCCAAAAAGGTATTAAAAGTTAATTCGATAAGGGCCAGTATTATGACTACCGAATAAATATCGCTATTTGGATGTTAAAGTTATCTACCAGATAAAAGTTATCAGCCACTTTAATGTCTTACACGTCTTTGAACTGAATTTATCCTCCAGATAGCTATCTGTAGGATAAATATATTTTTATTTAGAACACGCAAGGTGGGTACTGTTTTTACTGGTGCGCACATGTGTATAAGCCCTGCTGATAGTGCTACAACCTAGCGAGCACAGATCCAGTTAACATGAGTGGTGAGAACGCTCAACATTTGTTAAATAATGGCGGCTAAACAAGTGCGAGGAAACAGATGGTGTCAAGTGCTATACTTTTATCCATGGTCATGTGGACGAGTTGTCTTGCAAGTACTAATTTTGGTGTCTGCCAAAATGTGGGCAATAGTTGGGTACAACGTTTGCAAAATATCATTTATTGTACTCACATTTTGATCATTTGTTCTTATGTAAATATAACTCTACAAGTAACTTGTCAGTTTATATAAAAGTTAATCAAATGTTCTAACTTTATATAACTATAGCCCGGGCCTACACTTACTAAACATGTGAACCAAGATTTTAACGTAACAATAGATTCTGATTGGCGAAGCCTCATTAAAAACAACACGTCAATATGGCAACAAGCATTTTAACTTCCAGATAAAAGTTATCAGGTACTTAAAACTCCAGATAAAAATTTGATGGATAAATACATTTTATCTGGCAGATAAATTCTATCTGGCATTCATAAGACACTTTTAATTTAGCCACCAGAAATATTTATCTACCAGTTTAATATTTATCCAGGAGTCATAAGACCGGCCCTAAGTATGATATATTTAAACCTAGTTTTATTTAGCACCGCATATTTCTAACTGTTCAGGTTATACACTTGACTACTAATTAAGCAAATGGGTTAGAAATTAAGAAGGTTTAATTTAGAGGAAGTGTGCTGGCATTTGCGTGGAGGGAGAGTGGAAAACCTTTTAGGAAAAACTACTCCCAGTTCACCCGACCGAGATTTGATCCTCGATCTCCCTGTCCGCGGCAGTCAAACTCACACAAAATTAGTATGTTAGCTAACTATGCCATCGAGGCGGGTTGTAGACCTACTTTTATTATCACTCATCTAAAATAAATTTTTTAAAGTGCTATGGTAAAAAAGCACCTATATTTAAAGTGAGAGCTTGTAAACGCTTTGGCTTTTAAAACACACATGTTCCATGCCCCTAGCGCTGAACTATCTTAGAAGTTTAGACTTGAATAACTCATTACCAAGGTCACTTCACTCATTCAAGTTCACAGCACAATTTCAATACGTAAATAAATTACTTACCTTTTAACTTATCTCAACTTGAATTAATTAAAAATTTTAATTTTTCTTAATTGGGTAAATCAATATTAGGCCTACTAAGTATTCTTTAATGATAAGGATAACTATCTAAAATATCAAAATATGTAGCTTGACTCAATTTGATATAAAGTTAAACAATCATTTTTGGAACAAACTAGAGTTAGATCGAATCCAATTTTTACGAATTTGAACCTCCAATTTATCTTTTAATTTTGAATCTCAAATCCAAATCTTGGATTAACTAGCTATTAATATAAGAGATAATACAATATAAAATACAAATATTAACTAAATATTTACATTATTTCTTAAAATCCATTCAGTATAGGCCCTATATAATTATATATATATATTTTCTCTTACATTCAGTTAGGCATAAATGTTAAATTACTAATTATAATTGGTTCTGAAACATCAATAAACAGTATAATTCTAAAACAAGTTTCAATTGAAAAATAGAGATAAATATATATAATTATATAGGATTATTTTTAAGGATTTGAGCCTCGAATCTGAAGTTTTCTCGAATCCTCGAATCTAAAATATCTTTAAGGAATCAAGGGATTTGAAGGTTTCAGGGGCCCATCCCAAGAACAACCATTTCAAAAATAAACAAAGTTGATATTAAAGTCTAACTTAAATCGGGAGCAAAAGACACATTTCTCAACACTACTACCCCTCCTTGGCTGAATATCCATTAAATTTACCATTTCCCCAAACTAATTAGGCTATACAATTTCCTGACACTATTTAAACTAAGGGATGTGTGTATGTTCGCACTGATCCCAGTAAAGAGAAATCTAATCTTAATATTCAAATGTGCAGATCATTAAATATTAAACAAGAAAATAGTATGTGGGGTAGAAAAAACAAATTAAAACCAAAAATGAGTCACTGTGGTTCTAATGACAATTATACATGTGAAAAGGCACCATTAAATGAGTGAAGAAAGAAACCCATTCAGAGGACAATTTTGGATATATAGCAAGAAGTAGGACAACTAAATTGAAATGCTTGATCATAGGAGCCAGAATATATTCTTATTTCTGGGTCTTTTATTCAACTTAAATTTTGACCAGGCTATAGGCTTTATTAGCCTACTTGTTTAGCATTAAAGTATAGTTGTGATTTATTGTGCTGTAGCCCATGTAGGCCTAAAGATACAAATAAAGATCTAGTTAAGGCCATGCCAAAAGAAGTATTACAAAAACTACTCCCAATTTTATTAAGAAAGGTTAGATCAAATATTAGACGAATATGTTCAAATGCAGGCTCCTAATCATAACATAACTACCTAGTATATAAAACAATTAACTTACGAAAGTTCAATTATTATTGTGCAAAATAATAACATAGGCCTAGATAACTAATAATTAAATAAATCCAAGCACTTACGAAAGTCCATAATGTTCGATGTAATATGATAAATTCTTATTGGTGATCTTCTTTACACTCGTTAAAAAGATTGCTAATAGGTAAACAAAACGAGATGTATTAAGTAGGCTTTATTATCAAAAATGGGCGAATAGGATAGGCAAAAAGGCTGGCCTAGACTTGCTCAGAGAAAAAAAAGCCACATCTTGAATAATTAACACTCATTAACACATTAGTATAATTTCATTGTAATGAACTTTAAATGCTTCAAATACTTGACGGAAAGAAAGTCAACAAACATTAAAAGTAATTCAACACTTCAAAGTAAGTTTGCAAATCTCGCTCAAATAATAGGGGTGGCACATATCAATACAGATATCCCATTCAACCCTTGTACACCATCTTAGATATATATAACTTCATTGCGGACTTGAAAACACATAGTCCTACATAAAAACCAGATCCCCCCATAAATGTAATATATTTTTGAAGTTCTACATTATTATCATTACTATCAATAGACAGGACTTGTAAAATTTCCACGCCCAATGCACGCTGGGAAGAATCAGGAGGAACCACTTTGAAAACACAGCTTCCTAGATCACTGTCTCATTGGAGGATACTTGGAGAAGTCATTGCACAAATCACGATTAATAGGACACTCCCATGTAAAGTTAACGCTAAGCTCGCTCTATATACCTAAAAAAATACGAACATATAGCCACTGAAGACTAGATGTCTCAATTCAATTTTTGAACTAGTATATTCTACGATAACTTAAGTAAGAAAAAAGATAGCTAATTCCATCACGCTCAACCATATATTAAAAAAAAAAATTCGCTACAAATTATGTGAATCCATATTTATTTATTTGGATACAACTGAGTTAATATTTTGTTTATTAAGTTCATGTAAGCTATTTTGATTTTCAAATCATCTCAAAACATTGTTTGAGTTTAAAATCAAATAAGCTTCATTTCTAAAGGGAGCTTATTAGCTTTGATACCGGTATATAAAGAAATTAATTAAAATACTGAAATATTTATTGATTTAATTTGTAGTATATATATATAATTTATTAACTTATGAGTACTGTATATAATATATATTAATGATCATCATAATATATACAATGAAATATTAACTTGTTTATAACTTATATTTAATGATTTATTAACCTATATATATATACTTTACTCATATTTAAATGATTCTTCTATGCTATGGCTGGGTAGTAATTATTTTATACTGAGTTTTTTTAATTTTTTTTAGAAACAAAGATATTTTGATCAGCAGGAATCTCACTACTTGTTGGAAAGGAAGAACAGTACGCCCACCTGAAAAACCTTATACGTTATATCTTTGTTTGTACGAGTTATATTCCATGAAGTATAGATGTTTAGATAATTTGCTATTTATGCTACGAAAATCTCACAGGTTTGTTGTTCATACATTAACACAAAAATGTGCACCAATAAATAAATAGTTAACATTATTAAAAGCTTTTTATAAATCTCAAAATAAATTAAAAAAACTAAATCTCTTTTATAAAAGACCATTATAGTTTTAAATACTAATTTAATTTTAGTCAATAATACCTATATTTTTATAAAGTACAGTGAAGAAGCTCAATTAAGGAATGTCAATTGTAATTGTTTCCTATATTAGCCATAAAAATAGTTTAGCCTTTGCATGCTTTCAAGTTTTAGTTAAATTTTGGGGTAGAGGGGAGCACTGCTATCCCCACCCTATCCTTTTCCGCGTCTTTGTGGGCTTAGCTCCACGATCGTGTAACCAGTGACCTCTTATATAAACTGGATATGCATCATTAGTCTACATTTCCCAGCTGTCTTCTGCACGCCATTGTGTAGGAGAGGAAGAAACTTTCGGGCATCTTTTACTCTGTTTTACACATACAAGATAATGTGGCATTTGGCCATCATTCACTAATTTGTATGAATATATGAGATAGGGCTACCTTAATTTATATTTAGTTAAATGTAATAAATGTGTCAATAAAAGGTTTGAACAGCATAACTAAGTTTGAAACTTGTGACTTGTTTCTTTTAATAAATTGATGTAGGCCAATATAGTAATACTTCCTAAGAGCCTATAACTTGAAAACGATCGTTTGGGCGTAGGACTACTACACAAAGTATATCATTCAAACAAATGCTATCAAGATGTTAGCTACCTTATTTCATTATATCTATAGATCTTTCAATAATGGTTTATTTATCTTGTTCTGAATCCAATATACAAGATAATAGCCAAATTTATAAATCTTGTACACTTGGCAGAATGTAAACAACAAGGGTGGCAGGTACATATTTTAATATATAAAGATTTTATTCGTATTAGTTGGACAATATTACCCATGAAGCAGAACTGCATATCCTTTAATGTAAATATTTATTCACCGAAGTGTGATATAATACTTCCCTATTTTCAAACAATAGCAGTTTTATGCATCAGAGATATGTTTGTGCACAATAAAAATTAAAGAAACAGTTATATTTGTCCCCTCAGAATCAAGCAGACGACAAACTTGAGTCACACTTTGGTAATCTGCAAGAATGTGTGCTCATGTCCATCCAGTATAACATATACATCACTGGGTGTTGTTGAAAGTATAAGGCCATTCCAATAAGTTCTTAAGAAAAATTTACCATTCAAGATGACGGAAGCAAGAACTTTAAGTTATAAAAAACAAAACAATAGAGGAAGTGTTATTTGCAAGGTTCATACAACATACGTTTCTTTCCCTATTATTGTTGATGTAATAAAAGTGGTAAGACCAACTTCAGGGACATGGATAAAGCACTGCCAGTGAAAATTTCAAACCACGTCAGTGTAAAAACAAGCTAATATGTTAAAAAGCTTCTTCGTTATTTTGACATGTCTTCAAAGGAGGCAAAGATGTTATATTCAGAGGTATTATAGGGCACTTTTGGGGAGGATTATAATAATACAGAAGCAGACTATCCAAAAGAACCCATATACTAAAATAATTTGATTTGAAATTGTATTTCACCTTAATATTACGTTCACAGTTTTCTTTGAAGTAAAAATTATTTTGAAGATGTCAAGTTTTGCTCAACGCTCTTAAATTTGATTTTTTTTCAAAGGTGCTAATGAGAGAAATACAATGTAGATTACTTATATTGTTCATCTAGTAATTCCTTATAGATTGTAATTTTTTTTGTCATCTTATACACAAATATTAAATTATTTAAATTTAAAAAAATACGTTTCCCGAAAATATTGCTTTTTGTAAATGTTGAGGTTTGCAAAAACCGTTCTAAGTTGAAATGAGCTTGTTTGGAGATAATATACCTAACAAATGTTTGTGATCAGTCGTGAAGAACACTTTCTGTCCTGTCAAGTACTGATGGAAATGTTTTACACCTTCAATCATTGATAATGCTTTCTTATCGATGTATGCATAATTCATTTCGCTAGGTTGAAGTTTATGTGACCAGTAAGAATTGGGTTTCTTCCCTCCATCTTCCCGGTACGCTAGAAATATACAGTAATGCTCCGCCATTTAGTAGTAATTATTTCATCATCACAGTGAATCAATACAAAATCTGACCTGAGCAGAGATTTTAATTCGTTAGTGGATTTTCATTACCTGCAGTCCACTACCACGGTGCTCTGTTGTCTGGTAGTCGATGTAGTATCTCGGCTGTAGTCGTCTTGACGGTCAAAAATACGTTTTATAAATTGATTAAATTGAGAAGTGATTGTAATTTTTGTGTGTAGGTGATGGTGCTTACATGATTGCTTTAGTCCTTGTTTCTGCTGGCATCACTACTCTGCGTTGTTCCGGAATCCAAAGAATCCAATTTCAGGTAATCCAATTTTGTATTTATAATGTAAATTTGGCTTTTTCCAATGTCCCCAACAATATTGTTTCCGTCAGTAATCATGATATTTCTTATTCTTTTCTGAGACTATAATGTAATCCAAAATTGATTTTACTCCTGGAATCCCAGCTGAAAACAAATCCATCTACTGTTGATAACTTTCCCGTGATACATAAATTCCAAACGGCAGTCTGTTTACTCTAAACACGACCTTGTGAGTGTTCACTGTGAGAATTTCTACCTCCTCAATGACCACTCGAAGCTATATATAAGCCGGAGATAAATCCAGTTTAATACAAATCATCCCTGAGACTGTGCTTATCATATCAATGATCGGTGGCAAGTAGCATGTATTTTTCTTTAATGCTTTATTCACAGTGCTGCGGTAGTTCAGTAACCATTCTTTACTAGTACCAAAGGAATTGTCTAATTGGAGTGGTCCAACGGCTCGAAAACTCCCTGTTGAGCCAGCTTTTGATTTTATTTTCCACCACTGGTATTAGGGCAAATGTTGTTGATACTTAAAAAAAATACTGGATGAGCGTTTTCCTTCTGTTCCAGTTTAATGGGCTGTCTTAGATTTATCTAGGATCATCAGTGAAAACTGTTGGATATTGGTGGCACAGTTTGTCAATGTATCTCTATTATTCAGCCACCATCTCCCTTTGGACTTTAATACCCATTTCCCTAAACCAGTTTCTACTAAGTAAATGATAGCCTTGCTTTCTGCAACAATAATTGATAAATCTTTTTGAAATTACTATACTCTAGCTGGATTTTAGTTTCTTCGCTGAGGTTGACGCGTTGATGTGTCTAAGTCTGCAAAGTTAGAGAAGATTAATTTAACGAAGCTTTCTTATTTTTAATACAGTCGCAAGTCTCTCGTTATATTACTGAAGAAACATCCCCCAAGTTCACTTTCACTGGTATCAGAATTCCACTTAGTTTGACCTTTGATTTAATTTCATCACTTCCTTTTATTGCATGTATACAGTTAAGTGAATATAGGTCTTTATCTTCAGCCACTGCATTACATCTTTCCTGTTCCTCCCAAATTCTAATTTTATGAGGCTGCTCTATTCCTTCCCTTTTTTTCTTATAACACGCGTCTTGAATGTGTCCATTCATTTAACATAAATTACACTCTGCGTCTTTAAATATCTTTAAATCTACATGGGGTGCCACCATAAGCTTTATCACAGTGATAACCCAAATTGAATTTTCTTTGTTAGTTTTGATTGTGTTTATTTTTTTAAATCAAATTGCCGATATTGCGTTTTCCACCAAAGTTCTTATATCCTCGACGTTTTTACTGGTTGTTTATGCTGCTAATTTTGGCTCATACGCTCTTTCAAAAATTAGGTTAGCTCCTGTAAATAATTTATTGTACAAAACTTTACTATTTTGGAAATACATATTAAACCTTAGTGAAGAGAGATGATATTAATTGGTGAATAAACCATTGATTGATTCACAAATTAATATTATCTCGTTACTAAATTCAATATGTGTTACAACAATTTTAATGTTTTCCAAGCAAAGAAATTTAGATGTTATCTTAACACCAAATACATTGATTGATTCACAAATTAAATCTTCATTAGCTGAACAACATACTACTCAAACATAAAGCATGTTAATTCATTCGGTAAAATTTCAGTACCTACATAGTTTTCCAGTGGCGGCTCGTAGATAAAATTAGTGGGGGTGCTGCTCCAGAAAATTTTTAGCCTTTGTTTTAAAATTGTGTAAAAGGAAAAAACGTTTATAAAAAGAAAATTTATTCAGGAACTTGATAAAATCTTAACAAAAAAAAACATACCTTTTTACTTACTTTATATATATATATATTTATATATATTTAGCACCGCGTCTTACTACCCGTTCGGGTTATACGCTTTAAGTACTAATTACGCTAATAGATTAGGAATTAGGAAGGTTGAATTAGAGGAAGTGAACCCGCATTTGCGTGGAGGGAGAGTGGAAAACTATTTAGGAAAAACCACTCCCAGTTCACCCGACCGAGATTCGAAACTCGATCTCCCCGTCCTCAGCAGTCGGGCTCAACACGACAAGCGCGTTAGCCAACTACGCCACAGAGGCGGGTTTTACTTACTTTAACTTAAATTGTTACAGTTCAAGCTTGATCTATTATATTAAAAATGAAACCCATTCTTCTTGTTTTAATTTGCACAAAATGTTCAATAATTTTCTCCTTGATCTCTGGATGAAAATTGAAAACATTTTTCTCCATTGAAAGTACTGCAAGCGCATTTAGTCTTTCTTTTAAATAAAAGAACAAAAAAAAAGAATCAAATAGAATAGCTGGAAGCATAATAATAATAATAATAATAATAATAATAATAATAATATAATTCTACACTCTTCTACACTTTATCACATTCAAGAATATGGTACACGGTTTTAAGCACAACATACGGTGAGTAAAAAAACTTCCTTCCACCATCACGCCAGAGCCGGCACTGCGAGAGCAACAGTGCTCTATCTACCTGGCAGTCCCGCCTTCCTCTCCACCCCCTCCTATGTTCGCATGCGCACAACAGTCAAACTCCACGTCACTGGCACTGTGAAGCGCACAGTTCCATGCAAAGATTTTTGTATATTTTTCATTAACTGGGGGATGGCTACTGAAATACTGATAATAAGCAAAAATAAAAAAAGAATTAAAGAAAAAAGGACTCATTATATTAAATGTTATCGATAATATCAAGTGCCTATACGCGAACCGCCACTGTCGTTTTCTTAAATCAGCTACGTAATCTGCTATAGATTCAATTCATTCTGAGATCAACGATTAAAGGTGAAACTTTCCTCAATCTAATTTGGATTCGGATTGAAATGCGCTTGCAATTTTTTCACTTTTGGGCGTAAGTAAGATCCCTTTTTGTTTGCTTTCTTAAACCCTTGAAGATGAATAACATTTACCTTATCCCACTGTCAAGTGAGAGCGATTCTCACAGTTCTACTGAACAAACTTTTTTTTATATAAAATAGTTTCAATAGTTCGGATCTTGAAAATTAAAGATTCCGTTAAATACAAGTCAGTCAACAGGAAAATGTGTTGTGACATGTGAGAAGAGGTTGGTTGATAATGGGTTTCCGATAATTGATCCTTTCTGCCACCACTTTTGGTGTCTAAAAATAGTCTAGTAATCCAGAACTTCAGTGAAGCAATGTATTACTAACAGTGCCGAATGTGTTTGCTTTAGTCGAGTCCGTTCCTCTTGTATACTCATCTTAACGAAAATGGTGTCCAGTTTTTTTTAACAGTTCATAAGAAAAGTACAACAGTTTATAATGAGACCAAGTGATTGTTTTTAAATCGACTATATTTTATTCATAAAATTATACTAACCTCTTGGCACCACTAGTTAAGAATTCTAAAAATACTTCACTTGAAGTTTCACTCAAAAAACAATGTTAATTAAACGGTAGCTTTGGAAACAAACAAAAAAATCCTTAAGCACAATTATGTCAAATTAAATTTTTATTTAGTTTTGGTTTTATTATATCTATGAATATTGGGCTGGACCTATATTAGATCTACTTTCTAATAGGACAATAAAAACGTTGATATTTATCCTTTATTTTAATCATATAAATGCAATCGTAGTCATTTACGCTAAAACAGAAAACTCGCTAATAGAAAACAAGTGCGGCTACAACAAGCCATTTGGAACATCTACAGAATTTATTTACCGTCTGCTGTGTATACAGCCATATAATTGGCTAGATTCTCTTCTCGCATTCTTATTGACTCTTCCAAGGGTTGTCTATTTTCAAGTCCATGCATAACGCATAAGACGAATAAGCTAAATCAATTTTATTTGCATTTTGAAGTTTTCAATATGGATCGACCATCATAGAAAATAATACGTTTCAACATTTTGCGCACTATGTGTTATGTACTATTCTCTATTAGTTAATCGTTAGGTATAATTATAAACCCAACTTTATTGTGTTGTGCTCTTTAACTCGTAACTACCCTTCTCTGAGCGGTAATCCGAGGTAGTCTCGGTCCAATCTACCTAATATTATCGAGACCCTACTGTATATAAAAAATAAGATAGCTATGACTATCTACATTTTAGAAATCTTGATCGTACATATTCTTTTTAACTCTAAAGGCTACAGTTGAAAGGTGTTATTAGAACATTGGTACACGATGCGTCAACGGGCCAGATAGTACTGGTTTGTTTCCTGCAGTAGTTTTGTGTTTTTGATCAGAACCTTGGATTACGCTAATAAATGACACACATGGACTATTTGTAGGTGATGATAGGCCGGGTTTCACCGCAACAGTCCAATGAAAGCCTTGACATGAAAGAGTAACCTTCTGAATAACTGGAAATACTAATGCATTCAACCATCGGAAAAATCTAACAAATAAATGTATTTTACAACTGGCATATTGATTAAATTGTGGGGGTTGGAATAGATTTAAAAGTACTGAATTTGTTACTATTGAGTTAATTTGGTTTTCCACCTAATATAAAAATACATTTTAAAAATAGATCTGATCCTTGATTTTTCAAATTAAAGAACAAAAACATGTTACTTAAACTTCTATTTAATTCACACTTATTTGTTTTCTAAAACGATAACAATAAAACAAAATATATTTTTTTTATTTATGTGACGCATTGATCTGTAATACGGTAATACATAATAACAATCATAATATTAATAATGATAATTTTATTTAATTTCATCTTCCTTTATTAATGTGCTAGTGCTAGTCAACAGTTGAGCACTCTAAAGCCGCATTCAGACTAGAACAGAACAACTAAAGCCATGTATACACTAAGCGAGTGAGAGTGAACGAAGGTTAGCAAATTAATTCGGTCGTCTTTGATCGGCGTTTGGTTCAAAATTTGCCTTGCCATCTACACTAAGCGAAACAAATGTTTTCAACGATGTTCAATCACTTTCGCTGGTTGTCTAGTTGAAGCTTTGGCTTTGCTCTATTTTTCATTATGTCTGATGAAGAGTTAATTATAATCGCTAGTGCATCAAATATAACAATCAGTGAAGAAGCTGTTCAGCCTAGGAAAATAAAAATAAAACAGTGTAGGTGGATGACTTCACTTTTTAAACGTAAAGAACGGTATAGTGGGACAGATTTAATGGTTCACTTATTTCATTCCAGGCTTTAATTTTTTTAATTTACTCTTATAATCACTGTGTGTCGGATTTCAGAGACACTCATGTTCGAGGTATAAATCAATGAGTTGTAATACAAGAGTATTTATCCACTCCATAGCCAGACATAAATCCATACTCTATTTGGTTTTCTGTCGATGTTCCCTACTCCGTACACACTATCAACAGCCTGTTAGCGAACATCCTTTGATATACCGAACAGTGGGCGAACCTTAGTGAAGGCGAACGAATGCGTTCGGTGGTGTTCGTTTTTACGTACACATTGCAAACGAATTCGTTCACAACCCTTCATTCGCTCTAATTCGTCTAATGTATACGCGGCTTAACACGAACATGTTCGCGACAAGTATGGATGGTTTTCGAACGGAACAATGTAGGTAACAAAATTTGTCCCTTGTTCTGTTTGGTCCCAATTCACCAGTTGTTGTTTTTTGTTTTTGCCCGTCGCATCAAAGGATGTTCGTGTTGGCTCTTGTTATAGTCTGGACGCCTCCGCGAACATTTCCCCGAACAGTCATTGGCTGCACAGCAGTGGAGTTGCACATGTTTTTTGATTTTTGTAAGTAGGCCTAAATATATATTTAGGTGAGTGTATTTTTTTGTGTGTGTTTGTTGTGCTAATCATATTAAATAATAATAATTTTAAAAATATATTGTAAGCTACTAAAAGAGTCTCCACTTTGGAAAAAATGGAGCGTCAGTGCTAAACTTTCTTGATGTGGTATTCCATTTCTAAATGGTTAGTCTTTATTTATAAATTTTTGGTCCAGTTAAATTTACCATAAGTGTGCATTCGAGTAAAATTTTTACACATTCCACTGACTGACTAAAATTCTGTATCTGCCAATAAGCTAAACCCACTTTGGTTTAATCTTTTCATCCACTATCGGTGGGATTTTGGTATTTCTTTGCTTTGGTAGTAATGAATAAATATTTATGCAGCCGCTACTATTTGCACACGCTAACTCATTGCACCCCAGCTATCAAAGCACAACTGAGCTAAATGGAAATAATTATGAAGCTAACAACTATGGGAACACGTATCGAACATGTTCGCTAACATTATCTGTTCAAGCAAGTCTGGACACTCCGGCCACAGCTAGCAGAACAACAAATATGTTCTTGGAAATGTTCGTGTTCTTCGTAGTTCTGTTATAATTTGAATCCAGTTTTACAAGCTATCACTGATAGAATAAATAAGAACACATGACTTACAAAAAAACAAACAAAAAAATCTACATTATCTTAGTGTACAAGAGATTACAACTAAACATATTTAATAACTAAATAATAATAATAATAATAATAATAATAATAATAATAATAATGAGAAAAAAAGAGCATAGAAATGAATCAATAGTAATGATTATTTAGTGAAGAGTCAACATTAAAAAAGCGTAAAGTACTTTGTAATAATGATGTTAAATAACTCTCTTTGGTTACATTTACTAATCTTTTTTTTCGATAATCACGAATATATTGAAATGTTTAGCTGCAATATATAATCTATTATAAAATATATTATTTGGTTCGTATAAAAGGATATTTTTGTATATACAAAAGAATTTTTTTCATAAATAAATTGCCAATGTTTTATGGTATTTAATAAAGGCCAGAATTTAAGTTTGGACATTTAAAGCCATATTTAAAAAAATAATAGTCAGAAACACACCACAATAAAATGGATAAATAGATTCATGTCTGTATAGTATTGTAACTAAAGCGTTGGCTCACATACTTATTTTTTTTAACATAGGTTATTAGGTTGGTAAAATATGCTAATGATTAATATTATAGATTCATAATAGTCGATACAAGCTTTCATTACCACTGTTAAATGAATATTTATGGTGCTAGGTCATTTTCAAACTCAGTCGTTAATCTAAGATGTACCCTGATCTTTATAGGAAGCCCACTTTCAACTACCAACATTGCTTGAACGTCACTACAATTTTGCTTTCTAAAATATGTTTTATTTTATTTATTAAAAAGTTATCAAAAGCTTCCTTATGGATTACTGCATTGTTTCTCCTTACAATATTAATTTAACGAACTAAAAACATCAAAAACAATTGTAATATTTCTATTTCTACCATTGTTGCATTATATGTTTCCAGTTTTCAAATAACAGGCTATGAAAATCAGACTGTATGCAACCTTCTTTGCAATGCGGCTTGGTCTGTTGTTTACTTGAACTAGCTCACAGCGCGGAGTTAAATTGTGTTGGGCCTATGTTGAAGTCTCCATATATATTCCGTTCACGATAGGTTTTTACCTGAATGACAGTTCGAAAATCATATGTTTAGGTTTTGGGTTGCCAACACTCGTAAAAGATCACTGTTTTGTTATAAATGTAAAGATCTTTAATTACCTGTTATATATTACATTAAAAATAACATAAACATAAGTTTTCTCATACTATTCCATTTTTTTAAATAATTTCTTTTTATCCAACTCGAAACAATATTTTAAACATAATTAAAAGTACTTATTTTTCGTTTTGGAACGTTACTGATTTTGTGTAATATAGTCCACACATCAATATATTTTAATACAGGCATCGTATTTACTTGGAAAAGAGAAAATTGTTGTCATACTTTTACATACAATAAATGATTTTATGATTATTTTATCGTATTTTGAAATATTTAACTGAATAAAATATTTTCATCAACTGCGTGTCTGCATCATTGTAAAAAACTTGTTTACCTTCATGTTCAATCATATGGTTTAGATTCGTCAGCCGCCATTTTGAAGCTATGTTCGNCCCCCCAGTTCACCCGACCGAGATTCGAACCTCGATCTCCCCGTCCTCAGCGGTCGAGCTGAACACGACAAGCGCCTTAGCCAACTACGCCACCGAGGCGGGTCACTCGCCAATGGATGGTGTATTTTATTTACCAGTACGAGAGTTTGTGGAAGCCAGTGTGTAAAATCCGGATGAAATGACTCTCGGTCAGAACTCAGAATGTCGAGCTCAGTGTTACTGTGGCTGAGCCGCACCTGCGCAGTTAGGCGTATCCTAAGTGAAACAAACAATACGTGTGCTCAGCCACAGCTCCACAACTTCCTGGCAATCCTCACACCAGTCAGATAGTCACAATCCCCGTATATGTTTGAATAGTGGTGATCCTAGCAGATCGACAGCTAAATAAGGGCATGTGTATATTGTTTTAGCACCGAGTCACTCTTCACATCCGGAATTTACGTATATGTGCTAAGGATGAGGAAGTGTACTTGCATTTGCATGAAAGGAGAATAGAAGACAATTTTAGGGAGAACCACCCTAAGTTCCCGAACTAATTCGACACCTTAGCACAGTTGGTAGCGTGTGTGCATGGAAAGTTATAGGTCTCGGGTTCGATTCCTGACACGGCCGAAAAATTGTATTATTGGTGAAATGTGGGTTTACCATTTAACAGCCGGGGAACTATTTTTTTATGTTTGTTCTAGACTTAAGTTAGTTTTTTAAGTCATGCGTGGATATAAGCCTATTCAGTTGGTACAAAATGTGCACGCACGGTAAATAACTCGAATTTTAAAAAACAAGCAATAATTCGCCCGGGACACGAGATCGGTATTCTATATCAATGGTAGTAAAGTCCATAGTGAGAGTCTCACCATAGAATATAGATCATTCGACAACTATATAGATCTTGTTTGTTTTTGTTATCACCGCGTATTACTACCGGTTCGGGCTCTACACATATGTGGTCTCACTAATTATACCGTACGCTAATGGTTTTAGGGCTTAGGAAAGTTATATTTAGAGGCAGTGTACCCGCATTTACGCGGAAGGAGAGTGGAAAACTATTTTGGAAAAAAACTACCTTCAGTAAACCCGTCCGAGATTCGAACCGCGCTCTCCCAGTCATCGGCAGTTTATTCTACTGTGAGAGTGTGCCCTAGCAAATGAGGCCACCGAAGCGGGTCTTCATATGTTGTTAAACTAGACTATGTGAGCAGGTAGAGCCTAATAGCTCTTGTTCAACTATATTTGGTGCACAGTTAGGGCCTAATAGGCCTTGTTAAACTATGTTTTGTGCACCGGTAGGGCCTAATAGCTCTTGTTAAACTATATTTGGTGCACAAGTAAGGTCATTAACTCCTGTTAAACTAAATTTGGTGTACAGGAAGGGCTATTAGCTCTTGTTAAACTATGTTTGGTGCACAAGTAGGGTTATTAGTCCCTATTAAGCTATATTTGGTGCACAAGTAGGGTTATTAGCTCTTGTTAAAGTATATTTGGTGCGCAAGTAGGGTCATTAGCTCCTGTTAAATTAAATTTGGTGCACAGGAAGGGCTATTAGCTCTTGTTAAACTATGTTTGGTGCACAAGTAGGGTTATTAACTCCTGTTAAAGTATATTTGGTGCACAAGTAGGCCTATTAGCTCTTGTTAAACTATATTTGGTGCACAACTAAGACTATTAACTCTTGTTAAACTTTTTTTGGTGCGCAGGAGGGCTATTAGCTCTTGTTAAACTATATTTGGTGCGCAAGAGGGCTGGTTAACTCTTAGGATCAAAGGTCACGTGAAGGAGGAAAGCGTCACTTTTGTCTGGTCTGGTTTTGGTGGAGACGGAAAGGTCTGGTCTTGCATCCCAGCCTAAGGTGACTTTTCCTAACAGTTTTCTCACCCTCCTTCCTCGCCAATGATGGTACACTTACTATCAATTCTAACCTCCCCAAAAATATTTACACTCCCGCATCAGTGGTCGCATTGCCTTATGCGTCACTCTAGTTTTGAACTGGGTTACCAGCAACGGTGAAATCGGGGTTCGGATACCGGTTGGATGTAATGAGGGTGTTTCTCTCCCCCCCTAAATAGTTCCCCCACTCTCCCTTAATGTAAATGCGGGTACATTTATTCAAATTATATCTTCGTCATTCCTATTCCATTGGCGTAGTTAATTAATGTATGCGGATAACCTGATAAATACTAGGACGTGGTGGTAAATAAATACCAATCTTGACATAACTTGACCTAGCTTGTCATGGGTTGACCTAAATTGATCTAGCATGACCTGGATTGACCTAAAGTGACGTCATCTTTAGAGCACCAGCTTTGACACTATGGCAGACCAAATTTAATACAACCAAATAACGGTTTCATCATTGTGTGGCAGGTAAAATTGTAGTGTAAAGTATTCAGCTCTAGTAATAATGACAATACTTTTAGAGAGGAAATATCCACCATTGTTCACTCTCGAGCTACGGTACATGTCCTTTCTATATTGTTAGCTACAACAACGAATCAATTTTGCAACAAAAATCTATTGTTATGTTCACATATTAGAGTTTCTGACATAAAGTTTTGGCTGAATGGTTAAAGTAGTGCATTAAAATATCTGCGGAGACCATGGTTGTGATTCCAGGTTGAGAAATTATAAATTACTTTAATATTTGTACATACTCCGTTGAGCTTGAAAGTATAAAGTTTACCTTAATGGTTTCTACTACTGTGGAGTTTATAATAATATAGAGCCATAGTTTATACACACACATACACACACACACACGCACATATATATATATATCCCCGCGTATTACTACCTGTTCATGTTATACGAATTTATTAAAATTACTTTAGTGAGGTAGGATTGAGGAAGGAATAATTTTAGTGTTTGTCTACCCACATTGGCGTGGAAGGAGGTTGGGAAACCATTTAGGAAAAACCATCCTTGGTAGACCTCACCAGGATTCGATACCCAATCTCCCCGTCATCAGCAGGCCAGTTCAACACGATAGTGACGCCTGAGACCATTCGGCCACATAAGCGGGTAGATTAAGTTGATTTGCATTATTATAATTATGTTGGATTTTAAAAGTACCTAATCGCAAATAATTTTATCAATAATGGAATAGAATAATTTAGGAGGCTGTATTCTAAATTTCCTATCCATATCTCATTAGTTTAAATACGACCCGCTTCTGCGCTCGAATAATCTAATCTACTATCACTCCTTTAAAATGCGGGTGCATTACATTTAAATTATACCTTCCTCATCTCTACAATATTAGTGTAATCCATAGAGAGATAATTAAATAGCACCGTGTCTAACTTAGGGCTATACGCATATACTCTAATTACGATAGTATGCAGAAGGTTCAATTCAGAGAAAGTGTACCCTCATTATCGTGGATGGAGAGTTTAAAACCATCTTGGAAAAGTCACCCTAAATACTCCCGACTGGTATTTTAACCCTGATTTTCACCTCATCAGCAGTGCAGTCTCCTGAGTGAGTGACGCCTTAGACCATGCAGCCATTTGAAGCAGATTGATATGCTTAATTTCCGGACCAGTAGTAAAGTGCGTAAAAGTGATTTTTTTATAGTTGTCTTTCTGAGATACAGTTTTCCCCCTTTTTACCTTCTATTGACATCCCGGTGAGAAAGTATTGGGATCGTAAAAAAAAAAATCTAACAAGATTTTGATAAATGTCGACGTTTTATGACTCCCTGAAACCAAAAAAGTGGTTTTCACAATGCCGTCTGTCTGTCTGCCTGCCTCTCGGGCTAGAGATAAAAATATTTTATCGATTGGGCTAAAGCTTAGTATTTGGGGTTTTCATAAGGTCTCCCTGAGGGGTGTTTGGAATTAGAAATCTAACCCTAGATTTAGGGGTAGTTTAATGAAGGACGAAAAGAGAAAAAATCGATTTTCACGAAATTTGTTCTGATGATTTCGATTAAATTTTATATCTAGACACTGTTTATCATTTTAAACAAGATTATTATTCTCATTTTCTCATTAAAATGATTTTGAGCGTACCTAAGATATAATAAATTTTCCAATTTTCTCATTTTTCCTCAAACTTTTGAGATACGAAATAACTTATCATTGTAAATTTGTAGTACTATTAAAGATAAGAATCTTTTATTTGAAATATACTTTTATAAAACCAAAAATTTCTTAGCTATAATCAAATATATATATAATTTACTTTTAATTATATATATATATATATATAAAATTTACTTTTAATTCAGGTATTTGAAAATGAATTTCATTCTTATGCTCTGTGGTGGACAAAGATGTTTCTCTTTGCTCAATTTTTCTGTAATAGTGTTCCTATTTCATAATGCCATAAAGTAAGTAATCAACAGTGTGTAGTATTTAATTTATGATCTTTAGTGTAGTGTTTCTACAACAATGTATTGACCTATTAATTAATCTCCCCAATCTTACGAGTTTTTAGTAAATCTTTGTTCTAAGATAAAAACGGGAGAATGTCTGTGCGGTGCACCATACCATTTATTTTACTTTGCAGTTCTCAAATATTTCCTCTCCCCGTCATCCCTGCCATATCAAATTGAGTCCAGACAGAAACAGACAGAGCGAGTGACCCCGGCTCGCGGTAGCTTCCTCCCAGGGGAGGCCGGAAACGTCCTGCAACAATGAGAGTTGCCCGGAACCCACCAAGGCCACACTCTGCAGGCAGGCAGGTTGATCCTAGCGGTCATCTCATTTGTCCAGTGGTCCTCGGTGATTCCAGAGTGTGCGGTGATCGACGACCGAGTCAGTGTTACCAACTCTTCTCACCATTATTACGAACAAGCCTAGCGAGGAGCGAGTCTTGTTATCTTGGTATCAGGGTAACATGCCCAGTTGAGTCTTGGTGATACAGGGATCAAAATGATAAAGAAACACTATTTACCCAGCATGGTGCAAGCAATCACGGTCCTTACTGTACTGAAAATGTTGACCAATGGTGAGTACCTCTGAGTTGAAAACCGTGGTGTAGAGTGTTGCCACGATAGACGGACCTTGTTAAGACTGTCCCTAAGATTCTGTCCTTACCTCTCAGATAAAAAAACATGTTTAAGTCTCAAGACAATGAATAAACTTCCTGTGTTTGGATAGAGCGCGTTGTTAGTGGATTAGTAACCAAGTGAAGAGAGAAATTCATACGTAGAGCTTTAACCAGGTCCGTCTACCTCAGCTACGATTTGTGCCACGACAATGGCCAATAAGTAATTGCATAATAACGTTTTGGAATTGTATTAAAAACTAATATTTGTGAGGTTTTATGTATTTTTTTAAATTGTTGATTTATAGATTCTATTTTATCATGTTAATGTCAAAGTATTTATACAAATCCTTGCAAAAATATTGAAACAATCCTGTTATAAAAATTAAAGTTTAAATTAACTCCGCCGAGTTTTGAGAAAAAGAATAATACTTTTTATATAACGTTGAGGAATAACTTTAAAATGCGTTATTGTTTTCTGTACAGTATTATTTTCCAGATACTTAAATTTCTTTGGTTCAAATAATTTTCTTTATTGAACTGATTGAAATATTACATATAGATGATACCTTTAATGCAAGTGTTACCTACAAATGGGACTGATATGCGAAGGGTAATTAAGACGAAGATAGTTAATTCTATTTGTGAGGGAAGACAGCCCTAGTAGGCCCAGCCGGGAATTGAACTTAAATCCTGGACTTCCCAGGCACGCCAATAGAACACACTGGCACTGATATAGCTCTGCCTGTTTTAGGACATTCTTATTTTCTAAGAAACCTCATTTTGTGAAAAGGTGCCATTTTCTCAAAATGTAACGTGCTTTGTATTCGAGTAGTTCTAATTTAAGTGTGTCTCTTGCATAAGCTGAGCTTCTCAATGGAAGACTATTTATCTGTTAGATTCTATCAGAGTTTCTTGCCTATGCTATAAAGGAACTGTGTGATTAGGTATGTAGGTATATGTGTATGTAAGTTTGTATGTATTGATTCCAATATTGTTTTATTTTTTATCGCTGTGTCTTACTATCCGCTGGCTTTATACCCTCGTGTAAGGTACTAGTTACGCTAATGTGTTAGGGATGAGAAAGGTTGAATTCAGAGGAAGTGTACCCTCATTTTCGTGGAGGAAGCTTAGAAAACCATTTATAAAAAATACCCTTAATAGATCCGACCAGCATTCGAACGGCAGTCCAGTCAATTGTTAAACCAAATTGTATACAACTTTTATATTCATATCAAAAACGAAATACCGACAAAAAACCATAATTCTTTTATTTTCACCACGTCTTACTACCCATCCGGGTTACCAAAAGTTAACTACGCTAGTAGGTTAGGGATTACCAGATAGAATTTAGAGGAGATGTACTCCTATTGGCGTGCAATGAGAGTGGGAAATCATTTAGGAAAAATCACCCTTAGTGAATCTAGCCGCGAACCCCGATCTCCCCGTCACCGGCAAAACAGAATAGAAGACCATGACACTTAATCCGCGTGCCTACCGATGAGGATCAGTTGCGTGTTTGTTGTTTTAAACATAATTATTTTTCTATGAGAAAATGTACAAAAACCCCTTCTTAGTCTGAGATGTTGACAAAGTAGTTGATATGCTGTGCTTCAAGCAATGTCCGGTCACTCTGAGATACCTTAGTTCGACTCCTGGTTGGGTGGGAGATAGATTTTTCCCGTTTGAAAACTATCGAAATTTTTTTTTTTTGAAAACTACAATTTGGGAAAGCTGCGCACGATTAGAAATGTATTTGTTGTTAATTTAAATATACTTATTGCAGTGAATACCATCCTTTTTGAGAGCAAGGACCTCTTCTGAAATTAAAAAATTGAGGACTTCCATGTGTTAAGATTTGCGATTTTGTCTATTGAAAATATGTATAGTCATGAATTCACGAATTGGTAATATTTGCACCTCCAGTGTGTCCCCCCTTTTAGCGAATAGCTTGTGGTGATTTTTAAGAAAATCTCAAAATCATCATTGTTATAAACTATAATAAAATTGAAGGCTGATTATATAATCAAATGACCGAAATTTGTAAATCATTAATAATTTTTGTATTTAAAAAACACCTTTTTAAATTAATCTGCATTTACATGAGGTCACTGTGATAATCTTATGCAATCTTAAATAATTAAAAAAAATTGAATCTCCTTATGATAAATATTAGTAACAAATTGTGAACTTACAGTGCTCTAATCGGTGGTTGATGGGTTAAATTGTTGTAAGGATTAGTTAAAATAATTTTAACTATCTTCGGGTTTATATCATAACTTATAAAATCCAAAATACATAAATTAAAAACATAAAATAGAACGAGACTAAGCAATATTATAATTTCTGTGTAACTTGGTTTTGTGATTATTACAAAATTATTTCGTATAAAAAATAGTATTTTTTAATTTTCATCCATGAATGTTTAATTTAATCGCTTCGTATTTCGTGGATCCTTAAAAATACGCTCTTAAGCTCGTAGTTGGTATATTATCAGCTAGTCGTTTCGTAAGTGAACAGTCCCACATTAAAGATTATTGATTCCAATTATTCCTGAAACACTCTCAAGACTTAGATCTCTATAAAAATAACACCAAATGAAAAATCTATAAAATATTTAACGAACTATAAAAAATCCTTCAACAAACAGAAACGGACCTACTGTACAAGTTAAATGTCTATACAACAACTAGAGGATGTCACATTTGGAAATATTTCCGTGAAAGATCCTTGAACAATGATTTAACACAAATACAATTTGTATATAATACCAGAAATAATCTAGAACGTTAGAATGTTTTAGTTTTTTGGACCGATTATTATTAAATTATAAGATCAATTTTCTATACATCGCCATAATTATTTGAAATGTGTTGCACAGAAAATTCGGCGCAATGTTTCTTATCCAGACAAATATTATTATTAGCACCACGTCTTACTACCCGTTCGGGTTATACGCACCTACGCTTAATGTGTAATGGTAGGGTAATTGTGAGATGAAATGGAGGACCTACAGTTTAACGTGGAATCCGAACCATGGTGGAGGCCTGGCATTCCCCACATTCACAAATTGTGATTAATACACGTCTTGTAAGAGGTGAAGGAAGGGTTTGGTAATCAGATAAATCTGGGCCGAGACCGAGGATTGAAACCCGGACCCCCAGCACAGGAGTCCGACACCTTACCCCTAGACCACCAGGTCACCAACCAGACAAATAAAATAATGTTGCTTGGCTGAAAACACTGGTAACAAAAACGCACATTTACTAATAGTATTCGTATTAGTGGATTTTAAAAGATTATTTCATAATATTTCTTTGACATGGACAGTTAAAATTTCCTCCCATGGTTACATAATTTATTATTATTAAAGTTATTTAACGTGACCTTTTTGAATAATCTTTAATTATAGCTAATGCCTAATAATTATATAAAATAATGGGTCCTTCCCCGTAAAAAATATTGTAAAGAATCCTGTAAAACAAAGCTTCAAATCATCCATCATGTCAATATAAAAACAAAACTTTTTTACTTATTTTTTTTTTGAAAATACAGTCCTACCATCACTGTATAGCCCCCTCCCTCTTTTTATCCTCCCTCCTATTTTCATCTCATTCCTCTATAATTTTATTTGCTCTAGGCACGAAAGGAATTGTGTATACACCAATCAAATAAATTGTTAAAATCAAATTAATTTTTAAGCTTCCTCCACTTTCATTTACTCCCCTCTTTCCCCAAATTTTATTTTAATCTTTTTTTGTTTTTGCGTTCCTCGTCACTACATCTATTTCTCTTTCCTCAACCCTACCCTTCCGCCCCCTTCACCAACCACACTTTCCCTTCAACAACTTTTTTTCCAACGACTATATAATATACTATCGACATTTTTATGAGGAATAAATTAAATTTTCAAAATAAAATATAGCCTATGTTACTCGCTGATAATGTAGCTTTATATTGGTGAAAGAATTTTTAAAATCGGTCCAGTAGTTTTTGAGTTTATCCATTACAAACAAAAAAACAATCAAATCTTTCCTCTTTATAATATTAGTATAGAGCATAGACTAGTATAGACAAGACATCAGACCTTCTGTCGTAAATGTATATATATATATATATATATATTTTCTTTTTTCTTTCGAGCTTATAAGATTACAATCGTATCTATTCAAAATTGTGTTTAGATATTATGCTCAATAGGGAGTTTAAAAAAAAATCATGCCGCTTATGTTTCTAGGTTAATTTTTATATGTAATACCTATATTCATTGGACAAATCAAATATTTTCACTTTAATGTCTTAATTTTTTCATATTTAAATGGTGAAAAATATAAAAATTATTACTGTATCATTCACACTGTCGAAGTGTCTTTAGTTAGGTTCACAATGTGAAGCATTAATAGTTAAAAGTGCGCTAAATTGTATTGCCTGAAAAGTTCCTATCATCAGTCTATTTAGATAGTTTGGGATTCAAATGAAGAAAGAAATATAATGTATAGAGTGTTGTTGTCACTGTTGCAAGTTAAAGGGCCCTGATGATTAAAGTAATAAGCTATAGATTTATTAATAGCTAATGCATAATTAGCGCTTTTTTTTTCTTAAAATCAAAGCATACTCAGAACTAATGTTTTTCCCCGTTCAGAGCGAGTGATAAAATTACAAAAATGTATTTATTTAGTGCATAATTATAGACTTGTAGCCCGCATAGTCTTCGAATGATTGTTTCAGACACATATTAAAGCGAAATGTCTACGTTTTAAACGAATGAAAAGTAATTAACCGACTTCCGATAGTTAAGCCATAAAGAGAGAATGAAAAACAACTTTAAAGGAAAATATCTGTTTAGTGAACTGGCAGGGATTAGAACCATTCATAGGCCTAGACTCGTATTTCAAACAGTTGGGTATATTTACACGTTGTTTATGTAAATAGATATGTGAGAATATTGTATATATTAACTTTATAATATTTAAATGACCCACTTCGGTGGCCGCATAGTCTAAGGTGTCACTCTTGTGTTAGAATAAACTGCCGACGACAGGGAGATCGAGGTTAGAATGTTGATCGGGTGTGCTGAGGTTTTTCTAAATGGTTTTCCCACTCTCCATACACGCAAATGTGAATACATTTCTTCTAAATATAACCTTCAAAATCCCTAAAACCATTAGCGTGATTAGTACATAAGCGTGGGGCCTAAAAGGGTAGTAAGACGCGGTGTTAAAAAATAAAAAATAAGTATATACTTTGATAGTTACCCTTTAGATTAATCATGTTTTATTTATTCATACCATGTCTTACTACCCCCTTGAGATGTACAAATTGTATTTACACTAACGGTATATGGAAGAAGGAGGTATAATTTATATTATTATTATTATTAGCACCGCGTCTTACTACCCTTTCGGGTTATACGCACTTACGCTAATGTGTAATGGTAGGGTGATTGTGAGATGAAATGGAGGACCTACAGTTTAACGTGGAATCCGAACCACGGTGGAGGCCTGGCATTCCCCACATTCACAAGATGTCTTGTCAGAGGTGAAGGAAGGGTTTGGAAATCAGATAAGTAATTTATATTAATTGTATTCGTATTTGTGTGGACGGAGAAGGGAAACTATAAAGAAAAAACAAATCACCTTGAGTACGCCTGACCTGGTTTCGAGCTCAGACCTCCCAGTAACGGGCAAACAAGCATAGATGAGTCTGATGTTTAGTACGTGTGCTCACCGATGCTGGTCAGTATCACACTTACATTGTCTGAATGAAATATGATGCTACCTTATAAGATAAAGCATAGAGGATTAATAGGGTGAGGTTAATGGAAATTCATCATCATTTGTTTGGAGAGACGATGGAAAATCACTACTGGGGAGTGGGGGAACACTCCTAGAGTAACCAGTTGGGATTTAGAAGCATATTAAATTTAGAATCTATATTATGAGGTCGGCCAATCCCCCATTCAACCAGAACTGCTTGTTATTCTTATACTGACCGGGAAGACTGGTTGACTACCAAAAATCTTCGAGTATAAAATAAAAGCCATGTCGTGTTAGTTTGTTTCTCCAAACATTTTTTTTCTTTCCAAAACTTTCCTATTAGTTACAAAGCTGAAACCTCGCAAAGTGATCACATAAAAGTTTTAGCTACCCTCAAAATTCTTAAAACTGACATTATTTTATAACAATGGAAATTGATAAAAATAATGAAAAAGGAAAAATAAACTAGTAAGTGTAAATTTATTGAAGAAAAGTCCACCAAAGGAAAGAGGGAAAATGTGAGAATAATCCAATAAACAAAGGTGACATCTTATTTCTTCCATATTACAAATAGTCAAACTCAACTTTAGACACAAATTGTAACACTAATTGAGTTAATTTTCTGCATTGTTGCCTTTATAAAACAAAAAGAGAAGAGGGAATACATTTTACACAAACACTGAATTACTCCATTTGAATTCAACAGTTTCTTTTTTAATTCAAAATGGAGTAATTCAGTGTTTGTTTTGTTTGATAAAGGTAACAATGCCAAAATAATATTTATGTTATATTGTTATTTATGTAATAAAATTAATGTTTTCATAAATTGAATAATACTATTATTCAACTTATGAAAACATTAATTTGCGTTAAAATGTGTGTGTGACTATTTATACTATATAAGACAGAAGAAAGGAAGAAGATGTCACCTTTGTGCGTTGGATTCTTCCCAAATTTTCCCTCTTTCCTTAGGTGGACTTTTCTTCATTAAATCTACACGTCTTGTTAGTTTATTTTTCCCTTTTCTTTATTTTTAACAATTTACATTATTATAAAATTATTTAGCCTTTGGACCACCTTATTCTTTAACATAAAACTGAAATTAGTTATTCACATTATGATTATCTCATATTTTTGATTACCGATACATTTTTTCCATCATATAAATCAACGAAGTCCCGTATGACGTCACTTTTCCTTTTAGAATGTTCTATACATTTAGTCCTACTATTTTGGGGTCAATAGAATTATATTATTGAATATTTCATAGACAAGCATTCCCCTTCTTTTGTCCTCAACTGTTATGTTGGTTGGCAGCAGCTAGTAGACTATAAATACAGCCTTAAACTCCAGCCTGCCATGTTTAGGCCGTTAGTCCTACTCAGTCACTGAGCTAATTTAGGGGATTTTTTTAGCACCACGTCTTACTACCCATTCGGCTTTACACTTAAGTGCTAATTATGTTAGTGGTTTTTAGGGATTAGGAAGGTTATATTTAGAGAAAGTGTACCCGCCTTTGCGTGATGGGAGAGTGGAAAACCATTTTATAAAACCACCTTAAGTATACACCCGACCGAGATTCAAACCCCGATCTCCTTGTCCTCGGTAGTCTAGTCTACTGCGAGAATAGCGCGTTAGACCATGCGGCCACCGACGCATGTGGATAGTCTTAGTATATATATATATATATATATTTATATAATTTTTTTTAACATATTGATTGTTTTGAAAGTTCAGCGCAAGGATTAGTAACTACTTGATTGAAGAATCAAAGCTTATAATAATTAATGTGCAAGTCAAAGTAACGACCAGTGAGTGACAAAATGTGAGTTGTTATTTTTAATAATATCCTTAAAAACACTTTAGTATAAAGGTAAAAGTGACAAAATGATAAATGATAAACTTAGACATGGTCACTTTTACCAGAAAGATAAAGTTATTTCCATGCTATTACAAATTATAGGACCTAATTTTAAATTCTATAATAGTTGATAAAACTAAGTGGTAGTTTCGCTAACTTAGTATTTAACACATTAGTTTTATCGCTTTATGGAA
Organism: Timema monikensis; assembly: GCA_902151445.1. Classification (NCBI taxonomy): domain Eukaryota; kingdom Metazoa; phylum Arthropoda; class Insecta; order Phasmatodea; family Timematidae; genus Timema; species Timema monikensis. The sequence goes on along the minus strand of CABFVZ010000298.1, from coordinate 69,809 downwards.
CTCAATTTTAACTCTGTTTTATTAAATAGGGGTGATAAAATGTAGATTTAAATTTAGAAATAAAGGAATTAAAATGTCTAATAGTTGTAAGGGCTAGTGAAATATCAAATTTCAATACTATAGTTGGTTCAGAAACCTTTCAATTAGCTTTATTAGCATCGAATCCTACAACACGTTTTGGTTGTACACGTAAATACTAATTACTCTAATGTGTTAGGGATCAGAAAGGTTGAATTTAGGGAAGTGTACCCATATTTTCGTGGAGGGAGGGTGGGAAAATATTTAAGAAAAAATCTCAATATACTTGACCAGGATTAGAACTCCGACCTCCCAATCATCTGCAGTCTAGTCTCTTGCTAGAGTGACTCCTTAGACTACTTGGCCACTGAAGCATGTTTTTTCTTCTAAATTACCGTAACGGTAGAATTATTCTAATGGGGAACCGGCAAGGTGTAGGTATTAAAAGACAAACCCCGATTTTTTCGTAGCAAGCCAAACTGGGGTAAAGCCTTACACGCAAACGCGGGTATATTTACTCTAAATTATACCTTTCTCATCCCCACTTCACTTAAGGGCTAGCCCGGAGGGGTGATAAGATGCACTGTACAAAAAAAACTACAAAAAATAAAGGTGATTTGGTTTGGCGACCTTGCTACAAAAGTTGCTTGTTGTCACGTGTTGCTACCTTACCGTTCAGAGGCAACAAAACCGTGTGACTTAGCGTATTGTTCGTTGAATTCCGTGCCCCTATTTTGATGTTTCTAGTGCATAGTTTCAGTCTCGAGATGGATTGCTCATATGAGAAAAAAGTGAAGTTTATTGAAGAGTATAAGAATCAAGACATACTTTGGGCTCACCGATTAATTTATTATAAAAACAACAAAAAGAAGGTGGATATTTTCTAAAAATTGTCGGAGAGTTATGAATAGTATATTGCAAATTAATATCTATATGAAAATATATCAAGTAATTGAATCGCATGTTGTAATAAGTTAATTTATCAGATTAGATATTACAACCATTTGGTCAATACATCCCTTTCTAAATGATTTTTCGTGTAAAAGTAAAATTAAAATGTGTTTCAACTTGTTTTCATGGCCACATATTAATTATAACTTGAGTGCTGTTCATAGTAAGTAAACATTCTATGTGAATTATTGAGAGATAGGTATAATTAATGTAATATCTTATTAGAGTATTCAAGATAATTAATTCAATAACTAAATAAGCATTATTAGAATGAATGTGACGTCCCAAATTTAAAGAAGAAAATAAATAATCTTCGTGCCCAATTCCATTGCGAACACAAGGGCCAGACAAAAACTACAACTGGACAATCGTAACTAGTTGTGATACGAAATCTTGTTGGGATAAATGTCGTCCTACAAACACTTGTCTGTTTCACCACCTTCTTCGTCTCCTCCAATTCTTGATCTATTTGGCAAGAATAAGATAATCTGCGGCCGCAATCGTCGTTCTCAATGACATCTTTGTAGCAGACTAGCGCTTGGAAACAGAGGTAGTTTTTGTTGCTTTGGTGTAGATGCTTTGTAGCACGCTACAGAAATAGCCGGGAGCTGTGTTCTCCGACATACAACATTGATGATACATGTTGACTCTTGTTGCCTTGGTGTAAGGCCGCCTTAAGCGTACAACCTGAACGGATAGTAAGACGTGGTGTTAAAAAAAAGGTTGGGTGGCAATTTCATTTCTTAGTTTCCTTTGCTACCTCAAAGTTTTTACAAAATGTTAATGATGATTTGTTCAAATAATAATATTATTTATTACTTTTATATTTTATTGTTGTTAATGTCTAGTGAAGAAGTTGATGTAATTATTTGAGTTATTTAATAGTTTGTGATATTACTTTTTATAGCTTTATTTTATTAATAGTTTTGAATAATTTTTAAAATTATTTTAGCTATTGTGTCAGTTAATCGAAGTTATTACAATCATAATGTATTTCTAAATTTTACCATTAATATTATTTTGTAATTTATGCCAGAACTAATCTCACAAAATATTAGCAGAAATCACTTCACACACAATAATTTGATGAATATTTAAAAAAAATTAGTTAATTAAGTCTTTTCGATAAAACTGTATTTAATTGCTTGGCTTTTACGTCTTATAGTTAAAAATAAAGTATGTGAATCTGATATTTATGTTTGCGTCGTTAGTGACAATGTCACTGTGGAAGGATGTCTCCCTCCCTGTAGTGGTTTTCCAAACCCCCTAACTTGGCGCCAGTATTAATGAGTCCTTCTCGAGTCTATATATTTTTTTCCCCTTCTCTACTCAGCCACTAGTCTAGTCCATATCTGTCATTGTCTGAAGTGTTCCTCGTGTACTTGTGCGTTTGTGTGAAGATGGAAGCTAACCAGATGTTTGGCACCAAACTGTCTTGATGGACTCTTTTAAGTTATGTTTTCAACTGTTGGAATCGATAAGAAATCTAGCGAGTTCCTCTCGACCGCTGTTATTGAGAGATGTACTCTATTGAGCTCGAACTAAGACTGGTGCATGTTGGGAGACAGAGATCCACGACCTAAACTTCCCATGCCTGTCAAAACAGTCGTGCATTAACTCGTCAGTGCAAGTGTAGGTAAAACGTTGGTCTCTGGAGACAGACGCTGTCTGACTGGGCGGCCCTGCGCGTCAATGCACTTGGAAACTTTTTTGTTTGTTTTATATAGGTATTACTAAAGTCTGGTTTATAGTAAAACAAACATACAGTAGCCCTGTGGCTTCTTTGGTGGTGACTGACAGATCATAGCTGACTTTTGACAGTCAGCATTTAAGTATGTACAAAAATTTTGGCTGTTATAAGTGACACATGTTTTTGCAGATCATATAGTTTGGCGTAGGGATACGTAATTTGGTCTGGTAACCTTTCAAAGCCGTCAGCTGTCAGCTGTGAACTGTCAGTCAGCACCAAAGAAGCCATGGGGCTACTGTAGATAGCGCGTGCGTTCGGGTGGTATTACATTGTCACACTCCTTTTATAAAAGTTCTTTGATAAAATAAATAATTATGACGAGCTTTTGACGATCCATCAAATATATTAAAAATATATATATATTTAAAAAAATCTTTAATCAGTATTTCTGTGAACAGTAGACCTCCCTCCATGCTATTATCGTTACTACAGTCTTAAAATTTCTCTTTGGATTTAAAGTTGAAATATCGCTTATAGTTTCTTCTTGGTTTGAAGTCGATATTATTCGTTGATGATCAAGTTAGAAAACCAATAAATACTACATTAAATAGTACTGTACATTATATTCTTAAAGGATATTTTTATTTTTCATACGGTTTAAGACGTCAGTCTCACAATGTCAAAAATTAAAAAAAATATACCTTAAGTACTTGATTGATTGCTTAGTATTATAAATTCAATTCATTTAAAATTAGATATTAAACTAAAAACCTTTTAAGGTGGCCACCATATCGTGCATGTATTGTCCAACCTTGGTTCAAATAATGTCCCTTCAAAGTGCCATTAAAATTTGTCCACGCATTTGACAATTGTCACGGATAAAACTTATTGAGAAACATTATTATTATTATTATTATTATTATTATTATTATTATTAGCTCCGCATCTTAATACCCGTTCGGGTTATACGCACTTACGCTAATGTGTAATGGTAGGGTGATTATGAGATGAAATGAAGGACCTACAGTTTAACGTAGAATCCGAACCACGGTGGAGGCCTGGCATTCCCCACTGCAAAGCAGTTGAAAATGTAATTGTCCAATATGAAGACACGAACTTCACACTAAGGTTATAGAACAGTTTTAGTTTTTTTTCTTTAATAAATAGAGCAACTTTGATGACAATATTTTTATTCAAAGTTTCATGGTCTAGTCGTAAATACTTTTGACATGATTGGCGTCCTTTTTTAACCAAATATATTGTAAAAACTTTTAATAAAAAGTTATTTAATGTAATAAGTAATAACACAGTTACGGTAAAGTCGATCTTCAAATATCAGATTAATTTTATTGGGAGTGGTCTTCCCCTGTGGTTTCCCTATCCCCTTTCTACACTAATGCGGATACATTTCCTCTTAAATATCTCTTCATCCATACCCCCTAGATTAAGTCATTAATAACCGTGGTTTTATACGTAAAAATAAGAAAAATATTAAAGTAACGCTACCATGTACAGGTACACTTCATTCACCTTGAAAAGTAGCGATCATGCCTCGATGGTTTATAGGGGCCCTACACGATCAGACTGTCCAGTCCTAAAACTGACAATCTGACTGTCAGTATGCATCAGAACGAAACCCTACACGGTCAGTCTTCGCGTCATTATTTTGATCAGTCTCAGCTCCTGCGTGAACTGTGCAACAACATGGATGATAATAAAAAGACGTGGGCAGTCTATGTTTGCTGCTGACACTGAAGGAAATACTTACAAGCGCGTGCACACGGTCAGTACTACTGTCAGTCTCGCCCACAACTTGCAAGACTGATGGAGAGACTGATGTGATCAGAAAATTCGGATCACATCAGTATTTTAGTCAGTCCATCCATCAGTCCATCAGTATTGCCCCTACACGATCAGTCAGACTGTCAGTACTAATTATTACTTTATTAATACTGAGTCTGACTGATCGTGTAGGGGCCTTATTACACTATGGCTCTGTCTTATAAGCTATACCATAGTGGAACCACACAAGGTAAGCTTGCTACTTTACAAGGTAAAAGAAGGGCATCTAACTTTCCAAGACACATATTTTCCTGCTGAACATACATTAATTTTTGTTTTAAATTTTCATGGAAATACCTATTAGCGAATCGATTAAATTGCTATTTTCTATACATACAATCCATTTACCCTGAAAGGTTACAAATCTACCTTGCACGTTTCCACAATGGCACAGCTCAGGGATCGGCAATATTTTTTTGGGCCTGATCGATTTATAAATTTATCAAAGGTCTCGAGATCACTAATAGTTTATGTAATATACTTTATAAGCCTTGATCGATCTACAAATCTACTGAAGGTTCAGAGATCATCCATAGTTTCCTCACTCTACTTATGCTTCTTTTTCTGTCAATACATCTTATGTCTGATCCCCTTTATCAAATTTCCTCAATTACACATGTTTCCCACACTTCTATAAAAAAAATAGAGTAAATAAAATATGCATTTTCACAGTAAACTAGTTCATTCACTTATAACATTACGGATTTTTACCTATCGATATTATTTTGGCCACACTTAAATATTATTTGAAAGTACTTTGTTTTATATGAGAGTTTAGAGGACTTAACGATTGTCTTTTAATGATGACGTAGTTTTCTTAAGTGATCGACCGAAAATTAGCGAAGGATCTAGCAGTCGATCAAAATAGATTATTTGCAGACTTTTAGCGTACGTTATAAGATAGGATCATAGTGTAATCCGTTAAGGTAAGACTGCCTTTCGGGGTGAAATGAAGTGTACATCGATTCATATCAAGTTACCACAAGCAAACTATACTCTAATTCAGGCTGGTTAAACTCTTTTGAACAAAAGGGTGATATTGAAAATTGAAAGTAGGCCTACGGAGACGGCCAGACTGGGCACATGAGCGACTAAAAGCTAAAATAGAACACATTGGTTGTAATGAGAGGTGGCCAAACTGGAGCGGGCGACCGAGCGCGCGCTTGAAAGTTAGAACTGGTTCTATTTTTCAAGCGGTCGCGCTCGAACCGGAACAGTCTAGTTTACAGGCGCCAGGCAATATAATTGTATATTCGTTCATTGAGTTGTAGGAAAACTTCTCAATTTGACATGATATTAGACTTTCTTTTAAATAATTATTGATAGGTTTAGCACACTTGCTACTAACGGCCTATATTAATTTGTATGACCATAAACCATACCTATATATATATATAACTGATATGCTAAAATACTTCAATATTAAAATCAAAGTAGGCCTTTACAAATAAGAATCACCATTAACGCGGATATAGGATGGGAAATCCACAACAATAAATCACTTGTCAAAAACCACCCTCAGTTCATTGAGCCAGGATTCGAATCTTTGCCTCCTCGTCAACAACTATCGAGAGCTATCTGCTAATCACGCTCTCGCCAGTTTGGCCACCCAGTCGCTCAGTCGCTCGCTCGCACGCTTGTCAGTCTGGTCGAACTCTTACTGAGGGGATCGAATTTCAGATAATCCAGTATTGACACCATGGTTAAAAATACAAATTTTAAAACCCTTGAAGTTAAAAAAACAACTTAAGATTAAAAAAAAATCATAACAGCTACCTTCTCCAAACTCCCCTTCCACCGAAAATTGGAAACTTCTTCTTGCAGCGATGGTGAGTGTTTCAGGCTTTAGGTCTTTGTCGACGTAACTTTTATGATTGATGGCCAATATGTGCCCGTAAGCCGTCTTAGATTGTTTCTCACTCTCCTTTCACGCAAATGCTTCCCTCCTTATCCTCTACCCCCACTATAGTAAAAATAAAACATAATATGTGCTTCCAAATTCTGCACATATTTGGTGCGCAAGTTAAACAATTGTTGTGAATTGATCTCTAGTTATAAAAAGAGTAAACATTACGCACAACAACCTCGCTTCCTAGATTTTCCAAAATAACTCACAGTTTCCAAATCTTATATTCCCGAAAGCTATTTTTCTACGACGTTCATAAAAATAATAATTGGGCTACATTGTATGTTTATTTGAGTTTTTTAACGTGCACTTTCTGACCCAACTCATTATATCAGCACACGAGAATTTCTATAAGCGAAAGTGAAAGGATGTACCCGTTTTACCAGGAAAGGTATTTTCACATAGCCTTCCAGGGTTCTTTTACATGCCACAATCAACATGGGACCGACGGCTTTATTTACCTTCAGAAAAATGTTGTGCTACGTACTTTTATCGCTAAAGAAAAATCCTTTGACGACGGCTGGGTTTGAACCTACAAACATTTGGTCCTGAGGCGAGCGCTTTACCCCTAAATCACTGGGGCCAACCATTATATATTGGTTCATCAAAACGTACTTGGAATGCACATAATCATGGATTGAGATGCAAGTTTGGCGTCTTGTCTGCTCTAATGAGCTACATGGTTCTAAATTATGTTGGGGCTTTTATTTTTTACAACATAGTCCCTTATTTTCCTTAATTAATTTTCTGTACTATTATTTTTTTTTTCGTCAAAATGTTCCAGAAAGGGTACCACTTAGTGGATCACTTGAGATCACTTGAGTTCGACCGCCTCACACTTCTGTGAACTTGGAATAGTCCACAGAGGTCTCAAATGGTATATTTGATTGTAAGTGGTCCCCCCTCCCCCTCAAGTCTTGTCATTAAAACCATTTGAAGTAGTCCAGGATAAATTTTTAGACAGTATTTTAAATATTACCTACTCTGGTGACCAGTTAGACAATTCTCATGTAAGGGTACGCGCACAGTGAATGCTGGTTACCTGCTTACTGGTAGCCAGCGCCGACGGCACCGGTTTCAGGCACTGGTTAACGCTAGTAACGCTCTCACAGTATGAGTTGGAAGCTTGTGAGTTAAAGTGTAGGTTTCATACAAATATGACCTCCAGTGAGGATGAATTATTTTTTATGGATAGCGTTGTTCCCAAAGTTTTGGCAATTAAGAAAGTGGGTATTCACGACATAAATAAAGGTAGAAAAATGTATGGGGAGTACCACCATATTTTTACAAAACTTAAAGACGATAGTGATAGGTTTTTTAAATACTTAAGAATAAAGAAATTAATAAGTCAATTTCAATTACTTCTCTTTCCGCCATATTAAATTCAAACACTTAAATTTAGTTTATAAAATACCATATTTAAAAACAAAGAACTTAATAAAGATCAATTATTTACGTTCAACACAGAACACGACATACAATTCATTCATGACCTAAGTTTACCTGGATGACAGCTCAAAATGTTACTAGAAGTAGTCCCTAATATATCACTACGCCAATAGCTGACATCTATCACTTTGGATGACTGTAATAAAAACAGGTGGTAATATATTAATGTGATAGTTAACCACAGTAATTTAGGCCAATATTATTTATATATTTATTTTAGGTCGGACACAGAGTTTATTTATAGTTTTATTCCACTTAAAAAAATATTAACACCACTTTCACAAAAACTTCTAACGAACATAGCTTCAAAATGGCGACTGACGAATCTAAACCCTATGATTGAACATAACGGTAAACAAGTTGTTTACAATGATGCAGACACGCAGTTGATGAAAATATTTTATTCAGTTCAATACTTCAAAATACGATAAAATAATCATAAAATCATTCATTGAATGTAAAAAGAATTACAACAATTTTCTCTTTTCCAAGTAAATACGATGCCTGTATTAAAAGGTATTGACGTGTGCACTATATTACACAAAATCAGTAACGTTCCAAAACGAAAAATAAGTACTTTTAATTATGTTTAAAATATTATTTCAAGTTGGATAAAAATAAATTATTTAAAAAAATGAAATAGTATGAGAAAACTTATGTTTACGTTATTTTTAATGTAATATATAACAGGTAATTAAAGATCTTTATATTTATAACAAAACAGTGATCTTTCACAAGTGTTGGCAACACAAAACCTAAACATATGATATTCGAACTGTCATCCAGGTAAAAACCTATCGTGAACAGTCTGTACGTCAAAAATCCATCCAGCAATGGCTGCTAGCAGGAATATCCATTACATTCCTGCTAGCGGATGAGCGCAGAACTACATGCGCACAGACACAAGCACAAGCTTTTACCATGTGACGTGTAACGTAATACAACATATACCTGCTTGCAGGCTTCCGCTTATCGGCGCTTGCAACCAGCAAGCAGGTAACCAGCGTTCAATGTGCGCATACCCTTAGACAAGACTGCCGAAGATGGGGATATTGGGGTTCGATCCCGGACGGGTGAACTAGTGTGGTTTTCCCTATTTCCTCCACGCAAATTCGGGTGCACTTCCACTAAATTAAACCCTCTTAATCCAAAACGCGTTAGTGTAATTTGTATGTAGGCACATAACCCGAACGAGTAATAAGAAGAGGTGCTAATAAATAAATAAATAAATATTTTAAGAAAGTTTTAATAATAAGTACGATGGCTTAGCTCAGTCAGTAGCTTGTCTCTATACTGAGTTAAAAGTCCCGCGTTAGATTCCCGGCATGGACAAAAAAGGTATCACTGGTGAAATGTACGTATCTCTTTTAACAGCGATGAATTAACGTCAGGGGGGCTGGATGTGGTATCTGTTCTTGATATAAAGTAGTTTATAGATCGTGTGATGATATAATCAGTTAGTTCATAAAGTACACCCTCAAATATATACTTTTATATATATATTCTAATATCCAGAATTATATCGGCCACATTTCAGAATCAACTATCAGATACCTCGAAATGTTATAGAATATTAGATTTGCAACATATTTTGCCCTTGATTCACGACCAAAGGGTAAAATTCATAAATCTATTTTATTTAAATTTAAATTTAAGAAGCTAGTAAGTTTGATAATAAATACATGCTCTTTCTCCTTGAAAAAACTAAACAGTAAAAATGTATTTACCGGTAGTCACGTCTAAAACGTTAGTTTTGCCATAGATTGGATTATCTGTGACGTAGAGGTTGAGATTCACATCTCAACTAAGTGAATTAGGAGTGGGTTTTTCCTTTTCTCTTCCACACTAATTAAGGTGCACTTCCTATAAATATACCCTCCTCATCCCAATCACTTCTTATTAAGTTGTTAATTGCTATGGTGTTTAATTAAACGTAATTATACAAAATAAACAGAAATATTGAGAAATATTATTTTAGAGAAATCCTTCGTTTGCACAGTTTTTGGTTTTATTGTAACATGGGTAATGGAATAGTTTTAAATTAACGTGGAACTTAGACGCTCTTAAGATAGATAGTTAAAAAGAGTTTGGTTCTCAACAATTTTAGAAAAAAAACTTGCTAGTCGTTTGAGATTAGAGAGGCTTCCTGCGTTTAGGATTAAATTTCTAAAGCATATCCTATTAGACTAAATAAACCTTCTTTAAGATTTGTGTGTCAACATTTTTTAATGACTCAGGATTTTCATATATATATTTATCCAAAATATTTACTAAACACGTCAAACAAAATACCCACACAATTATTGAAAACAATTCCCTGTTCATGCTCGTCTGCAACAAGCCACAACCACCATATTGTTTGTCACAGGCAATGGCAGTCGTATGTCGGCAGGAGATAAAAAAATGTCCATCTATTTACATTTACATAATTAAGTTTGCTTGCGTTCAGGCAATCAAAAAAATATATAGGTGTACTAATGTATTTATCTAATGCAATTAGTTATTTGGTAAAGGTAACAGTTCATTAAACTATATGGTGAAATATATTGCATTTTAAAGTATTTAATTACTATAATGTGTTCTGTCTTACGATAGGTCCATTCTTTTGTTCACTGGAACTTAGACCGCCAATGTAACCTGTCCTCTGCCCCCCCCTTCACCTACCAGAATTTTCTTATTTACTTTAAAGTTATGGCTATAATTACATAACCATAAACACGCTTACTGATTTTTATTCAATTTAATTCTTAGCTGTAAGTTTAACACGACTTTTATAAAGTAGTCATATTAATGACAACTTTTTCTCTTTATTTAAAAAGTTTCTATAGAAGAATATATTAATATATTAGTGGATCGTTGCTGGGATGGACGATCACGATAAAATGAATTCAAAACTTTTTCTAGGGAATGAAACCTCGCTCGACTTTCTAGAGGTTTATTCGTCAAACGCTACAAAAATTATATGGCTTTTGAGATTTTTGTGTTTAATTTTAGGCAAAACGTATATTTTTCCCCATCAAAACACGTTGAGAACTTTAAAACGAACCCTCACCCAGTTCTGAGAACTCGCTAAGAAAATTAAGTTTTCGTTGCTATATACCATTTTTGGCGACATCCTGGGCCACTATACTTTAAAATTAGTGGTCGTTTGTCAAAATCGTTTTAGACGTTTTCTCGTAATAATTTCACTTACCGGAAATAGGTTTGTATTAGATTATATATATTTCATAGAATTTTGTAACACTGAGCTATAATTCATATTAATGATAAATTATTAATCAACATGTCTAGATTAACAAAAATGGTTGCCTTGGCGAAACTCTCTCATGATCACAATTTCCAAGCAAACTCCGTTGTTTAGTTTCATTACAGGTTGTAAGTGCCTTGGAGCTAGGCAGCCAGTTGTGCAGTATTGCAAGATGATAATAATAATAATACTTAGCACCACGTCTAGCTACACGTTCGAGTTATACACTTAAGTACTAATTACGCTAATGGGTTAGGAGTTAGGAAGGTTGTATAAATATATAGAGGAAGTGAACCCACATTTTCCATTTAGGAATCCCTCATCACCCCCCGTTCACCCGAACGAGTTTCTAATCTCGATCTTCCCTTCCTCGGCAGTCTAGCTCAACACGAAACCTACGCGTTAGCCAACTACGCCACCGAGGCGGGTAGTGTTACAAGATGGAGCGAGGGTACGGATGTTGTATCAAAAGAAAAGTATCGATACTGTACTCATCAAAAGTATAAGAAGAAAAATATCGATACCTTAATAGTATTGAAGTAAAAGTATCGGTATCGATTTTTTTTACATTATTCTTTCTCGCTATCCAACCTCTTAAAAAAACTTCCATAAGTACTCACTTCTATTTTGTGAGGAGCGTGCTCATTGATAAAGGAAGGGGTAGTAGTCTGGTCGCCATTCATACCCTCAGGTATCAGGCTGTATTGATAAACAAAGAGGATAGAACAGCTATGAATTATGATGAGCTAAAAGAGAGTGAATGCTAGAGTTGCAGAAAATGAGTGAGAAATGAGAAATAGTGTCATTTATTCTTCCTCCACAGTCCACCCGCGTAAGCATTATTTTAGTCCGAGCATGAGTGAAAATAACAAAAATATTGTTTCATTCGATACCGATCCGATACCGGAATGTCAGTACTAATATCAGCAAAAGTATCGAAAAAAAAAAGCATCGAAAGGAAAATATACATATTAGTTAAGTATAGATACGTATTTCACATCCCTAGGCGAGGGTGGAAACCCCTATTTAATCAGTAAAGGGGGATGATATTAACAAGAATGTTTTCAGAGGTTTAACATCTTAGTTCAATAAAACATTATACAGGGATTTGTATTTTTAATTCATGTTGTTTCTGATATTTTACATAAAAGCACTCTGACAAGACATCTTGTGAATGTGGGGAATGCCAGGCCTCCACCGTGGTTCGGATCCCACGTTAAACTGTAGGTCCTCCATTTCATCTCACAATCACCCTACCATTACACATTAGCGTAAGTGCGTATAACCCGAACGGGTAGTAAGACGCGGTGCCTATAATAATAATGATAATAATAATAATGTAATACTTTATATATATATATATATACACACACATAAACATGCCGTTCCCTTACGGGGTACAAAACTATGCATATAGCTCAAAAGATAACAACTCCGACCCTGTACTTAATTTATCCTAACTTTCTCCAAACTTTCCTATCCTTATATATTCCCTTCGCTTCAACAACATCCATATACCGAGTCATACTCGTATATACTCGTTTATTATTACAACTCTTAATGTTTCTCTTTTTCACACATTCGTCTACAACATTTAACCACGTCTTACATGGTCTACCCCTTCCTTTTGATCCAAACACTTTACCTTCATATATTTGCTTCGTCACTCGATCCACACTCGGATGCCCAAACCAACGTATGACACTTCTTTCACATAACCTATTGAATTCCCCATAAAACCGCACTCCTTCAGTACCTATTCATTACTGACTTTGCCCATACGAGTTTTTCCACGAGCATTTCTTAGATATCTCTTACCAACTACATTCGCCTTGCTCTTGTGTTTCTCCTGACAAATCCACGTTTCACATCTATAAAACAATGTTGGTGTTAACACACTTTTATATACTGCCATAATTTCATCTTTCGTTACTACCTCGTTCTTTGCAATAGTCCACATACATCCAACTACTCTTCAAGATGCATTCACCCGTCTGTTGTAAACTGAGGTAGAGTTTATTGGTCCAGTTTTGCGAGATAATGTGACTGAGTCGCAAGTCTGGATTAAATGAATAAATCAAATGAGGATATCCTTATACATGTATTAACAATATATGGTGACTGGTGGTCCTAACGGGCTAATATTTAAAAAAAAGGGAATATTAAGGACATACAGTCAATTTCCATCTAACAACTAGAAAATTTATCAGATCTAATTTCACATATTCATACGTCAAGTCACATGATTTGCAGGTATCATTTTGATATATATATATATATATATATATATA
>CABFVZ010000298.1:26102-56252 GCA_902151445.1 Timema monikensis | reverse complement strand
ATGAGGAAGGTAGAATAGTACCGTGCTCCACGTCTTACTACCCGTCCGGGATATCCACATATTTACACTAATGGGGTAGTGATGAGGAAGGTAGAATAGTACCGTGCTCCACGTCTTACTACCCGTCCGGGATATCCACATATTTACACTAATGGGGTAGAGATGAGGTAGGTAGAATAGTACCGTGCTCCACGTCTTACTAACCGTCCGGGCTATCCACATATTTACACTAATGGGGTAAAGATGAGGAAGGTAGAATTTTAAGGAAATGTACACGAACTTTTGTAATAGAAAAGGGGAGGGGATCATCAACGAATAAAAACCCTTTATATACCCATCCTGGGTTATATATATATAATTATATTAAATATATATTTTTTATATAAATATAGCTAGTCTATAAGAAATGTAAATAATTACTTACTCTATGGCATAAGGAACTTGAAAGTTCATTGCCGTACTTAAAAAGTGCTAGTTCTACCCAGTCCAACTCATTAAACCCTATCCCTATCTTGATCTAGTTCTATCCAGTTCACCTCATTACACCCTATCCCTATCTTGATCTAGTTCTATCTAGTCCACCTCCCTACACCCTAACTTTTTTTACATCTATTCTAATGTTATCCTCCCATCCCCATCTAGGTCTTCTCAGTGGTATCTTCCCATTGGGTTTGCCAGTCAATACTCTGAACATGGTTATAGATTTTACCATTCGCGTTGTATACCCTGCCCAACGTAATCTGTGAGATTTGATTATCCTAACACTGTCTTGTGATGAGTACAAGATACGTAACTCATCTTTACATAACATCCTCCACTCCCCAGTAACCTCATCCCTTTTTGGACCAAATATCTTTCTAAGCACCTTGTTTTCAAATACACTAATTTTTTTTTGTCTTGTAAGGATAGAGACCACGTTTCACACTCATAGAGAACAATCAGTAAAATGATTGTTTTGTATAATCTGAGTTTTACGTTCCTTGACAGCAGGGGAGATGTCAACAACTCACTGACGGAGTAATAGCATGCATTTCCCGACTGAATTCTTTTCATAACTTTCGATATAATATCGTTATTGCTATTTAAAATTGTTCCTAAATATTTAAACTCATTAACCCTGACAAATGATATGTTGCTCGAAGTAATCTCTAAATTATCGTCCTCAATCTGTGCTCTCTGTGTGATCGAGTTCTTAATATTTTCAGTGTTCACTTCTAAACCTATTTCCTTGCGTGACTCTAATAAAATGTCTACGTTTCTTGCAACAGTTTCCTTACAGTTGTCCAACAAAGCTAAATCATCTGCGTACCCTAAAAGCTTCATTGTACCGTTTAATGTCAAAACCTTTCCTACTCTCTTGCATTACCCTAAAAGTATATTCTAACAAGGCTGGATTAAAAATTAATGTGGAAAGTGCATCTCCTTCTTACGACCCATTATTTATTTCAAATGTGTCTGATAAGTAATATCCAGACTTTATCCGGCCACGCGTTTCAGTCATTCATAACTCAATTAGTTTGAAAATTTTTTCGGTATCTCAAATTTAACTAAAATGATATATAATTTATTTATTTCAACTAAATCGTAGGCCTTTTTAAAATCCAATTATAATTAATGAGCTGTCATGTTGTATTCCCACTATTTTTTTTATAATATTTGCCGAATGGTAAAAATCTGACCCACTTTTTATCTACTTTGTCGAAATACACAATGATGATCCCAAATTATTTCCTCTGCATATTGCGTCAATATAATTAAAATTATATTGGATAAAATTGTATATAATGTTGGTAGAATTGAGATACCTTTATAGTTATTACAATGTTTTATCTACATTTTTTTAAATGGATATTATAATACCATTCTTCCATTCTTGTGGTGATACCTCATGGTTCCATATGGAACATAGCAGTTTATTAATTTCTATCACTAACATTTCCGGCCGTGGTTATATCCTCGGTCCCGGCAAAGATTTATCTGAGTACCAAACCCTTCCTTCACCTCTGACAAGACATCTTGTGAATGTGGGGAATGCCAGGCCTCCACCGTGGTTCGGATTCCACGTTAAACTGTAGGTCCTCCATTTCATCTCACAATCACCCTACCATTACACATTAACGTAAGTGTGTATAACCCGAATGGGTAGTAAGACGCGGTGCTAATAATAATAATAATAATAATAATAATACTAACATTTCACCACATCCCGTCATTATTTCTACTGGAATTAAATCTATACCTGGAGATTTATGGATCTTTAACTTCCTAATAGCTTATTTGACTTCACTAATACTTCTATTCAAACAAAAAATAAACAAATGGCACGTGACCTTTTGGTTTGGCCAAGTATTTATTCTTTGTGCCCACCAGTTCGGGTCTTGCTCTCTATAGATCAAAATTTGTTTAATAGCTTGCACCCAGGTACGAGGTCTTAGCCCGAACTCTCCGATATGGGTGATAATTTAACTGAAACAACATAATTGTGACACATCTTGCTTACTAACCAGATAATGATAAAAGTCCAATAAAAAAATATGACATTTTCTTTGGTGGTCGAATGGTCTCTTTAACACGCTACTCTCACAGTAGACTGGACTGCCGATGACGGGGAGATCGAGGTTCGAATCTCGGTAGGATGTACTGAGTGTGATTTCTTCCAAAATTGTTTTGCCACTATCCCCCCACAAACATGCGGGTACACTTCCTCTAAATATAACCCTACTAATCCCTAAAACCATTAGCGTAATTAGTACATAAGCGTATAGCCATAACGGGTAGTAAGACGCGGTGATACTTTTTTTTGCACAATCTTAAAATAATAATAATACTTAGCACCACGTCCTAATACCCGTTTGGGTTATACGTTTTACTACTAAATACTCCAATGGGTTAGGAATTGGGAAGGTTGAATATAGAGGAAGTGAATCCGCATTTGCGTGGAGGGAGAGTGGAAAATCACTGGGGGTAAGCCACCCCAGTTCACTTGAGTGAGATTTGAACCTCAATATCACCGTCCTCAGCAGTATAGCTCAACACATCTAGCGCGTTAGCTGACTACGCCACCGAGGTGGGTCACAATCTTAAAACGCACTGTTTTAATATATATATTTTTTTTCTTTAGCGTTTATAAAAATTTATCTAGCTATCATTAATTTAGCAACGACACATAACACATTCCAAAAAAACAAAACAAAAAAAACAATTGAAACGCTACTTTACATATTAAAAGCAGAGAATAGGACGATAACCTAGGTGTTGCATAGTTTCCGAACTCACCCACCATTCTATATGACGACCGGAAACTCAGTTCCGTTTCCTCTATTGAAGGTCCCGTCAACCCACCCCTCTACCGCCATACACCCCTCCCCTCACCCCCTCTCCCTCTTACAAAGGTTTGAAAAGATCGAACACAATACGATGTATGCTGCTAGTAGGACAGTGACCTAATATTCTCTCTTTCTTCCTACATGCATAATGTTGACACTAATGTTCGTTATGATTCTGGAGTGAGCACGAACATATTTTGTAATACTAAAATTCGTGTGTGTATATGTGTGTGTGTGTGTTTTGAGGGGTGGAGGGGATAAAGTTCAGGTCACTGATCTCAATTTTATTCAAAGATAAAAATCATTTGGAGGCCATTATTATTCTCCATACGAGAGACCCAATTAGCGTTTGTACATTTTTAATTTTTGGGTATTATATTTCATAATAACATATTAAAAGCTATCTGAATAGATATTAATATGTTTTTAGTTAACATTTCAGTCAGCTTTTCAACAAATTACCTAAAACTATTGTTTTTAAGAATTTAGCTTTATAATATTAATTAAATAATAAACCTTTTTAATTATATGTTTTTCTTACCATTAATTGAATTGTTTATTTTTTATTTTTAAGCTAAATTATGACTAATTAACTGTCTGTTGCTCTTGGAATCAAGGTCAACCTAACTTACATTTAACGTTCACGTAACGTAACGTCACGTATAGATTATCATCGTGTTTTTAAATGGAAGCCAACACGATGCATTTAGGTTAACGTTAGCGGGACGTTTATTCAACGTAAAAGTTGTCCACGGGATAATTTTCATGTTACGTTACGTTAAGTGAAGTATAACACAAGTTCCTGACAGTCATGTAGCGAGCAACATCAATAAGGCTATTTAATACTGCATTTCTGGGGTACACCCGAAGTGCTAGGGGGGCAAATGGGGCAGTTGAACTATAAAACTTAGCGATGTAGATGTGTTGAATGAATTTAATCTAAATTTGTTAGTTTTATAGGTAGCCCTAAATAATTTCAACAATTTTCCAAGCGAAGATCACTCCGAATAGCTTCTAGATGTATCAAAATTTAAGTTTTTTTTCTAAGGAATGAACCCTCCACATTTTTTACTTTTTTCTAGAGAGGGTCCTTGGACTCCCCTTTGGGTTGGAGGACAACCCTCTTTTTTTTTAAAAAAAACTTAAATTCGTTAACCAACACTTACACCCTCTCGCCCCCTCTCATCCGAAATTTAATCCTGGCTATAACGTTGATTGTTTGCCAACTCCCCGATATAAATTTCTGGGTGCGCCACTGCTTCATTTATTTGTTTATGTAGACTTATGCTTCGTTTTTCTGCTTCTCGTAAACACCAGAATATCGTGGCCTTTTCTTTATATATTGCAATTACTTGTAACCTAATCCATCCCTAACTGCTCTAATTTCATTTTAGTGAACAATTGGTTTCCAATTAGTACAAATTCATTGTGTTTTGCTCCAGTTGTTACTTTACGTGAATACTAACATCACACAATGTTTTTTTTTATGCTACGTGATATCAAGGGAAGTTGAGTTACTTGAATGTTGAGTCGATCGTGATCCCGGGATAAGCCACTACTCCTCCTCATCATCAACTGTTTCCAGCCTGTGGCCGGGTCAATTTAGTAAAATGCCTTCATCTTCCTCTATCCTACCACCATTCTTCCTCCTTAAATTTCTTCCATTCTTTTCTTTTCAGTTGTAGTCTTTCTGTTATCTACTGCTCCCATTTCTTTCTTGGCCTCCCATGCAGTCTTTTTCCTACATACTCCATTTCCATCATTTTCTTTGGCATCTTATGCTTGTCCATCTTCATTACATGCCCATATCAATTCAGTCTTGCTTTCTCTACTATATCATGTACCCCCACTCTTTCCAGGATAACTTCATTCCTAATCTTATTTCTCCTCATGACAGCTAACATATTCCTCACAAACTTCATTCCCATGGCTTCCACTTCCCTGGTCTTTCTTATATTCACTGTCCATGTTTCTGCTCTACATGTGACTGAATACAAAGTACGCCCTATACAGCACTTCCTTACACTAAAGGGGCACTTCTCTTATCCATAGCAGGTCTCTTACACATCTATAGAATAACTCTCCATAGCAGGTCTCTTATACACCCATAGAACAACTCTCCACAGCAGGTCTCTTACACACCTATAGAACAACTCTCCACAGCAGGTCTCTTAAACACCCATATAACAACTCTCCACAGCAGGTCTCTTACACACCTATAGAACAACTCTCCACAGCAGGTCTCTTAAACACCCATAGAACAACTCTCCACAGCAGGTCTCTTACACACCTATAGAACAACTCTCCACAGCAGGTCTCTTAAACACCCATATAACAACTCTCCACAGCAGGTCTCTTACACACCTATAGAACAACTCTCCACAGCAGGTCTCTTAAACACCCATAGAACAACTCTCCATAGCAGGTCTCTTAAACACCCATAGAACAACTCTCCCTGCTGTCCTCTTCTCATCAGATCCTCTCTACTTCCTCCTTTCACCTCAATAACACTTCCAAGATATTTTATGTTCTGTACTTTTCTCAGCTCTACTTCATTAAACTTTATAGCTTTACTAAGTCTTATCCTCTTCCTTGTTATTACCATCACTTCAAACTTTGCCGTGCTGGATTTAATTCCCCACTCTTTCACTTCCTCATTCTATTCCTGTATTTGTTCCTCCAGTACTTCCTCTTACTTCTCCCCCCATACCATTAAGTGTAAAAAAATAACATTAAGTTATTAGATAACTACCCATACCAAAGAGGACACGTTTTGACATCAACACAGTAAAATGGTCCAGTTTGAACTAAATGTTTCGAGATAGTTTGATAACGCTGATAAAACTAAGAGAACAGAACTGCTAACTGACACCTTTTCACGGAAATCGAACCTGGTACCTTTGACTTAACGTATTAATGTTCTATCACTGATATATCCATGAATAATACCACACTAAAGGTTATTTTTCACTCCTAGTTTAAGGCAGAATCTGTGATGGACGTGTGGATTCACCGGCTCTTGGAGATATTATTGAATCGCAGGTACCTGTGACTTGAGGTTGACATTTTGTATCCGTTCGTACAATATTTTATTATACAGGGCAGGCAAATATTCCTGGATATAGAAGTGGTAAGACAGAGGTTCAGAGTTTGATTTCCATTTTTATCACCCCGTTTTATTACTTGTCCAGCATAAGCATATAAAATAATTACTCTAATTGATTAGGAATTAAGAAGGAAGAATTTTAGACGTAATCTAACCGCATTTATGTGTAAGAAGAGTGTGGAAAAATCTAAGATAAACCACCTTCAGTAGGCCTGGCCAAGATTCGAACCCCGATCTCCTCATGATCTGCAAGCCTGACTAAACCTAGTGTGACTCCTTAGAACGTTCGGTCAGTGAAACAAGTGAGTCCCTCGTTCAGGGGCCATTTTTAAAATATATTAAATTTAATGTATACAGGGTGCCCCACGGAAAATTAGCCCGCCTCACTCTGAATTGGAGGAGGTCAATCCCCTTCCACCCATATTGTGACATGAATAATGAGTCAATAAAGCTTTATACAAGCAGTTCACTTGCTCATTCTTCATGTCACAATATGGGTGGAGGGGATTGACCTCCTCTAATTCAGAGTGAGGCACCTGCTAGATATAGGAGGCGGGCCACCCTGTATGTTTCTCATTAATACATTTTATGTGTTTATTCCCCCTCTAAATTATCCCAAGGCGGACAGTGATAAAGCTAACCTTAATCACCCTATTAGAGTTAGATCATTAATAAATCTGTGAATAT
Organism: Timema monikensis; assembly: GCA_902151445.1. Taxonomy (NCBI): domain Eukaryota; kingdom Metazoa; phylum Arthropoda; class Insecta; order Phasmatodea; family Timematidae; genus Timema; species Timema monikensis. The sequence goes on along the minus strand of CABFVZ010000298.1, from coordinate 49,133 downwards.
ACAGTACATAATTTACTTAATTAAACATTTGCCTTATACTACCACATACTTTCACGTTAAAAGATTTTCTCAAAAATAATATCCCATAACAATTTGAGCCAAAATATTTCCCGATAAAACCCTCAAAGTTCATATTAAGGAATACAAATTAATATACTTTTAGATCATACTAAATATTTTTTTTATTTAAACATGCATAAGCTATAATCAAAGATAATATATCACAATACAATTTAACGAGAGCCTAAAAAAGTTAGATTATTCTACTGAAATTACAACAAACGAGTTTATTATATGCCCAGGTTTTGATTTTTCTGCGTTCTATTAATAAAGGTATAAAATATTATGAGCTTATGGTTTTCAAATACAACTTCATTGTGTTCAAATTAATATTTTAATATAATTGTGAGATTTTATCTATTTTAATACGTATTAATTGCTACCCCTGTGCGTAAAGAACGGACGGGTAGTAATACGGGGAGCACGGTACTATTCTACCTTACTCATCTCTACCTCACTAGTGGTAATATGTGGATATCCTGGACGGGTAGTAATACGTGGAGAACGGTTCCAATCCAACTTACCTCATCTCTACCTCATTAGTGTAAATATGTGGATATCCCGGACGGGTAGTAAGACGTGGAGCACGGTACTATTCTACCTTCCTCATCTCTCACTCTGAATTGGAGGAGGTCAATCCCCTTCCACCCATATTGTGACATGAATAATGAGTCAATAAAGCTTTATACAAGCAGTTCACTTGCTCATTCTTCATGTCACAATATGGGTGGAGGGGATTGACCTCCTCTAATTCAGAGTGAGGCACCTGCTAGATATAGGAGGCGGGCCACCCTGTATGTTTCTCATTAATACATTTTATGTGTTTATTCCCCCTCTAAATTATCCCAAGGCGGACAGTGATAAAGCTAACCTTAATCACCCTATTAGAGTTAGATCATTAATAAATCTGTGAATATACAGTACATAATTTACTTAATTAAACATTTGCCTTATACTACCACATACTTTCACGTTAAAAGATTTTCTCAAAAATAATATCCCATAACAATTTGAGCCAAAATATTTCCCGATAAAACCCTCAAAGTTCATATTAAGGAATACAAATTAATATACTTTTAGATCATACTAAATATTTTTTTTATTTAAACATGCATAAGCTATAATCAAAGATAATATATCACAATACAATTTAACGAGAGCCTAAAAAAGTTAGATTATTCTACTGAAATTACAACAAACGAGTTTATTATATGCCCAGGTTTTGATTTTTCTGCGTTCTATTAATAAAGGTATAAAATATTATGAGCTTATGGTTTTCAAATACAACTTCATTGTGTTCAAATTAATATTTTAATATAATTGTGAGATTTTATCTATTTTAATACGTATTAATTGCTACCCCTGTGCGTAAAGAACGGACGGGTAGTAATACGGGGAGCACGGTACTATTCTACCTTACTCATCTCTACCTCACTAGTGGTAATATGTGGATATCCTGGACGGGTAGTAATACGTGGAGAACGGTTCCAATCCAACTTACCTCATCTCTACCTCATTAGTGTAAATATGTGGATATCCCGGACGGGTAGTAAGACGTGGAGCACGGTACTATTCTACCTTCCTCATCTCTACCCCATTAGTGTAAATATGTGGATATCCCGGACGGGTAGTAAGACGTGGAGCACGGTACTATTCTACCTTCCTCATCTCTACCCCATTAGTGTAAATATGTGGATATCCCGGATGGGTAGTAAGACGTGGAGCACGGTACTATTCTACCTTCCTCATCACTACCCTATTAGTGTAAATATCTGTATAGTCCGGACGGGTAGTAAGAAGTGGAGCACGGTACTATTCTACCTTCCTCATCACTACCCTATTAGTGTAACACGTAGAGAAAATAAGAAAACCCATCATTGAACCATATAAACGAGCTATAATTAAACAACATTTGTGGTTTTGACCTGGATCCTTTGTCTCTACTTAACTCGATTTCATTCAAAGTATTATATCTATAAGTTTGTTCGTGTGTTCGACTGATTTAATATCTTCTTGTATGATTGTTTACAGCTCAAACGACGTGTAACCAAGGTATAGGAAGACTTGTCTATGAGCGCCTACCGGACTACCAATTACAGCTGCAGCGTTTCAACAATGAAGATATGGTGAGAGTTTGCTTGTATTCTTTGTAGAAAGTGATACAATCTTATTAACTCGTGCAATGTTCCTTGAAATTGGGGGAATAACGTTAAGAAGCAGTTATTATTATAATCATTATTATTATTGATTGAGCAAAGGGAGGTCCTGTTTTGAGTTGACCATTAGGCATTTAGTCTCTATCTCTCCGGATGTTTGTACCACAATAACTCTCAAATGCCTTTCCCAATTTTAATGAAATTTGGCAGAGACATTCTTTGAACATAGGCCAAACAATGTATATGCCTAAATAATAATTTGTTAAACTAGGTTTCCCGCCAAATTAAGTGGTTTCTCTAATGGTTTTTTGTTTAATATCCCATCTCAAGTGATTTTAATTTAAAATGACTAAGCAATCTGTCGCGTACTTAAGGCGTATTTAAAAAAAATCTTGATAGATATTGCGAGACTGATGTCTTAAACCGCATGAACAATGGTTTTTCTCTATGAGTATAATGTTCTTTTGAATATAATATTAATTGGTTATATATTTAACTTGATCACCAAGGGAAAATATCAACTTACGATCCAAAGAGAAATCATAAGACTGTGGTAACGGTAATAAAATGACATAATTCTTAAAATTAAGTACACTTAGCTCTTTTTTTTTAATGGATGTGGTGAGGTCTACTGTTTACAGAACTACTAGTTATAATATGACTAATTCTTATTTTTGACTAAACATGGCATGCGTGGGGGAATCCCTTTTGACGTCAGTGTTCATCATTGTTAAATGGTGAACACTGATGCATAAATCTTAATCTATAAAGACGAAGGCCCTAACTCACTGACTTATCACCGTGTCTCCCAAACACCTGGACCTGGAATCTTGAAATTCTGTAAGGAGTTCCCTTTCAGGTCGTAAGTATCTGATAAGGAGGGATTTTGTGAAATTCAATCTTATAGGGGGTAAAACCTGGTTTGGAAAATTGTAATCTAAAAAAAAAAAGTATGTATAAGATGGAAAGCTAAAATTTGGCAGGAAGCTAGAGGGATTGACTCCTATAGCTAAAACATTTAAAAGTGGGAGATTTCAAAATGGGGCTCCAAGAAATGGTGGTGGTGGTGGGATTATAGTTAGGAAAAAACTTTTCAGCTGAGGTATGAAATTAAAATTTGACAACCAGATAGAGAGAGAAATTAATACACTTTGAAATATTAAATTTCTAAAAGTGAGTTGATGAAAAGGGGGTGAATAATTATTCATATCATAATTATATCATATCATATTCATATCATGATCAATTTTGTAGGGTTGTTTGTACGTTGAGTGTGGTTTTTCAACATGCCATACAGAAATATATTTTTTCTTTCAAATATGAAAACACCCTCATATCATTCATATAGAACTCTTAATTATGAAGGTTGACAACCGTCCAGCCCTTTGGAATCTAACTTGTGAAGAGTATAGTAACAGAGATTTGAAAAGACACTGCTGGGAGGAGCTTATCGAATCTCTTCTTCCTTCTACTTCGCCATTTTATAATCAAGTACCAAACTGCTGCAACTCGATCCAAGTTCATTTTATTAGTTCGAGGAAACAAAAGAAAAGTGGCTGACATGGTCTGGTCGCTTACACATGGTCGCGGAGCAAGTCGCTTTGTCTTTTATCCGCGGCGACAACAGATCGTGCGACTAGGTCGCCTAGTGCAAGGGGGCCTTCCGTATTCTCCCATTTAATCAGAATTTTTGATAATCAGAACAAGCTTCGGTGCCAATTAATTTAAATTAACGAGGTTCTACTATATTTGGAAATATTTTAAAATTTTCCCATTCATGTTAATATTATTGATCAAATTCAGAAAATTGAAAAAATGACACCTGGGCACGGGAATCGATCCCGGGACCTTTAGCTAGGTACGCCAATGCTCTAACCACTGAGCTACCCAGGAATCGTCCTGTAATCAGCAGCAATAAGCCAACTACCGAGTCGAAGGTGGCTGCGTTATCTGATAGCTCGTGATATTAATAAAATCAAACATTTGTAGCCGACGATTTCCGCACGTCCATCATAGAAACTGCCTTAAAATATGAGTGAAGAACGACCCTTGGCACGGGACAATTCCTGGATAGTTCAGTAGTTAGAGCATTGGCGGGCTGAACCAAAGGTCCCGGGATCGATTCCCGTGTCCAGGTGTCATTTTTAAATTTTAAGAACATGATATCTAGATGGATTAATCCTCACTAAAAGCATTAATAATAACCTTGGCTATTTGATTCTTATTAGTGATCAATGTTGAATACATTTAAATATAAAACACCTACAAACAGCTCCTTTTAACGTATTTTTTATGAAATTGAATGTATGAAATTAAGATGGTCTGTGTAGGTTCGTGATACTTCACCACCATTCCGAGTTTTGGAAAAGTGCCAAGACCTTTGTCATCGAGACCGAATGCCAACCAATAACTTGGTGAGAACTTGCACGTCATTTGACTTCCAGCCAGGAAATCGGATAGCGGCTTTTAATGGAGCTACAGAATATGAAGAATCAACGTGTTATCTAACGCAAGAACAAGGAGATATCGATGGAATTAGCAATCTCTTTTTTGTACCAAACAGTGTACATTTCATTGAAGTTTGCTTATCGTGTAAGTAAATACAGCTTTTACTGCCTACGAATTTATCATAGCAAAAATAGTTTATTTTAGCTTAAATTACAATATTTTAAAATTTAAAATTTTTCTCTCATTAGATTTATAAATGGTTTCTATTAAAATATTTTCTAATATCGCTAAATATTGTGATAAAGTCACTAAACCGACAAGTTTGTTTAATAGCTCTGGAGATTGCGTGAATAAGATATAGTCATGTCACAATATATAGGCTTATTTTTAAATATAATTTTGACTGCATCTTGTATTTACTATATACACTCAACTCTCCATTAAGATAATATAGGAACTATGTGATTGGTCTTTCATAAGTCATGTTGAATCAATGATTGTTCACTGATAATCTAATGACAGTACGATTACCTCCATTCCTCTATACATGCTTAAACACTCTTCAGAAATTTAATTCAGTTTGTGTTCCAAGAATATTTTTTAATCTCTTAGGAAATGTCAGGTCACGTACATCTGAATCAATTTGATTACTCTTTTATAGCATGATTTACAAACAGGTTTTCTTCACTTAAAATTACCACTCTGATGGCGGTGGATGTTTATCATGGTTAATCTTAATTTTGCTGTTGGATGAGAGTACTTGACAAACATCAACTGCCAATTATGGGCATGGGCTAAGACTGTTAGCTAAACAATTGTTTTAAAATAAACTTATAAATATGTTTTATATATACATAGCAAATATTGGGTTGGGAGAGCTTAAGATAGTGCCAGGCCCCAGAAATATAATTTAGGGAGGATAAAGCACCCCCAAGCCCATATGGCTCCAGAGACACTGCTTGGGAATCAAACCTATTCCCCTTTTGATGTGTTTAATTTTTCCAGATCGATTTTTCTTTATATTAAAGTAGCAGCATGTAAATGTATAATAAAACAATTAATTATAATTAAACCAATTATTTTTATTACTAGCCCTGTTTTTTCTTTTCTTTTTGAAACTTAAATTTCTTCCCATTTTCACTCAACCTTATCTGAAGAGTAATATTATAAATATTTATATGTGTACCTTATCGATAAAACCATATAGGTACCCAATACTTACTGTCACCTAACATGAAGCATATACTTATGTCAACATAGTAGCTTAATGTAGCAATACATTGTATTATTCGATTTGGTGTTCATGCAATGCTTGATTAGAAAATAATGACTTATTTTCAGCTAGCAGGATTGAGAATGAGTGCCCAAATCGGCGCTACGTATTCGAACGTCACCCTAGAAAAGCATTAAAAGTGCCGGACCAAGACATGAAGTTAACAGACATGAAGGAGGTGTCTGCATTAAATCGTAGTGATTGTGAAGACAGGTTCGATTGCTTACATAAATTAAATTAATTGAGAGTAAATAAAAATACTTTTGGGAACCATTTAAATTTCCGATAGCCTTACGTTATTTAAATATCATACAGTGTATTGCCTTGTGCGCAACTAAAGAGTTCTCATGATTTCACTCTCCGTTGTTTAACTTTGATTTTGTACAAAGGCACGATGACAGCATTCTTCCAGTCATTAGGAACATTTGAAATCCAGCACACACATTGAACAACCCACACAATCTGGGAAATAGTACCATGCCCACACAATTGTGATCCCATCTGTGCCAGCAGCTTTGTCATTCGTTAACACTTTCATAGCTTTTAACACATCAGCAGAGATAATTATTCTTTCATTATCATAAGATTTGCCCTATTTTCTGCTACTTTATCTACGTTTTCATCATACAATCATCAAAATACCTCCTCCATCACTCTTGTATACTGTTTGCAACCCAGATCATCTCATCACGTTCATTCTGAATGCGATAGGTATTTCCCTGCACTCCTTGTTTCGTTTTATTTACCCACCTCCATAACAGCTTCTTATTTCCTTCAAAATCATTCTGCATTCTTTCTCCTTCTTTTAAAATCATTATTACTTTATTTGCATTTACATTTTTCTCTTTGTATGTGTCCAACAACCTCTTACGTTCTGTTTCATTCTTCACAGCAATCATTCGTTTATATGTTTCTTTAGCTTCTCTCACAGATTTCTTCACCTGTTTATACTACCATGCATCTCTTTTTAAACTTACCACCACCTCAGATTTACACACATCTCTTGCGCACTCAACTATGGCCTCTTTTATTCTGTTCCAATTACTTTCTATATTATTATCATTTATTTCGAAATTCCATTCATGCTCCTATAAAGTTAACTTTTCCCCCAGTAAGCTTTCATATTCTGCTTTCACAATTTATCCTGCAATTTTTTTCACTTTCACTCTTGCGCTGCTTCTTCACCAAATTCCTACCTAATTCAACTACTGAGATCACTAAGAAGTGATCTGTTTAACATTCAGCTCCACGCACAGCCCTAGTATTCCTTGCTGAACTTTTAAGTCTCTCATCAATCACTACAAATTCAATCGTCGTTCTCGGATCACCCCTTTGCCATGTATACAAGTGAATATCTCTGTTCTTAAACCATGTGTTTGACACAAGTAAGCCTTTTTCTAAACGCAGGTTCACTAACTTATTATCATTTACGTCCACCCCGTCATCACCATGCCTTCCTAACACACTCTCTGAATTCTCTCTTTGAGTATCCACTCATCCATTCATATCTCCTAACAAGATAATTCTTTCATCCAGTACACATGCATTCAAGATTTTATTGAGCTCATTCCAAAACGCCATTATCACACTCTCCTTTACACCCTCCACTGGAGAATAATCAACAACCTTATTCAAAGATATAGAAAAATACTTCAAAAAACGAATAAAGGTTTTCCTTAAAGAAATATATCATATATTCGCATCCAATGTCTATCTCTTATGTTTGTCTCTTATTTTATTCGGTCTTTTTACATGTTCCTATCTAAGTGTCCTATCAATCTTTACCTTTCCCTTTGTGTCCTCTTTTAGGAAGTCGCGTTGCGATTTTAACCCTTCCACCTGATGAGTTCCGATAGAATGAAACCTAGGTCGGGGGATTGGGCAGTAACGATCGATTTCCTTCAAGAGGCAGCCATTACCCCTTTGTCCAGTGGCAGAAGTGTATAGTGTGAACTGTGGCGTTCCTTTAATTGTAAAAGCCACATTGTGTTTGTTCATTTATATGTTTTCTATAAACCTTTCCTGTGCCTTCTTACAAACATAACAAAATACCTCAAAAGGGGAAAATAGGTTTTATTTAAAGATACATATTACCAAAAGGAATGCACAATGTGATTTGATTTTATGCCACACGCGTAATTTGATTCTTTTTATATAATGTATGTGTTTTTGTTTAGTCAGAAATTAATAAAGGTTTTTTTTTCTCAATTAGTGCATTTTAATTACATACTTGAAAACATATTATTTTAAATGAGAGGGGAGGATCAGGGGAGGCTCAGAATAATGTTGCACGACGGTGCCTCCAACTTCTTTATCCGCCACTGGCGAAGATTCGAAATGAAGGTTGAGCCCCGGTGAAATCCATTCGAATGAAAAATTATCAATCAGCTTTTCCCAAGAAGGGATTAACAGAATATGTTTTGAAAATATGTCACGGGATTTGTCCATCTCGCAATAGAATAATCTCGAAACTTCTCTGGGATAAATCCCCATTGTGAATTCCAATTGTATTAATATACTGTTTCCTGTTTCAAAACCAATACATCGCCTTTTAAGCTGCTAGTCATGTGGGGAATGAATGTATACGAGCATACTTTGCCATTGCTCCAAATTGACGGAAACTCTGGATGTTCATGTTTGTTACAGATGCCTAAATGAGTTTACTTTCGTCTGCCGTTCCATTTCTTACAACGCTGGAGCACGTACATGTCTTCTCAGCCGCTTTACAAGAAGAAGTCATCCTGAACGATTTGTGGACGATCCTACGTCTGACTATTTAGAAAATACATGTCTCAGTGGTACGTATCTCTTTAGCGAAGGATCATGAGTCAATTTTACAATGGCAGCTCTCAGCTGTAGCCATTATATTTTAGAAATTTAAATTGGAAATTCAATTCATCTGGGCATAATATATATTCCTATTCTAATGTCGATTCCAAATAAAAAATCCATCACCTAAAATATTTTTTAAACAAAACAATTTTTGGGCCCATTCTCTAAGTAAAATCTTTAATTTAAAAAAAAAGTTTGGTAGAGCCTTGAAAAGCATTGTCGATAGAAGTAGATTCACATTTTAAATAAATATATATTTAAAATTATTTATTTTTAAATCTTTCATCTAATACAAAAAATAAAATTTTTGGGGTGATTGCTTTTGTGAAAATAGTTATATGCCAATGTGTCCCAGATAAATACCTCGGAAGGTAAATTTTTTTATAGGCTGTTTTACTGATTATTAGTACTGACATCACCATCTAAGTAGATCAAGAGCAGTTCTAGTCTAACGCTTGGCCACCCATACGGAATTTTCCTACTGTATAATAGTGTATAATAAGGTAAATTTTAGTTTCACCAATTTGTAGCACTGCCTGGAACCACGGTTCTGTTTGCATCATGTTTTATATTGCGTTGTAATTTTTCTAATTAACTTTGTTCTCATGTTTTGTGTGTTTCCTTTAAACTAATCAATTACTCGATTACTATTAGTAACTGTGGGGTATTGATTAGTCACAAACCACGTTATTATGTGGAATGTATATAGGATGAGTCAGGAGGAGAAGTAAATATTTTGGGAGACGATAATATGGGCCATTGTAAAAACAAAGTGTGTATGAATATGTTTATTATTCTAAATAATTTCGGAGATACACCTGTTTTACTGTTATGGGTGCACATATGTTCTATTTTCACTTCCCTTGAAAGTTCTGGAGATATGTTTGGGTTTTATGAATCATTATGACACTGCCACAAATCCTTACACATGTTGAATACGTAGATATGGTGTATGTGTACGGTTTTTGCGATGGAGGTGCTCTTGATAACGTTGAAGACTATCACAGCGGATTTCATAACGGAATAACTCTCAATCGGAAAGTATTCACCAAAGTTTTCAATAATTTGCGTACTAACGGTATACTTCCCAATGCTATATCTTAACAGATCATGTAGGTTAAGAACATGCGAATGAATAGGAAAACATTCTATGGATGGTATAGAGTAGCCCTGCTACGAGTACACGACGAATTAGTAGGCGTATGGCTGTTCCACAGACAAGAGTAAATCGATCATTACATAGCTTTGACCTCTACACCTAACACTTTGAGCGTGTCCAACATCTGCAGCCGGGAAATGCTGTGATGCGACTCAAATTTTGTTAGTGGAGACACGGTCATCGCCGATTAATGCCAACCGTAGTATTCACCGATGAGGCAATTTTTATCTGTGACGGGATCAATAACAGTTGAAACAGCCATTTTGGGGCTAAATAAAATCCGCATGAATCTGTAGTAACTTATTTATAACAGCATTTTGCAGTAAATTTATGGCGCGGTATTATTGACGATTACTTAATTGGTCCTGTTATCATTAACAATCGTCTAACAGACGCAAAATACCAACAATTGCTGCCACATGAATTGTCAGAACTCTTGGATCATAATCCTTTGGCCACATCATGTTCGTGCAGTGATTCAATGCCTAAACCAAACTTTCCCTGGGCGATGAATTGGTCATGGTGGTCCGATTTATTGGCCACTACGCTCTCCAGATTTCAATCCCTTTAATTATTGTTCATGGGGATCGTTGAAAATTGAAGTTTACCCAACAAATCCGAATACACGAGAAAAATTGATTGCTCTAATTTTGGATGCTGTTACTCGTATAAGAGAACGGTACGCTATACTCAGAGAAATGAAACAGAATCTTAGGACAAGAGCTGTAAAGTGTATTGACGTTCACGATGCAATTTTTGAGCATTTGCTGCGCGCACATAACACATGTAGCATTTATGTTCATTTCAAAGAGCTGTTTCCCCGAAACTAGTGAGAATAATAAACATGTTCATAAACACTTTTATTTTTTACAATGACCCATACTATCGTCTCCCAAAATATTTCCCTCTCCTCCTGACTAATCCTGTATATATATATGTATGTATATGTAATAAGATGATTTGCATTAAACATTTTTAATTAGATAAATAATCATAATGATTTTTCGAAAATATTTTTAATTATTTTAATAGAATTAAAGTGAATAAATTGACAATAGTTCTGCCACCCGCACCAGTGGTCATATGGTCTAACGTATTAGTCTCACAATATACTGGATTGCCGGTGAAAACGTATCAAAACTCTATAAAAACATTTTATTAAATGGAAATATAAGGCACAATGAAATTTTTTCAATATAAATTATTTCTCATAAACGTCGTAAAGTGTAGATTTATTATAAATTATGGTTTGTTCAATCTGATGGGATATGTTTTATCTTACAGCTGAAAGGCGATGTGATGGAATTGCTGTATTTGTAAAAGAAGAAAACAAAAGATTAGGAGGACCATTTGAAATGGATATATACAGTAATTTTACACTCGAGGAATGTCAAATCAAATGCCTTCAAGCAGAAAAGTAAGTTTTTAACTTAACCAATTACGTTCATACGGAATGAAAATATAATATTCAAAGTTATGTAAACCAACAAAAATAGCTTATACAAATTATACTACTAAAATTTAAATCAAATAATAAGTTTTATTGGCATAAATTGCATACATTCATTTTAAATGTTCTTAAAAGTTTATGAAAAAGAATACAATAATTTACATTGGCAATAGAAGGTGCCTTATTTGAAATATAACTGTATTAAAAATTTAAGTTATGTAGAATATTTACTTACGATAGGAAAACATTTTAACGTATTACATTAGTGACGATGAAATTGTAGCTGAAACACTAATATCTTAAATTAACGAGCTTAATTTTGTTTCTGGCTTCAGTTTGTACATGAAATTTGGCTGTTCTTGTCAAACTTTTGGTGGAACATAACACACGTCGAATCATTACCAAAATTATTCTTGATTTTACACTTTTTGAAAACCACAATTACTCGACAAATTATTTTAAAACACCTATCGTATATATAATATGTATAGTCATTAAATTAACAACTTATATTGCGTTTGAGTCTTGTCCACTATCATTGATATAGAATGAAAATTCACACCTAGCTACACGACAAATTCTGTCTGGTAGCTAAGTGTGAATTATTAACAAAAAGGTTTGGCATAATAGTTGGTGATTACGAATGTATGTGTGTCTATGTAATAATAACCATCCAATTACAAATCTTCGGTATCCGCGTTGGTACACCTATACTTTTTAACGTGTTTGAAATAACACCATAAGACTTACTTACTCTATGGCATTAGGAACTAGAAGGTTCATTGCCTCCTTTACAAGTACGCCACCTATCCCTTTCTAGAGTTAGTTCTATCCAGTCTCCTTATTCACACCCTATCCCTATCTTGAGCTAGCTCTATCCAGTCTCCCTCTTCACACCCTATACCTAACTTGAAATAGTTTTATCCAGTCTACCTCTTCACACCCTATCCCTGTCTTGAGTTAATTTTATCCAGTCTCCTTATTCACACCCTATCCCTATCTTGAGCTAGCTCTATCCATTACACCTCATTAACCCTATCCCTATCTTGAGCTAGTTCTATCCAGTCCACCTCATTACACCCTATCTATTTCAGGTTCATTCTAATATTACTTTCCCATCCCCGTCTAGGTCTTCCTGATGGTCTCTTACCAATGGGTTTGCTAGTCAATACCTTGAACAAGGTTCTAATCTCTCCCATTGGTGCTGCATGTCCTGTTCACCGTAATATACGAGACCTGATTATTCTAACAATGTTTTGTAATGAGTACAGGGTATATAACTGATCATTATGTAACATCCTCCTCTCTTTTTGGAGCAAATATCTTCCTAGGTCGAAAGAGAGGCCTATAAGGAAATGGGAGGAGCAGATAACAGAAAGTTTGCAAGTGAGAGGAGGATAATATAATAAAGTAAAGGCGGAAGAGTGGTGGAATTATAGAGGAAGATGGAGACATTTTTCTAAACTGACCCGGCCACAGTTTGGAAATAGTTTATGATGCTCTTCTTAAGCATCTTGTTCTCTAACAATAACACCATGATGTGTGTGACAATGTATTTGTGAATGAACCATCTTTAATAATTGTTATGTTTTATCATTTCAGGTATTTCTGTCGGTCAATAGAGTATGATGTGCAAAGCCGTCAATGTTCAATTTTGGAGGAAGACACGGTTTCTCAAAAGGATGACTTGCGAACAAGCAGCAGTCCTACTCATCATATCTATGAGCTTGTTTGTCTGGAGGACCGTGAGTTTGTTGATGCGTCAATACCATCCCAACATGCACCGCGAACATTCGAACGTATGCAACACACAACATACTCGAGTTAAACCTGTTTGAATCCTTACAACCACCATGTACACAAGTAAACAAGCCGAAAACGAATATAAAAAAGACAAAATATGAAAACTTTTCATGGTATTTAGTTAAAAAAAAAAGTACTTAGTAATATATATTTTAAGATTTCCATAATATTATTAATATAATTCAAACCAATATCATGTTATGTGGAGTTTAGATATTAACTTAGGCTTAGATACATTTTTTTTACTACAATGACGTCTGTCTGCGTGTCTGTTTAAACTTAAAGCTAGGAGTAGTTTAAGAAAGGGCGAAAAGAGAAAAAATCGATTTTCTCAAAATCGACTCTAACGATTTTGATTAAAATTCGTATCTAGGTGTTGATTAAGATTATAAATAAACTGGATATTTTCATTTTACCATGAAAATGAATTTTAGGGTAATTTACAGAAGCAGAAACTTCCGTATCTCCGCAACTATTTGAGATACTAAATAACTTATCATTGCAAAATTGTAGTACTATTAAAGATAAAAAAAACTTTTATATGAAATATATTTTTATAAAACATACAGTTTCTGAGATATTCACAAATATATTAATACAATTTTGTGAGCTTTAGTTCTAAAGAGATACTACTTAAGTTTTAACGCAATAATTCTCCAATGCCATAGAGTAATTAAATATAAGTAAGTCTCTAAAAGTTTATGTTATTTTTCCTTAAACCCCTTAGGATAAATGTTTGTACAGTAATGATCTATCTCCATTTTAGACTAAATAGTCAATATTTACATTTTTATTGGTCAAAATTTATAAATGAGAAATTTAATATCAATGCGATGGCATGAAGATTTGCAAAACCAAATGTCGAAAAATTTAACCGGAAGCTGAGATTTTAATACGAAGTGTTGACCCTTGTGGACCCAATATTGATCTTTTTTATCGGTCCAAACATACAAATGAGGACACTCATTCTTTAGGAATAAAATTATATAATTTAAATCCAAGACTATAGCTATAGTGCAATATATGCTTAGGTTTTCTAGTGTATATTATCTCGTTTCACATATATTACGAGTTTTGAGTAAATATCTCCATTTTCAAACAATAGAGCGAGAAAGTCCGTGCGGAGTTCCGTACTATTTATTTACTACTTCAAAGTAAGGTCATCCTACAGCTTTGACTCATAGTTCATCTTACTTTAATTTAAAGAAGACTTTGAAGTTAGAAAACTAGCTTCAAGTTAAAGCAAAAAATTTAGCCGTCACACTAGTGTATTTTTATAATAAGAATTTGCAATATAAGTTTTCATTCCATTCTTTGTTGTAAATATATGGACATAATTTAATACATATATATATATACGCAAACTTGAAAACTGGAATAAGATTATCACAATAAGCCTACTGTAACCTTGTTCCTCACATACTACTTTGTAAATAGAACCTCTATTAAATAACTTAAATTTATTTTAGAACGCTATATGAGACAATTCTAATGTTACTTGTATTATCATTTTGGTTGAGGGACATAATATTGAAGTACCCAACGTTTACTTTGTTTGAAACTATATCAAAACAATCAAATATATATTATGTGGAAATTGATACCTTCCCAAGTAAGCTCTGTGTTTACTTTTGACTGCCATTTGAAGAAAACGTTGCTATATTCTCGTATATTTAAGTGCACACATGTTGACCGTTATTTATTTTCTCAGCTTTCTAAATATGTTATTTTTATCAAAAATTGAGCTGTATTGCTTTCAAACCTAAAAATATTAATATTTAACTCCAAGTTAACTAACCTCCAATCAAAAACAGCTGAAACTTTCAACTACACTATCCTGAAGTTTTAATTTAACATTAATATATTCCTCAACTTAGTTAACTTATACTTTAACCTAATATCTAAACTTCAGCCTATATAGGAAATGAATTCAGCTTTGAGAAACTATCAATTTCAACATTTAAAACCATTTTAATCATAACCATAACCTTAAAATAAACATCAAAAACTCATAATTATTTCTCAAATAACTAGGCAATGCCATAGCAAGAGAGAGATTTTTTTTAAACCCATAAAAATATGTAAGCTTATTTCACTTTGCAGATTAAATGATCCATATAAAAGATTATTAAAACTAATATAAATTATATTAATTAGTCCAATTTTATAAGTATACATTATTTAAATGTATTGATATATCAATATATTATATTTTATTGGCTTGGACATAAGCACAAAAGATCCACATTGGTATACCATAGACTTAAATATGACATATGACTTAAAACTATTATAGCAATATATGGGCCAAAATTAGGACTAGATTATTTAGTTGTTGCATCTTAAAATATACCTACACACTTCTATTTCAAGTAACTCAGTTCAAGTTTATATTCAAAATTACATATAATAGAAGAATGTTGGCTAGTTGGAACGTAGTTCATTTAGATTGACATATTAAGAATCTATATTACTATTGTTATATTGATATTAAACATAAAAAATTCCACATTCACCATTTTACAAATGTACATACTGAAATAATAACAAATGATCTAGAAGACGATACGCATGCATATTGTTTCACGCTACTATGTCACTGTTTATAGCATTGATTGGCATATATGGCGTGGGTATTTTATGATTATAAATATATAATTAAGATGTATGTGTTTCGTGACCTAAGGTTTTTAATCTATTGGTAAAATTAAGAATTTATTAAACGTGTTGTATGATTTGAAATGTCACTATATTCATTTGCCAGTCATAATCAAAAAATCATCCAAAATATCTTATACAATTTTTGAAACATTCAACGTTGTAAATATATTCAAATATCCAAAATGAATGGGAACAGTACCGTATCAACACAATGTGGGATACTAAACATACCTCTGAGATATATTCTTGGATAATAGATTATTAGCTATTGGCTTTAAAATGGATATACAACATAATACAATATGAAATTTTCCATGAATATATATTTTAAACGGAACTATCATGCAATAACACAATAATAATCATCTTAATGTTTATTTTGAAAAAGAAATTAAACATCTATATAAATTTCATTAAAAAATCTTTGAAATAAATGGACAACTATAGGATCGAAACCTAACATACGTTGAGTTCCGCTTGGGCATTTCAGTTCGGACATTTGCAAAGTGTATACTGGCATTATATAAAATTGTTCATCAGATGTCTTAGGGATATTTTGATTAAATGTTGGTATACGGGATAAGATATAATATGAGTAATCAACTAAAAGCAAACAAATGTCATGATGTGCAATAAAGTCTAAATCAATTAAATGAATATAAAACAAGATGGAAGGCTACAGCAAGTAATGGAGTTTTGCTACTTAGGGCAGAAAATAATATAACAAGAAATATATTATAAGTAGAATAGAACATATGAAGAAAGCTTTTCATAACAATACATTACTATCCTCGACTAGCACAAATTAGGAAATCAGGAAAAGGTTCCTTAAGCCATATGTTTGAAGTGTTACACTTTATGGATGAGAAATATGAACCATTGGTGCAAATGATAGAATCCGGTTAGAAGCATTTAAAATGTGGTGCTACAGAAAAATGCTGAAAATATCATGGCTGGAGAGGGTATCAAATACAGATTGTTATTATTATTAGCACCGCGTCTTACTACCCGTTCGGGTTATACGCAGTCAAATACAGAAGTGGTGAGAAAATCCAATGAAGAAAGGAAACCTTGCAAAGTTATACAGCAAAGAAGAGCCATCATGGTAGTAGGCTACATATACTGACTGATACATTATAGTTTGATGAAGATAATTATAAGAGAGATTTGAAAGGGAGAAATTCAAGAGGGAGACCAAGAATGGAGTACATGAGTCAGATAATGAACGATTTTGGCAGAAAAAGAAACAAAGGTGTAAAAAGCTTTGCCGAGGATGGGCAAAAGTGGAGAGTCGCAGAAAACCAGTTGCAAGATTGATTGATTACCTAATGATATAATGTATCATATCTATTTGAAAATAGGTACTGTACGTGTAATAATTTAAAAAATAAAGTGTTTTTTTTTTTTGCTATGATAAATCAAAGTGAATTTCTTCATTGGATTTTCTCACCACTTCTGTATTTGATACCCTCTCCAACCATGATATTTTCAGCATTTTTCTGTAGCACCACATTTTAAATGCTTCTAACCTGGATTCTATCATTTGCACCAATGGTTCATATTTCTCATCCATAAAGTGTAACACTCCAAACATATACCTTAAGGAACCTTTTCCTGATTTCCAAATTTATGCTAGTCGAGGATAGTAATGTCTTGTTATGAAAAGCTTTCTTCATTTGTTCTATTATACTTATAATATATTTCTTGTTATATTATCTTTGGTTATTTTACTTCCTAGGTAGAAAAGCTCCATTACTTGCTGTAGCCTTTCATCTTGTTTTATATTAATTTAATTGATTTAACCCTTACTGCACATCATGACTTTTGTTTGCTTTTAGTTGATTACTCATATTATACCCAATTTTCAATTTTCATCAATTCTTTTCAATAGTTCTTGAAAATTCTCTTAATTTTCAACACAAACAGCTATACGTATTTTAGCTCTTTTTTTAAATGTTAATATGCTCATTAAGAATGTGTATAGCTACCATACTTTTATTTTTTCAATAAAATAAATAGAAATTAAATATATGCTTGGTATTTTTTCCTTAGAGCAAGGAGGCAAGATTCCAGACAACTCGATGACATCTCACCTATTCTCGGACGGTCGTAGGCCAGATACAGCTTTCCAGCGTTATCGCAACAATCGCTTAGGAGGAGAATATCATTCAGAGATCACAGGGAGAACTCTGAGCGAGTGCCTGGACGAATGTTTACGACAAGCTAGCTTTCAGTGTCGCTCGGCTGTTTACAGCGAGAGATTTAGAATATGTCGACTCAGTCGTTTTAATCAACGGGATGGACTGCGAATAATTTATGATGCAGATTATGATTACTATGAGAACCTAATGAGTAAGTTATTACTTTGCAATTATTTTGAAGGGAAATAATTACTGTATCAGCTTCGTCGGTGGCCACATGGTCTAGTCTAATATGGTTAGACTACGACAGGTATTTCTACGGTAGAATACCAGCCAGGCGTACTGAGGGTGATTTTCCTCAATATTTTCCCCCTCCCTTCCCTTGAAAATACTGTTACAGTTACTCTATGCTCTAACGTAATCGTCTCTATCCGAGTTGGTGTATTAAAATGTACAGATAGGTCAGGATTTTTTTTAAATAAACTGTTTCACTTATTTTCCGTTTATAGGGATTTTAGTGTGCCCTTGAAAATTTAATAATAATTAATTACTGGGGAAGGCAGTCTACCAAAAATCTACCTACTTGAGAAACATGATTGTTTTATGTTTGTGTCAAGTTTTCATATAACTTTAGATATTAATTAACTACTCTAAATTTTATATTTAAAAGAGACGACTTCGATGGTATTGGGGTAAAGTGCTCGCCTCAGAACCCGATTTTTGTAGGTTCAAGCCCAGCCAGGGTCAATGAATATTTCTTGAGCGATAAAAATTCATAGCATAACTTCCATTGGAGAGGAAATAAAGCTGTCGGTCCTATGTTGATTGTGGTTTGTAAAAGAACCCTAGAAGGTACGTTAAAAAACCTTTCCTGTAAAAATTGGTAAACCCTATCGCTCTCACTCATATACATTTTCGTGTGCTGATATAATCATTCGGTTCAGAAAGTACGCGTTAAATACCTCTAATAAATGAAAGAAACTACATAAAAAATAAACACCTTAAACGCATGAAACGATTTAATTGATACATAATGATCGTGTAATTTAATTTAATATCTCAGTCATGTTCATAGTGTCACGCGTTTTATGACAAATACTATTCTTTAAACAATCGGATGAAAATATTAATATCAATTACAAAGTGTGCAAGATAGTTAAAAAATAATCTTGTAAAAGGAAGGTTGGTTAATCGTTCAATTTCTATGGACGTTTACAGTTTTATCAGTAAACTGCTTCTTTTGCTAGGCGGGGTTTATATTAATGCATAGCGCATAGCAAGTAGTAAATATTGCTTAGTACACAGTACAGAATTTTTCTTTTACTTAAGGTATTTAACGTGCACTTTCTGAGCCGAGTGACTATATCAATAAATAATTAATTATAAAAATACAACCGCTTATAATGAAAAGCAGTGATTATAGTCTTAATCAAATAAATTGCTTTTTATTTCTAGAAGTTGGCCTAACCTTATTTTTCTTTAGATAAGATAAGGTCTTTAAAAATACTTCTTTAAAGGGCTTACTTCGATAAAAGTTCATTAAAATATATATTTCGAAACATAAATATAAACTAAGTCAAATTTGATTTTTATTTGGTTCAAATTTCCTAGATGTCAATAATATTAGAGTGGATCCACTTTTCAATAACAGAATCAAGAATTTAATATTTCCCTTTTATTTCAATCATATATACAATAACAGTTATTGAGGCTTAAACAAACACAATTCGTTAATAACAAGCAAGAATGGCTGTAACAAGGTATTTCAAACATGAACAGAAGATAATTTACGTCTACTGTATATATTAGCGTTTAATTGGCTATGGCTTCTTCTAACATCCTCATTGGCTGATACGTCTCAAGTCCCTGCATAATGGACAAAAAGTTAAAGTTGAATCAACTTTATGAACTGTGCACTGTGTTTCGGTTGTGAACACTTTTATTGAACGTAATGTGTTTAAACCTTTTACGCAATATGTGTTATGCACTACTCGTTAATAGCTAAGCGTTATAAACTAACATAAATCCAGCCTTGTGGTTTGTTGAAATAATTTTAGAATTTTTTTGTATAAATCTTTACATATATATATGGTTTATATACTTCCACGAGAGCTATTAGCAACCTTAAAAAGTATAATAACAAAAAATTAATATAAAGGAAGGATAGAATATGTTTAATTTTAACAATTTTGAACTGCCCTTATGGCTTATAGTGTAGTCTAGAAGGTTATTTGCTTTTTTTACGAGTATGGTGAATTGTTTTTAGAATAGCCCCCCTTTCTTGGGAAATCTCTTCAAAATTAGACTGAAATATATTATTCATATAGAGTAGAGTTGATATTAGCTTAAAAAAAAAATTAACACTTATATAAAAAATAGTATGTTATATTGACAAATCTCTCAGTAATTCTCCTAGATGAATATAGCGCTTCCATCTTTTTTTCACTAGCATCAGCAATTTTTATTTAGCAATTTTTTTAATACCTATATGATATACTAAAATTATGTAATATTAAATTATGTTTTAATTATTTATATTTTATTTTTAATGAAGTAATGTTTTTGTTCTTTCTAAATAAATTAATATATTATCAGATTACCTTATAGACTAACTTCATCTAGCACAATACGCCAATCACTAGTCACCCAATTCTAGTCCAAAGTAATCCAGTGTTTGGGTAGTATCTTTTATTCGTACACTCTAATAACTATAGTGGTTCTTAGAGACCTGGATGTTTTAGCCTATATAATCAAGATAAATATTAGTCTGCATAGTCCGTATCCATTTGGTCCTCAGTCCTTTCTGGTAGTCTGTAAGCTATCGGCAAAAAGAGTGTGGCGTACACACAGTCATCAGTAAGCACTTACTCCGTAAGATACTGTAGGGTATGAATCAACTTTAATTTTCTTAGGGCTATCGCAAAGGATTTCTCCTGACAATCATTCACAATGATAATAATTCAATTTATAATCGCACCTCATTGTTAATTGATAGTAAAGGGTACGGTTGCCATTTTCTAAACTTAATGTGTTTTCATTTATCTACCTTTAATAGCCATTCCTAGCAAACCTTACAAAATAAAGGTTATAATTATTTTAATTAAAAATAACAAATAAAAAATAAAACTAGGGAAATGTTGAAAAGGTTTACGGAACTGGCTGAATTTGTTTTACCCCTCTCGCAATAGACCGTGCTGCTGATGACGAGAAAATCGGGGTTAGAATCCTATTAGGTACTTTGGGTGCTTTTTCTTAAATGGTTTTCTAATCTCTCTCTCTTTCTCCATGCAAATCCGTGTACAATTCCTCTTAATTAAACCTTCCTTATCTCTAGCACATTATTGTAGACATGCCTATAGCATGATCAGGTAGTAATACGCATTGCTAAATATCTATCTAGAATATGTTTAGAATACGAAATGTGTGCGCAAGATTGAAATATAGTAAATACTACACGAGCAGTACATACGCCAAGGACTGTAATGAAATGGACGTATGGTCTAAGTAGATTTTCTTTGAAAGGGAATTATAAGGAGCTTCACGAGAATACAAATTAAGGAGGTTGGGAGTAGCCTTATGTAAAACTATCCCCAAATTTGTCAGAGGATCGAGATTGAATACCAGCTTCGCTAGTCAGTCATGCGCTAATTATTCATCTAGTCATGCCATTATACGCAAGAGCATAGAAAGGTGGAGGTCCAGGGGTATGGACCCCCCCCCCTGAATTAACTGGATCCCCCTGGAATTTGTCAGCGAACCCCTTAGAAAAAGTAGCTTTCTATACGACCTTGACTATAGGAGTAACATACCATACCTATAAAAAAACACTAGATTCTTAATCAGAACTTAGAATTGATCACTAATTTAATTTGAAAACTGTCCTATGTATGCTAATAATATTATGCTCTTGTTTAGCCAATTACTTGGATGCCGATGGTCCATCTTACCGGCCTGACCCGGTGGGTCTCGACTCTAGCTATCATGGTCAAGGTCGACCTCCATATAGTCCAGGTAGTTTGTCTCTTTTTCGACCTTGTAATTTACAACATGTTTAAGGCATAAAATAAATTAAACTCAGGCACCTTCCTACTATCACACGATACTTGCTTGTTCTAGAAATCAAGTGTGCTAGCTAGCACCTAGATATCTGTATACTAGCTAGTACAATAGAAACGGGACTAGAGTATTCACACGCTGCTAGTTTGGTTCTAGTGCAAATATTTATCGAACGTCAGATTAAATTTGGGTGCAGCAGTTGCATTAATTACTAATAAAGATATTGAAAATTATGAGAGGGAGCGTAGGAAAAGAATATGGACACGGGACTGGATGGAAAGATGAAATAATGGTTGTGGGGTGATAAAAATGAAAGTTAGATAAGATACGTTCGGTGTGACACAAACGTTTAGTATCTCCCTAAATTTGTATTAATTTATTTACGATGCCCCTAAGGTGTCCAAGTAAAGTATCCCTGATACAAAAATGTTCTTTTTTTAGGCCTACGCACACTTTATATTATAAAAAAACAACCATCCGAAGTTGGCATGCTATCAAGTTTATTTAGATTAAAATTTGGTCTGGAACACATTTTGTCGTTTTTAGATTACATATTTTTAATTAAATATATATTAAATATATTGTCATATTGTGGCGATTTTGTATTATATTAACAAGGATGCTTAGAATAATTTTCTGCCAACAACAAAATCACATCCGATGACAATGTTGGCGCCATTTCTCTACACACAGTCTCAGCACGCATTGAATGGTCGAATTACACAGACTAGTGTCGGAACTAGTACTAAAATAGCGCCTGTTCTATCCTCACAACTAGTATGGTACCAGTACCAAGAGACAGAATGAGTATATAAGTCATTCACGAGCTAAGTTTACCTGGATGATAGCTCGAAATATTACTAGAAGTAATCCCTAATATATCACTACGCCAACAGCTGACATCTATCACTTTGGATGACTGTAATAAAAACGGGTGGTAATATATTAATGTGATAGTTAAGCACAGTAATTTTGGCCAATATTATATATAT